>JZKD02S2222750.1:3350110-3401589 GCA_000966675.3 Picea glauca | reverse complement strand
TTAGCAAAGGTTAATGTACCTGTCCCTCTTAGTACTGATATTGTATTTTTTTTTTAAATACCTACAAGAAGGTCACTATTGCGACATCTTGGAGTGTCGCTCCCATAGCAACCACATCGGAGATGATACCTCTTAACGTCGCTCTTCCCACGTTCTAGACGTCTCTCTTGCCACCTTCAAGATGTCGGTCTTGCCACATTCAAGATGTCTCTATTGCCACGTATAATACATCTCTCTTGCCACATTCCTAACATCTCTCTTCCCACGTTCTAGACGTCTCTCTTGCCACCTTCAAGACGTTGGTCTTGCCACGTTCAAGACGTCTCTCTTGCCACATTCAAGACATCGCTCTTGCCACATTCAAGACGTCGGTCTTGCCACGTTCTAGATGTCTCTATTGCCACGTTTCAGACATCTCTCTTGCCACGTTTCAGACGTCCCTCTTGCCACGTTTAAGACATCGGTCTTGCCACGTTCCAGATGTCTCTATTGCCACGTTTCATACGTCTCTCTTGCCATGTTCAAGACGTCGGTCTTGCCACGTTCAAGACGCCGGAATAACGATGAAATCTATGTCGTCGGAAAAGAGACGTCATGTGAAATGATGTTTGAGGGGGTCTGTTGTTTTTCGTTCTTCCAACAATATAAAGTGGCAATTGCGTCGAATGCGTCGTCAGAATTTGACCCAAATGTACTAGTGCCTCATGCTCGACCAATAATATGAATTTCTCAACATCTACTAAAAAGAGAAACAAATCCAATAGAGTACCAACTCTAAATACAAGACCCATCTTTCATATCTCAGCACCAACTGAGATGTGAGGAATCCAACCCGCAAGTACAAGACCCAGCTTGTAGACATAAAACAAACTATCAACATGTACACAACTTGTCTATACCACAACACACATATGTATGTGACTTTTCTATACTTCATCACGTGTATGTACATGACCTTCCCTCTGTCAGCCTCTATACACCTTCATAACACTAGGGAATCCATTCTTTTTCACTTATGAAACTTTTATGCTTCTTTCGCATCCACTGGTGACCTGTCATTGCCCAAGCTGTACCATACCAACCACGAAAAAACATACACCATCCAACAACCTATGCATGTTCCTCATGCATACACCATCATAGAACATAGATATCCCTCAACCATATCAAAACAAAACCACTCAACCAACCAACCAACATCTACCCTATCCAAATATCATAACAACCATACAAAGAATGCTTCAAGCATTCACCATACCATAAGTAAATCTAAGCATCAAGACAACATATAACTATACCAAAACTTCTATAGATCATATAATCCTGTATAATGTTGATCTGGAACTTCCTTTATACTTCAGGGACTTGACACCAACATCATCTTAGGTTTTAGTGACTTTTTCACCTGTACGCAACCTCCTCTATCGTAGCTTGCATATACATGCACCTTCCTCTACTACAACCCACATACATATGCGACCTGATCCACTGCATCCCATGTACACTTCATAAACTAGGTTTTTTCTAAAACTCTAAAACATTCCCTGTAAAATCTCCTTGCTATCTGAGAATTGAAAAACTTTTGATGCATCAATGACTACATGCAATGAAACTTTCACCAAAAATAAATATTCAATATGCTTAAAAATTATCCACATAAGAGACCCTTGCTCTCTTATTCATACTCTCCAAGTAGCTTCCTATAGGGGTTATCTTCTAGCCATATTTACATCCACTTACAACCACTTTTTCCAAAAATAGTAAGTTCACCACTTCTAGTTGCAACTAATTTATTTTTAATTATTTTCCTTGTGCAACAACTTAACCCATGATTAACTCACTTTGAATAGTCAAATTATTCTAGTAGCTTCTAGAATAATTTGACTTCTTTGACTTTTTAGGGGCTTCTAGATAACTCATGAGGGTTCTCCAACTTCACATGGCCATAACTCTCCAACCTTGAGGAGTTACTTGATGTTCCACATATCACCAAAAACGACATGACATGCACCATCCATATAGAATATTCTTACTTGTAAATTCATTGATCCTCATTACATTATTTCTCAATCAATATTGGGTTACCTAACCACATTGTTGGGGCTACTCAACCACTTAAGCAGTTGGACTTCATAAAGCGTCCTCCCATGAGGGATTTCACCATAAGGGGACCACTTTGAGAACTATATCCAAGAGTGTTTTCACGTGAGGGCTTTGACCATAAGGGGACCACTTTGGATTTCATCCATTTGGTACTTCATACATAGAAGTATGACATCAATGATACAACTTCACTTCTTATCAACCACCTTGGACATCAAGGACAACACATAAAAATGACACTACTTAACATGAACCTTTTGACATCAATGATACAATACATCAATGAAAACATAATCCAACAATCAATTCATCAATGATACAAACACATCACTATGAAAATACTTGACATCAACCATTTGACATCAATCCCTTGACATCAATGACAACATAGTCCAATAGCTTCAATTTTCTTAGGATCCACCTGTACACCATCCTTGCCTATAATATGACCCAACTACTCAAGTTTAAAGGTGCCAAAAGCACATTTAAGTTGTTAGAGAAACATTTTGTGCTTAGAAAATAGACGGAGAGCTTAATCCACATGGAAATATGGACTTTCCAAGTTAATAATACCCCCAAACATTTCAAATTAATAATACCACTGAAACCAATTAAAATTGTAACTTGAAAAATAATCACTATAATTGGTTAGATAATTAATATATAAGTTTGATTATAATTTATAAAACTATCAATCCACCCACACTATGGATGTTAATGCACTTAAAGGTAATTTTATTTCAAATTATGTTTTGGATTTAAATCAATTAAAAAATGCAAATTTTAAATGGTTGGACAATACCCAATTGTATCATCGGCAATGATACATGGCATGTATTATCACAAACAATAATTATTGAGTTACGTATGATTTAGAGGTAAAATAGCAAGGTTGTGTGGCAGCGTAGTCCCTGCCGGATTGAATTGGGATAGGAAAAAGTAGCAGAGGCAGATGGAAACTGCTGTGGAGATGTGGCAAACAACATGAAGCACAAGTGGTATCCATGCAGTAAATGATACGTAGCCTCTAGAGCCCCATTTATTTTTTGAAAGCATAGAACATAACACAATTTGTGCATAGTGGAAGATAAAAATTTATGACGACACAAATATGAAAGGAGACAACAAAGAAATTTAGTTTGAAATATACTAAATCAGTTACATGTTCCTGAAATTTTAAATGCATTTTTCATATAGACTAGTGAAAGATAAAAATATGAGGACATAAATATAAAAGGAGATAAAAAAATAGTCTTATTTGAAATACATCAAAAAATAAAATTCTGTTACATATTGAGCAGCATGAAGCACAGGTGGTATCCATGTAGTAAATGACACGTGGCCTCTAGAGCCCCATTTATTTTTTGAAAGCATAGAACACAATACAATTTGTGCATAGTGGAAGATAAAAATTTATGATGACACGAATATGAAAGGAGATAAAAAAGCAGTTTAGTTTGAAATATACTAAATAAGTTACACATTTTGGAAATTTAAATGCATTTTTCATATACACTGGTGAAAGATAAAAATGTATGAGGACATAAATATAAAAGGAGATAAAAAAACAGTTTATTTGAAATATATCAAAAAATAAAAGTCTTTTACATATTCTTGGAAATTTCAATGTGTTTGTCATATAGACTAGGATTGGGGCTCCCGCGGACCATAAGAGAAATATGTACAAGAAACATGACTGTAGAAATAAGAAGTGGGTGATAGTAGAGTGCAATACCTAAAAAATAAAATTAAAAGATATCAGTCTTTGGCTAGACATTTCTATTTCAAAAAGTGGAATAACTGGGTTGATAAAAAAAACAGGATGCGATCAATAGACTTACAGTGAAGGTACATATGACCCCTTTTTCTATTTTCTTGTGAATTCCTTTTCATTGATATCGTCGATGGTTGTTGGAATCGTGGCAACTTCCTGTTGCCTTTCATTGGCGGCCTGCTTCAATTCCCTTTCGAGTCATTCTTCAATGTATATTTTCATTGGGGCGACGTTGATCTCATTCTGTATTTTTATGTTGAAAAGTTTGTTTTCTAATTCCCCAAAGTTGATAGAAAGATTACGCAGAGCCTGATCAATTTCCTCATTCTGTACAGAATAGTTGACTAGCCAATCGTCAACATGATCTTGACCATATTCAAGGATGTTGTAAAACTTTTCCAAAGACAACACCTTAAACATATCAACTTGTTTATCAAAGTCTTTCCTAGTTAAGGGCAAGGAGTTGACGATTAAGTGGGAGTCTTAGAAGTCGTTGTTCCTTCCAGCTAATTCTATTCTGGACAACCCTATGAATAATTTTTCTTTCTTTGATATGGCTTGTTCACATGAATGAACAATGAGATGCATCTTCTTCACTTTTTCTTTCCAACATGCATTTAATTTACCGATCTGGTTTTTGGATGGAAGATCTTGTTGTCTTCTTCTTGTTTCTGTCATGTTGTTGACAACGGTGCCAAAAGGAAGGATTGTGTTTAAATAGAAATGTTACTCATCTTTTAACTCTGCATGCAAATGTTCGAGCAAACTATGTGCCCTGGTTCCAAGGGAATTCATGGTTTGTGATGTTTCCCATGCCTCAGTAACCAGTTCCATTCTTTTATTGATATTATTCTCCACATATCCTCTACAAGATGCGAGGAGGATAGAGGATCCTTTTAACTTGGCTACAGGGGTGGCAGGCATGGCTATTTCCAAAGGATTATTGGCAAGCAATGGCATAGGAATCAAAGCCTCTTCCAATTCCTTGACCCAGTCCTTCAGTCTGGCATTCTCGGCCTCGATGCCTCCAATGGAATCATGAAGTGCATCTCATCTCGCTATGTGAAGTTGATAGATTTGGGATGATCGCATGTTCACAAGGTTAACCTCTGAACGAGATTTGCCTTTCTTATTTTTAATTTTTTTTTTTTCAATAATCAATTTTTTGGACTGGCTGTCAAAAAAAACACTCTAGAACGTGAAGGATTCATCTTCGTCAAAATTTTTGGTATCGGATATGTCCATTGGATGACTATGATGGATGGCATCTCTGGGCTGATCACGGTAGTGGAGCACACTATTCAAATCAGGCTCAAGTTCCATGTTCTCACTTTGAATTTTGAGCTCTTCCGCCTGTCCCACATTTTTTTTTCTCTTCTTGTCTACTGGAATCTTGTGAGAACTATCAATTTTAGAGTGAGGAGGGTCATTATCTCCTCCTCTATTTGAAGAACTCTGAGTTTCTTTGTTGCTGTGGTGGGACGTTGGAGCAATGCTCTGGGATGTTGTACTTTTTGGAGTGTTATTCACCGATCAAACACTCTTGTCACCGAGGCCATTCCCCTATTGCCTGTACAATTTAGTGCTTCTTTGCAGTGTGTCTACGTCTCCGACATAAGAAGTAGGAGCGTTGTCGCCAGTGTCTCTGTTTTCAGACAGGTGTTTTTTGAAAAAACAATCATTGAAGCCAAGTGTTTTTAAATGTTGTCGAAATTTTTATCGGGGTCGAACCCTCTTAGTATTTCAACATATCTCATGTTGAAATTGCTATAAAGTGCTGCGAATTCGTCAATTTTTTTGACGTTTTTCAACAGAAAGTCCCCAACTTTCCAAGGCAGAGGGATGAACTATTTTTTTCTCTTCTCTTGGAATAGATGCAACCAGTAGTTGTATTGTTGTTCTACTTCTGCAACAAACATTTTGTCTGTAATGTGACATGGAAGGAGAGCAGGTTTTTCCCTGGAGCCAAAAATCCTTATCACAGTGTAATTATCCAAATGTTCAAGTGTCCCCTTCCTGTTCAAAAAACGGGTTGCCTGTTCAGATATGCGGGGAGCATCTTCTCCTAACAACAAAACTTTGGAAACAAACACGAAGCCATTAAAAACCTCATAAAAATAGTGGGAAGCCTTGTGCTTCCACAAGGCCTAGTACCAGAACATGAATTCCTAGTTGACATTCTTGGACAGAGACAATTTTGGAAACTGGTAGCAATGTGCTATCGCAAAAACTAAGTAGAATGACATATAAAATTTCTTTTCCCTTTTGAAGCTTGACAATTGGGAACATATTTCATGGGAAATTAACTTGCCCTGATAAAAAATGGCTTGTTCCTTGACTGTGAAATACAAAATATAAAGAGTCATCCGGGAAGCAGTTGTTGTGGACTCCTGTCTCATTATTCTTGTAAATAGCTAGGCAATTTTGTGGAATGGATTTCCAAATGAAATAACCTACAAGCTTGTGATATCTTCATGAACTACAATCGGGTATTCCAATAAATGGGGCAAGAGGTCAAACCTATTATTATGCTTTGCTAGGAACTATTTGCAATCTTCTCCTTTGAATGTCTATGTTGGCTCCGAAAATCTTAACATCTGGCGGAAGACCTGAGGTGACAAAGAAACAGAAGAGAGGTCTCACAGTGGAACAATTCTTTTGTCTAAAATAAATTTATCGGCGCACCAAGAGACCAGCTCCTTACAGTAAAAAACTTTAGGGACACAACCTGCATGAGTAATCCCAGAGGTCCAAATTATTTGGTTCTGGGCGGCAGGGGTTGGGTAATAATAATATGCCCTGGACCACTGGAAGTTCTAGTCCTCGCGCCCGAATATGTTCACTGTATCTCCATAGAACTGTTGTCAAGATGATGCCATAGGTTTATGAGAATGTTGGTTTGCTCCAAATGATGGTTGAAATGAACAGTTGTAGCCAATAATGTAAGTCTCTGCAAAATATTGGTTAAATGCTTATGAATGGGAAAGCTCCTCGAGTCTTTCGTTGATTAATGAAAATCTATATGGGTGGTGCATGATGAACTATTAGTAGTAAATCTTACTTATTTCATATTTATAAGTGTGAAGGTGGTAGGTAAAACGAAGAACAATTAAGGATTATAGGTTTCGTGAACGTGCCAAGTCGACGACGTGTGAACAACATTTCATGATTTTGAAATCAACACTCGTAAGGGATAATATAACCCCCCGCAAATCTTGGTTCAATTCATATTAATAGGAGATCTCATCGATCTTTTCTCCCATCAATGACAATCTATACGGTTCCTGCACGATGAGCTGTTAGAATTAAATGTCAGTAATTTCATACTTAGAAACAAGATATATATGTGTATATATATATATATATATATATATATATATATATATATACACACACATATATTAAAACAATTTTTTTTTATTATAGACAAGTGTGAAGGTCACAGAGACAGGGGAGAGCAAGGAACAAATGGAAAGGTCTAAAAAGTGGTTGGACGAGATTCAAAATAGGGTTACAGGGGATACTCAGGAGAGGTGAGTGTTCCACGATCAAATTTTATGTATCACAATTTTTTACTGCAAAATGTGTAAAATGGAAGAGAGCATGATGGGGCAGTGCAACGGTCGGTTTGTATATTTTCATAATTCCAGGAAAGTGGCTAAGTATGACGATGAGAAATGGTCGATCAGACTCATTTTTGGAATCGAAGATTGAAGATATTGTGAATCAACCAAGCCAACAACGCACAACTGACATTCCATGACATTTGAAATTAACACTCGAAAGGGATAATATAATCATCCAAAAAATTTTGTTTTATCCGTATTAATGGGAGATTTCCTCAAATCCTGGTGTAGCATTAACGCTTGTTAATTGCATACCTATAAATAAGATCTTATATATAATTGGTAATTGCTAATTGCAAAAGGGCATGGGCATAGGAAACAACGATTAGGAATTGGATATTTCTTCAACCCGCCAACCCAACAATCCGTGGAAGAAATTTGAATAAATGACGAAGTATGGAAATAGGATGGGCATGCTTCAAAATGGGGTGACAATAGTTCCACAGGAGACGTGAGAACCCGACGGTCAAATTGTATGTCTTAGAAGTTTTCAGTGCAAAATGTACTATATATATAAAATCATTTTTTTATTATAGACAAGTGCCAAGGTTGGGGAGACGAGGGAGAGCAAGGAACCAATGGAAAGGTATGAAAAGTGGTTAGATATGTTTCAAAATAGGGTTACGGGGGATACTCAGGAGAGGGGAGTGTCCCATGGTCAAATTTTATGTATCATAATTTTTTACTGCAAAACGTGTAAAACGGAAGAGAGCATGTTGGACATATTGTCATTGATGTCAACAGTCGATGTGATGATTTATTTTTATGATGAATTATCATTGTGATTTACCATGATATTTTCATTGATTTCAACAGTATATCAGTTAGCAGAAAATGTCAAACAATATGCAGAGATCGAAAGTGTAAGCTCAGGAGGAGGAGTGAACAATATGCAGAAGATCGAAAGCGTAGTCTCAGGAGGAGGAGAGAGCAATATGTAGAGGTCAAAGCTCGAAATCAAAAGCGTAAGCTCAGGAGGAGGAGTGAAAAATATGCACAAATCAAAGCTCGGAAGGAAAAGCATAAGATCAGGGTGAGAAGCCTAAGCAATGATTGCCTCATATTATGGACGTCAGTCATATGAGTGACCGTGGGCTTGAGGACCGTTGGAGGATCATGACCATCATATATGAAAGCCAGATCAATGGAAGGTATGAATTGCGGAGATTGAAAGGAGAATTAAATATCATGCCATTTCCAATCCCACAATTAGTCAGGACCGTCAGATCTTATAGCCTAGAAGATCAATGATTGTGGTTGACTCACCACAAATGCACAACTTCAAATTATGGAGCTCGGGTGATGAGTTAAACCACTTGCAATTTGTGGTTCTGAAATCATCCTTGCACGTTGATCTTCTTCGAGAGTCTTCACAACTGTTGGATCACTTTAAATGGAAGGATAGGATAAGTAGGGCAAAAGGCTTGAGAATTCGATTATCCGAATACCCGTCAGTCGTCGAATCATTTTTGAGTGGAAGGATAGAATAAGCAAGGTAAAAGATATGAGATCTCATTTATGCAAATTTTCTTCAGTCGTTGGATCATTCTAAGTGGAAGGACATGATAAGCTAGAAGAGCAGCACTGTAGATAGATCGAGCCATCGATCTAAGAACATGATGGACGAACAAATTTTGGTTCAGGTCAAAAGTTGAGAGGAGGTTACTGTTTGGGAACTCTCACTTCAGAAGAATTGGGAACTTGAAATTCGAATTACCCGAAGCCTGAAATCCAAAATGAAGAAGGACCATCAGATCTAGAGAAAATGCAATGACCGTTAGATCAGGTAGACTACGTTAGCATGGACATGTGGCAGACCACGTCAACAAGGATATGTGGTAGACCATGCTAGTAGACCATGTCAGCAAGGACATGTGGCAGACCACGTCAGCAAGTACACATGGCATAATCAGATGATGACAAGTGTCAAGAGGAAATTGGCTCGTTCCATGTCAACAAGTGACGTAAGCAAGTTATGTCAGTTCGGGAGATCTACTTCGGGAGTTTCACCACCAAACAAATGTTAAAAGTCCCAAAGTCCTGAAGTGAAGGTCTGAAGTTTCTCTCAACCGTCGATCTAAGATACATTTCAGGAGTTAGGACAACTGTTAGATCCAGGAGAAGAACATGTGTCACATGAGGAGATCCACGTCAGCAAGACTATGTCAACAAGGACACATGGTGCAATCAAATAATGACAAGTGTCAAGTTGAATCGACATTTCAGGTACATGTAAATCATGAATCTAAGTGACATGTGGCAGCTACTCGGCTCATGCCATGTCATCAAGTGATGTAAGTAAGTTACATCACTCCGAGAGTTTTACTTTATGAGTTTTACCACCATCATTTGCCCAAAGTCCCAAAGTCCCGAATGCTGAAGTTCCAAAGTGGACATGAAACGTTCGATCTGAAGATCACTTCAGGAGCATTCTCGACCATCGATCTACTACAGTAGGAGGACAGTGTAATTGGAAGTATTAACCGACATCAATAGATCTCCACCACTTATGAATTACTTAGTAGGTGATCACTCTGGAGGAAAATGGATGAGAGTTTATTCGAAACCTCTGAAGTCCCGAATGCCGAAGTCCCAAAGTGGACATGAGTTGTCCGATCTGAAGATCACTTCGGGTGCATTCTTAACGATTGATCATAATATAGTGGAAGGATAGCTTAAGTTGAAAAATCCGAAGTCCCAAAGTAAATTGTAGCCATCCATATCAATGCCTGATTAAGTTCCAACCATCATATTAAAGCGGTAAAATGATATATATATATATATATATATATATATATATATATATATATATAAGGATTGAATATTACCATTGATCTAGTTCCGCGAAGTAAACGTGAACCATCTGATCTATTCGACGAAATCCACTCCGGGAGATTGACATGTTGCAAGTCTCAAAGTCTCGAAGGGTGAAGTCGTGAAGTGCCGAAAATCGTCCATCTCATTAGGAGATTGAATTGTGAATGTTGAATTGATAATTTCTCAAGTGCTCGTCATTCCTAACGTTTGAAAAACACCATTGGTCATATGGTAAAGAGATTTAAAAGGGAGAATGTAATGTGTCTCTTAAATTGATAAGCATGTGGTTCTACACCAATGATCATATGAACATGGTTTGAAGGAAGCACTGATTTCTGTAATCACAGAGATGAAGGAAATCAAGCCATACATGTGATCGATTTATGAAAGTAAAGGGGATGTCGGGTGTAAAGTTGAAGATCCAGAATGATGATCTCTGGTGGGCCCAAAAGTTGTTGTAAATGAACAAGTTAGTTATAACTTGTTGCGCAAGTTGCCCCAATAACTTAAACAAGTTTTGGGCATAAGAAAATATAAATACAACCATGATTGGTTCACTCAATGGTGTGCTTGTGTAAGAATATGGGCTTGTGAAAAGATAGGATCGCTGAGAAAGAGCAGCCTGCAGAGAAAAATGAAGAGGATGTGGACTTGAGGTCCACGCAAATATTAGAGGGAAGAAGAAGTGAAGAAGGCATGAATATTAGAGGGAATATAAAGAGAAGAAGGCGTGAATTTCAGACAGAAGATGAAATGCGGTGATGAGCGTTTATGGTATACCTATGATCATGAAATAGAGTTGATTCAATAATGGATCATTGCTACTAGAGTTGAATTACTATATGAACTCTATTTGGATAGACTGTGTTCTATAAACAAGTTGGGTCTTGTGGCAAGCTGGGTCTTTCTTGAGAGTTGGTGCTCTCTTGAGATTTGGTGCTCTCCTAGGAGTTGATTCTCCTTACTTCAATTAGTGTTGAAACAAAATAGTTGGTTCTGGGAAAATCCTTATTACTATATTCACATATATACATATAAATTATGCAAAATATTATACAAACATATGGTATCTCTTGTGTCCATTGTGATTATGATTTGATTATTCTTAATCTGTACAGTTATGTTTTAACTGCTAGCTTGCAAGAAGAAAAGTATTAAAAGTCCACACACTAATTCACCCCCCCCCCTTCTCTTAGTGTGGGTAATGTGTTCAACAATTGGTATCAGAGCGGGTTCCTTCAGCACAATTTAAACACTGGAAGGTATATTCTGAAGAAATGGGTGGACATATGGCTCTCTCTACAATTGAAGCTCTTTTATTTGATGTAACAAATTATTCCTAATGGAGAGAAAATATGAAACAATATTTGAAGTCAAAAGGATATGAAGTTTGGAATTCAGTAGTAAGCAATCCCTAGGATTTAACTACATCAAAGAATATATCCAAGATTACAGTCCAAACAAGAGCAAGGAAGAACAATGAAGTGACATTCAATATTCTTCTCAATGGATTATCATATATAGTCAAGGCAAGCATAGGACTATGCACATCTGCCAAGGACTTATGGCTGAAGTTATAAAAGATGTATCAAATCAAAAGTGAAGACACAAAAGACATTCCTATCAATGATAAAGATGAAGACTCGGCCATCAATAAAGGTAAAGACTCTCCACAATATTTTGATTGAAATAATGTTGATATTGAATCCTCCCCTACAAGTAAAGAAGAAGACTCAGATACAATAAAAGAATGTTATGTTAGAATTTAACCCATGAAATAAGTAGAAGAATAACTATCAAAGGCCAAACAAAAGGTTGATTGGAGTCTCTGTGAATACCGTTATGACCATAATGATTCAGACTATAGCTATCTTCATGACTACACTAAAGAATTTCTTGAAAAGAGTCAAAATCATATTTTGGAAATAAAGGTAATGCTCAAGGACAATGAAAAGATAATATATGAGTAGGATAATCAGTTAGAAGAAAAAGAAGAGGAGATTGAGAAGCTGAAGAAAGAAATTAGTCAAGTGAAAGAAAAGAAGAAGGAAGATGATGAGCTTAGCAATCAAAAGAATATCCTGGAAATAAAAGAAAAGCTCAAAGACAATGAAGAAATCATATTTGAGAAAAAGATTCAGTCAGAAAACAAAGAAGAAGATATCAAAAGATTGAAAAAAGTTTTACTAATCTAACAAAAGAAAAGGAGGAGGAGATCGAGAGACTGAAAAATGAAATAAGTCAAGCAAAAGAAGAAAAGAAGGAAGATGATGAACCAAGCAAAATCCTTGCAGAACTAAAATAACTAAGGGAAAGATATGTCAATATTAAAATCCAACTTGAAGAAGCCAAAATAAGGGAGGAAGTAGTGAGGAACTAGTTGAACAAAAAGGAAGAATCCTGTCATAAGCTGGAAGAAGAATTTGTGAATATTAGAAAGAAATTTGAAAAGTCAAACACCCAAATCAAGTTCTCGAACAACTCTATGACCCTGGATGACATATTGGATAGTCATAGATCACCAAATGACAAATCTGGTCTTGGATACAACAACGAAGAAATTAGTACTCCTAAGAAACCTGATGCAGGTTCTTCATTTGTAAAAGGTGAAAATAGGTCTGACACAGGTCCTTCATTTGTAAAGGATGAAGACAGGTCTAGCACATCTCCTTCATTTGTAAAAAGGGAAAGTAGGTATGACTCAGTTTCTTCACGTTCAATAAATAAAAGCAACACTACAAAATTTAGAAGATCATATCAAGGAAGACATCCAAAAGCTACTCATACACCTCAAAGCAAGTTTAGAAGAGAGACACCATCATGGATGAATCAAAGAAGGTATGAGAGTTTTTTTAACGGTTATTGTTTTTCTTGTAATGAATATGGTCATAAAGCCTTGGATTTTAGGCATCATGGAAGAAAACGATTTGGTAGGTTCAACAATAGTATAAGATGTTGGAACTACAATCATGTTGGACATATTGCTACACATTGTTACACTATGAGATGCTATAGTTGTGGTGGATATGGAAACAAAGCCCATAACTGTTGGAACTCAAGAAAAAAGTCAATGAGAAATGTTTCATACAGTATGATAAAAGGACTAAATGGAACATGGAAGAAAATTGAAGTTGCAGTAATAGAAGACCAGAGAACAAAGTTCAAGAAACCAGGACACTCACAGATGTGGATAGAAAAGACTGAACAAGTGAACAAGAGTGAAGTTGATTGTTGCAAAAAGAATGTCAGTTATGTGTCAAGTATATTATAAACTTTATCAGATGAATTCAGATCAATTTATAGTAAATAAGCATCTTGGATAAAGATGGATACATTTGGTTAGAGATTGATGAGAATCAATGGGAAGATCCAAGAGTTGTTTGAAAAATATGAGCTACAATTGCGTAGTGTTCCAGTAGGACAAAAACATCCACAAAAGCAATCTTTTGATGTACAAAATGATGTACATGACATCCTGTAGAGATAAGAAGAAGAGAGGCCTTGCCAGAAAAAGCTACCCTTTTAGAAAAAAGGGGGGAGAACAGTCAGAAGAAGAGAGAGAAGAGTGACAAGGGGAGTCATTCAGTTATGACAAGAAAAGGATGATTGTAGGAAGAGTTACCCAAGTTCAGATTTTGGTCAGTAACATACAGAGCTTTACCACAAGAGGAAAAACCCATTTCCATTGATGTCAAAGGGGGAGAGAAAATTCATAAGAGGAAAGCATCATCACAGGGGGAGTTTTGTATATGAAGTTAGTGGGTTGCCCTCAATGACAAAGGGGGATATTTTTGGACATATTGTCACTGATGTCAATAGTCAATGTGATGATTTGTTGTTATGATGAATTATAATTTTGATTTACCATGAGATTGTCATTGATGTCAACAGTATATCAATGAGCATAAAATGTCAAACAATATGCAGAGATCGAAAGCATAAGCTCAGGAGGAGGAGTGAACAATATGTAGAATATCGAAAGCGTAAGCTCAGGAGGAGGAGAGAACAGTATGAAAAGGTCAAACCTCGAAATCAAAAGCGTAAACTCAGGAGGAGTAGCGAACAATATGCAGAGATCAAAGATCGGAAGGAAAAGTGTAAGATCATGGTGAGAAGCTTCAGCAGTGATCGTCTCATATTACGAATGTCGGTCATATGAGTGACCATGGGCTTGAGGACCGTTGGAGGATCGTGACCGTCGGATCTACAAGCTAGATCAACGGCAAGGATGAATTGGGGAGATCGAAAGCAGAATTAAATATCGTGCTATTTCCAATCTCGCAATTAGTCAAGACCGTTATATATTATAGCCTTGAAGATCGACAATTATGGTTGACTCACCACAAATGAACAACTTCAAATTATGGAGCTCAGGTGATGAGTTAAACCACTCGCAAGTTGTGGTTCCGCAATCATCCTTTCACGTTGATCTTCTTTGAGAGTCTTCATGACCGTTGGATCACTTTAAATGGAAGGATAGGATACGCAGGGAAAAAGGCTTGAGAATTCGATTATCTGAATACCCATCAGCCATCGGATCATTTTCAAGTGGAAGGATAGGACAAGCGAGGTAAAATATCTGAGATCTCATTTATGCGAATTTTCGTCAGCTGTTGGATCATTCTAAGTGGAAGGACATGATAAGCTAGAAGAGCAGCACCATAGATAGATCGATCCATCGATCTAAGAACATGATGGATGAACAAATTTTGGTTCAGGTCAAAAGTTGCGAGGAGCTTACTATTCGGGGAATCTCACTTCGAAAGAATTGAGAACTTGAAAGTCGAATTACCCGAAGCCAGAAATCTGAAATGAATAAGGACCATTGGATCTAGAAAAAATGTGATGATAGTTACATCAGGCAAACCACGTCAGCAGAACACGTCAGCATGGACATGTGGCAAACCACATCAGAAAACCACGTTAGCATGGACATGTGGCAAACCACATCAGAAAACCACATCATCATGGACATGCGGCAAACCACGTCAGCAGGCCACGTCAACAAGGACATGTGGTAGACCATGTCAGAAGACCATGTCATCAAGTACACATGGCATAATCAGATGATGACAAGTGTCAAGAGGAAATTGGATCATGCCATGTCAACAAGTGACATAAGAAAGTTACGTCACTCCGGGATATTTACTTCGGGAGTTTCACCACCAAAAAAATGTAAAAATTCCCAAAGTCCCGAAGGACGAAGGTCCGAAGTCGCTCTCAACCGTCAATCTAAGATACATTTTGAGAGTTAGGACAATCGGTAGATCCAGGAGAAGAACTTGTGCCACATGAGGAGATCCATGTCAACAAGGCTACATCAACAAGGACACATGGTGCAATCAGATAATGACAAGTGTCAAGTTGAATCGGCATTTCAGCTACATGTAAATCATGAATCTGAGTGACATGTGGCAACTACTCCGCGCGTTCCATGTCATCAAGTGATGTAAGTAAGTTATGTCAGTCCAGAATTTTTTCTTCGGGATTTTTACCACCAACACTTGCCCAATCTTCTGAAGTCTCGAATGCTGAAGTCTCGAAGTGGACACGAGACATCCGATCTGAAGATCACTTCAGGAGCATTCTCGACTGTCGATCTACTACAATGGAAGGATGGTGTAAGTGGAAGTATTAACCAACAACAAGTGGTCTCCACCACTTATGACATACTCAACAGGTGATCAATCTAGAGGAAAATGGAGCAACGTTTATTCGAAACCTCTGAAGTCCCGAATGTCGAAGTCCCGAAGTGGACACGAGTCGTCTGATATGAATATCACTTTGGGTGCATTCTTAACCGTTGATCATAATACAGTGGAAGAATAGTGTAACTTGAAAAAGATGAATTCCTGAAGTAAATGGTAGCCATCCATGTCAATGCCTGATTTAAAAGGGAGAATGTAATGCGAGAGATTGAATCATGACCATTGAATTGATAAGTGCTCAAGCGCTCATCTCACCTAATGTCTGAATAACACCATTGGTCATAAAGTAAAGATATTTAAAAGGGAGAATGTAATGCATCGCTTAAATTGATAAGCATGTGGTTCTACACCAATGATCATATGACCATGGTTTGAAGGAAGCACCGATTTTTTTAATCACAGAGATGAAGGAAATCGATCCATACCTGTGATCGATTTATGAAAGTAAAGGGGATGCCAAGTGTAAAGTTGAAGACCCAGAATGATGATCTCTGGTGGTCCCAAAAGTTTTTGTAAATGAACAAGTTAGTTATAAATTGTTGCACAAGTTGGCCCACTAACTTAAACAAGTTTTGCACATAAGAAACTATAAATACAATCATGATTGGTTCACTGGATGGTGTTCTTGTGCAAGAAGATGGGATTGTGAAAATATAGGCTCGCTGAGAAAGAGAATATTGCGGATAAAAATGAAGGGGATGTGGACCTAAGGTCTGTGTGAATATCAGAGGGAAGAAGAAGTGAAGAAGGCGTGAATATCAGAGGGAATATAAAGCAAATAAAGCATGAATTTAAGACAGAAGATGAAGTGCGGTGATGAGCATTTATGGTATACCTCTAATCATGAAATAGAGTTGATTCAATAATGGATCATTGCTACTAGAGTTGAATTACTATATGAACTCTAGTTGGATAGAATGTGTTCTATCTACAAGTTGGGTCTTTTGGAAAGATGGGTCTTGCTTGAGAGTTGGTGCTCTCCTAGGAGTTGGTGCTCCTTACTTCAGTGGGTGCTAGGAAAATCCTTATTACTATATTCACATATATACATATAAATTATACAAAAGCGTATAAAAACATCTAGTATCTCTTGTGTCCATTGTGATTATGATTTTATTATTCTTAATATGTACAATTATGTTCTAACTGCTAACTTGCAAGAAGAAAATTCTTAAAATTCCACACACTAATTCACCCCCCCACCCCCTCTTAGTGTGGGTGATGTGTTCAACAAGTTCAATGGCCGGTTTGTATATTTGCGGAATTCTAGGAAAGTGGTGAAGTATGGAATATGAAAACGGTTGGTCAGAGTCAGTTTCAGAATCAAGGATTGAAGATTTCGTGAACGGATGAACCCGATGACATGCAAATGACATTCCATGATGTTTGAAATTAACAGCCGGAAGGGATAATATAACCATCCAAAAATTTTGGTTTTATGCATATTAATGGGAGATTTCCTCAAATCTTGGTTTAACATTAATGCTTGCTAATTGCATACCTAGAAATAATATCTTACATATAATTTCTAATTGCTAATTTCAAAAGGGCGCGGGCATAGGAAACAATGATTAGGAATTGGATATTTATTGAACCCTCCAAACCGACGATCCATGAAAGAAATTCGAAGAAATGGAAAAGTATGGAAAGAGTATAGACGAGCTTCAAAATGGGATGACAATATTTCCATAGAAGACGTGAGGACCCGATGGTTAAATTGTTTGTCTCGAAAGTTTTCAGTGAAAAATGTGTACCACAGAAGAGGGCATGATAGGTAGATTGTAATACAAAAGACGATATGATCTGAGCTTGGTTGTAAATTTGTATATAGCGGAAGTCATGATACTGTTCGCAAGTCATGGAACAATAGAAGTCCAATCTAGAGCCCGCCTACCAGGAATCCGCGGTCGGAGAAGTGACTAGGTATGGAATGGGGAAGCAGCCATTCGGGGTCACGATATAAGAGCACGAGTGCAAACGTGAACCCGCAAGTCCACCTACCCACGCAACCAGACATTTTCAAAAAAATGAATAAGTGACAAGAAAGATGAAGTTTAGGGAAAAGAGAAACAAATATTTGGCTAAGCATAGAAGATGGAAAATAAGGGCTAATATATTCACATATGTAACAGATATCCCATTTCCTACCAAGATATATACTTGAAAAGAAGTGCGAAGGTGGTGGGCACAAAACAAATCGACTAGGAATATGATCCGCGAGTTTACTTGGTTCTTGGTTGTATTATTTGTCTTTCAATTTGTATATCGTGGAACTATGATTGTTGTTTGCAGGAAACAGAACAATAGAATTGCATTTTTTTAGCCATCCAGCCCGTAAGTTCGCCTGTCAATTTGTATAGTGTGGAACTCTGGGTCCTGTTTGTAGGACACAAAACTATAGAGGACATGTTTTTCCCTTTAATATAACCTTTGTGACGCAAATGTAGTATGTGGCTTGTTTTATCACTTTTCCATTCATAAACAATCGCAATCTTTAGCCCGCCAGCCCTAGAGTCCGCCTGTCAATTTGTATATCGTGGAACTTTGAATGTTGTTTGGAGGCCACAAAACAATAGAAGTGCAATGTTGAGCCAGCCAGCGTGCAAGTCCAGTTGTCAATTTGTATATCATGAAACTCTGGGTGCTACTTGCTGGACATAGAACAATAGAGGCCCAATTTAGACAAAGGGGAAGCGCTCGATCGAAACGCGTGAATCCACCAACCCGTGCAGCAAGGCATTTTCAGAAAAAAAAAATGATTAAGTAACCAAAAAGAGAAACTATAGGGGATAAAAGAGTGGGAAAATAGAAAGGCAGAGGACAATTTTCGTAAGCACGAATTGGTTTCAAACAAGCCCCATTGTTGCAAAACCATAATTTTCTACTAATTGTTAGCAAATGCTTTGTTAAATATTAGATTTTATTGCAAATTGTGGGTGTAAGTGTTTTTTTGATACATTCTTCCATAACTTAATTATTAATCTTCTTGCATTATGGGTTGTTAGCATTAAATCTTAATAATTGCATGTCTAGAAACACGAATGATGATTTTACTGCAACATTGTGATTTGGTATTGCTATGTTCTATCATCATTGCAAATAGAATTTAACATTGGTTTGAAGCTGTGTGTAATCCATTTTTTGTTTTCATAAAAGCCTAGTGGATTGACACAGTACATTGTCATATAATTGTTAGATGCTCCATATTAGAACAAATTACCTAAACAAATACAATATCAAAGAACTATGGGACTACCGAACCATGCCAATGAGAAGAGGCGTTAAATCCAGAAAAAAAAGTAGCAACAAAGACTCCAAGGAAATTTTTTTTAATATCAAATCCATTTGAAAAAAAAAAAAAAAAACCTGAGTATTGTACATCTATCCTTAGAAATTGGACCCAATTATTTGGGCCAAAACATTGAACGTGCCTTCCACAAACACATGCACGGGATCCGCATTATGCATGATCCATCGAGATGCTCTTAAACATGCATACAAAACTGATTACCATGCCTTTTTTTTAGGAAATCCTTGCATTTTTCTCCTCAATGGACCATCTTGTGGTAAAATTGACAGTTCTCAGAAGCTTCCTATGAGGAAGAAGATGGAAAACGTTGCAGGGAAAATGGAATAGCCCTTAACTAAAAGTTAGGACACACCAAGAAACCACCTCTCCATAGTCAAAAAACTTTAGGGACACAGGTTGCACATGTAATTTCGGAGGCCCAAATTAGTCTATTCTGGGTGGAAGGAGATGACTAGTATAAATATGCCTTGCACTAGTGGGAGTCCTGGTCCTCATTCCCAAAGATCTTAATTGTATATCCAGAGAACAGGATAGTATTCGCACAATTGAATATTTTTTTGTCTTGAAATATATATTTGGGAGCACCAACATATCATTTCCTTACAATGAAAGTCTTCCACCCATAACAGACTAATTTGGAGCTCTGGAATTCCTACTTTCAAGTTGCAAAGTAGCTATTGCGTTCAACATCGATTTCTTTTTTGAAACTCCTTCTTTTGGTGTTGTTAGGACCGCCATCACTGAGTTGAGAAGTTCCACCCGTTATGGTTGATTTCAATTTGGGCACATGAGTGGGAACAATATTTGCATTTTGATATCATCATTCATCAAATCATCTTCTTCCAACTCGGAATCCATGGCATCAACCTTTGCGCCATCCATCAATGCAACTGGGTAGGTTCTCTGAACAGGCAGGGTTTCCTTGGAATTCTTTGGCTTGAAATATATCTCTCGGTGTACCAAGGGACCATCTCCTTTTTTTCTCTTGGGCGGAGGGAGATGAGTAGTAAGAATATGCCCTGGAATACTTGAACCTATGGCCATCATGTACGTATGTGTTTATTGTATTCGGATAGAACTGTTGCCACAAGTTAACGAGAATTTTCGTTTGCTCCAGATGATATTTAAAATGAAAATTGGGGAGGGATAATATAACCCTCCGCAAATCCTAGTTTAATGTGTATCAATGGAAGATATCCTCGATCCTTTTGCTAATAAATGACAATCTCCAGGGTTCGTGCGTAATGAGTTTGTACCATTAAACCTCACTATTTTCATATTTAGAAAAAAGTGTGAAGTTGGCGGTGATGGAGAAGAGGGACTAAAAATTAGAGATTTCTTAAAGGCGCCAACCGGTCGGTGCACGAAAGAGATTGCACCATGTTTGAAATGAATACTTGGAAAGGATAACACTCTTCTTCAAAAATATTGGTTTAATTTGTAGTAATGACAAATCTTCTCCAGCCTTCCAGACATTAATGACAATCTTAGCGGTTCTTGCAGGATGAACTACTAGAATTAAATCTTAATAATTGCATATATGGAAATAAGTACGAAGGTAGTGGTGATGGCGAAGAGAAACCAAGCATTGTACATTTCGTCCACCCGCCAACCCGTGAAATAGATTCCAAGAAATGCCCAAGTATGGAAAGCGTTAGGGCGGGTTACAAAAAAAAGGTTCAGAAGATATACCTAGGAGATGTGAGGGGCCGATGGTCATATTGCATCTCAGTGACAGATTTCAGCCGTCAATTTGTATATCGCAAAATTTTGGGTGTTGTTTGTGTGTAGGGGAACAGTGGAAGCACAATGTCAAGAGGGAAATTTGTATATTGTGGAATTTTGGGTGTTGTATATAAAAGAATGAGACATTCAGAAAAAGGACCAAGTAAACAGAAAGTGAAATCATACGAGATGAAGGGGATTTTGTTTGCTAATGTGTAAATCGCGGAAGTCTGGGTGCTATTTGCAGGTAGCAGAACAATTGAAATGCAATGTTGAACCCGCATATGCGGGAATCCGTGATTCAAAAAGTTTGTTCAATATGCAACGGGGAAGCGTTTGGTCGGGTTGGTGATATAAAATTAACAATGGTAATCTGAATACGTGAATCCACCAAACCCCACACCTAGACATTTTCTGAAAAACGAGTAAGTAAAGAAAGGGAAAGAAGAGGGCAAAAGGGAATGAAGATGGCAATTTTCAGAAGCTGGAATTGTTGTAAGAAAGAACCATTGATGGTCTTAATAGTAACTATGGAGTGCATTAAACATGTTAACAGGTTTTTCAATCAAGGAATAGATACAGTGAGTGATGTTTATAGTTTCCAGGATCTGTTTGTATAAGAGAAGCATCGAAAAGTTACAAGCAAATCAATTTTTGGATGTTTAAGTAAAGTTTGTGTATTGTTAGCTTCACCGCAACTATAACAAGGAAAAATTTGAATTTTAATGTTCTCTCTTTCATATGATTGTTCCATTAGACTTCACATAGTATATATTCTTTTATTTCAATTTGTTTGCTAATTTCTATATCGTGGAAGTCTGGGTGTTGTTTGCAGGCGACAGAATAATGGAAACGCAATATTGAACCCCCCTATCTGGTAACTCACCTATTCGGAACACCGTGAGCCAACAATTTTGTACAATATGAAATGGGGAAGCGGTCGGTCAGGCTGGTGATATAAAAGTAACTGAAATTTGAAGACGTGAATCTGCCAACTTCCGCACCTAGAAATTTTCGAAAAAAAGAGTAATACATAATAAATATGTACTTCTATAAAGTATGGACATGAGATTTTATAGAGCATGTAAGGATCCTGCATTCCATACTTAACCACTTTTTGGATCGTGGGTTCTCAGGCTGGCGGGCTCAAAATTGGTCCTCTATTGTTCTGTGCCCTACAAATAGCACCCAAAATTCTGCGATATACAAACTGATAAGCGGACTTGCGGGTTGGCTCGCTCAACATTGCACTTATATTGTTTTGTATCCTCCAAACAGCACTCAGAGTTCCACGATATACAAATTGACAAATAGACTCCAGGGCTGGCGGGCTCAAGATTGCGATTGTTTACGGATGGTGATCCCTATCAACTATCTAACATTATCTAAAAACATTATTTTCAATACTAAATTATTAATATTAAATATTTATATTGTACAATTTAATTAGACAAAAATGTTTGTACAATATGAAACGGGGAAGCGGTCGGTCGGGCTAGTTATATAAAAGTAAGTGAAATCTGAATACGTGAATCCGCCAACTTCCACACCTAGAAATTTTCCGAAAAATGAGTAATACATACTAAATATGTACTTTTATAAAGTATGGACATGAGATTTTATAGAGCATGTACCGATCCCACATTCCATACTTAGCCACTTTTTGGATCGCAGGTTCTCAGGCTGGCAGGCCAAAATTGGGCCTCTATTGTTCTATGTCTTGCAAATAGCACCCAGAGTTCCGCGATATACAAATTGACAGGTGGACTTGTGGGCTAGCTAGCTCAACATTGTACCTCTATTGTTCTGTGTCCTCCAAACAACACTCGGAGTTCCGTGACATACAAATTGATAGACGAACTCCAGGGCTGGTGAGCTCAATATTGCGATTGTTTACGGATGGTGATCCCTATCAACTATCTAACATTATCTAAAAACATTATTTTCAATACTAAATTATTAATATTAAATATTGATATTGTATAATTTAATTACACAAAATTATTAAAGGATGTTAAATATATTATTTAAAAGAAAAAACCACGTATTCGAAAACTTGCGATCCAAAAAGTTTGTA
This sequence comes from Picea glauca, assembly GCA_000966675.3. Classification (NCBI taxonomy): domain Eukaryota; kingdom Viridiplantae; phylum Streptophyta; class Pinopsida; order Pinales; family Pinaceae; genus Picea; species Picea glauca. The sequence goes on along the minus strand of JZKD02S2222750.1, from coordinate 3,378,449 downwards.
CAATATGAAACAGGGAAGTGGTCAGTTGGGCTGGTGATATAAAAGTAAGTGGAAATCTGAACACGTGTATCCGCCAACTTCTGCACCTAGAAATTTTTTGAGAAACGAGTAATACATACTAAATATGTACTTTTATAAAGTATGGACATGAGATTTTATAGAGCATGTATGGATCCCTCATTCCATACTTAGCCACTTTTTGGATTGTGGGTTCTCGGGACGGCGGGCTCAAAATTGGGCCTCTATTGTTTTGTGTCCTACAAATAGCACCAAGAGTTCTGCGATATACAAATTGACAGGCGGACTTGCGGGCTAGCTGGCTCAACATTTCACTTCTATTGTTCCATGTCCTCCAAACAACACACCGAGTTCCGCGATATACAAATTGGCAAATGGACTCTGGGGCTGGCGAGCTCAACATTGCAATTGTTTACAGATGGTCATCTCTATCAACTATCTAACATTATCCAAAAACATTATTTTCAAATACTAAATTATTAATATTAAATATTGATATTGTACAATTTAATTAAATAAAATTATTAAAGGATGTTAAATCTTTTATTTTAAAAAAAATGAAGGAAACAAAACAAAGCTTTTTAAAATTCTATCACTGCAAGCATAACAATGACCAATTTGAATTTTAAGGGCCTCTTGTTGAAATGATAGCACAATTGGAGTTCACACAGTATATATTCATTTATTACAATATGAAATGGGGAAGCGGTCGGTCGGGTTGGTGATATAAAAGTAAGTGAAATATGAAGACGTGAATCCACCAACTTCCGCACCTAGAATTTTTTCGAAAAATGAGTAATACATACTAAATACATACATTTATAAAGTATGGACATGAGATTTTATAGAGCATGTATGAATCTCGCATTCCATACTTAGCCACCTTTTGGATCGCAGGTTCTCGAGCTAACGGGCTCAAAATTGGGCCTCTATTGTTCTGTGTCCTACAAATAGCACCCAGAGTTCCGCGATATACAAATTGACAGGCGGAATTGTGGGTTGTCTGGCTCAACATTTCACTTCTATTGTTTTGTGTCCTCCAAACAACACTCAGAGTTCCACGAGATACAAATTGACAGATGGAATACAGGGTTGGCGGGCTCAAGATTGTGATCGTTTACGGATGGTGATCCCTATCAACTATCTAACATTATCTAAAAACATTATTTTCAATACTAAATTATTAATATTAAACATTGATATTGTACAATTTAATTACATAAAATTATTAAAGGATGTTAAATATCTTATTTAAAAGAAAAACCCGCATATTCGGAAACTTGGGATCCAAAAATTTTGTACAATATGAAACGAGGAAGCGGTCGGTTGGGCTAGTGATATAAAAGTAAGTGGAAATCTAAACACGTGTATACGCCAACTTCCGCACCTAGAAATTTTCTGAGAAACATGTAATGCATACTAAATATGTACTTTTATAAAGTATGGGCATGACATTTTATAGAGCATGTACGGATCCCTCATTCCATACTTAGCCACTTTTTGGATCGCGGGTTCTCAGGCTAGCGGGCTCAAAATTGGGCCTCTATTGTTTTGTGTACTACAAATAGCACCCATATTTTTGCGATATACAAATTGGCAGGCGGACTTGCGGGCTGGTTGGCTCAACATTTCACTTCTATTGTTTTATGTCCCCCAAAAAACACTCGAAGTTCCGCGATATACAAATTTCCAGACAGACTCCAGGACTGGCGGGCTCAAGATTGCAATTGTTTATGGATGGTCATCCCTATCAACTATCTAACATTATCTAAAAACATTATTTTCAAATATTAAATTATTAATATTAAATATTGATATTGTACAATTTAATTACATAAAATTATTAAAGGATGTTAAATCTATTATTTAAAAAAAATGAAGGAAACAAAACAAATCTTTCTTAAATTCTATCACTGCAAGCATAAAAATGACCAATTTGAATTTTAAGGGCCTCGTGTTGATATGATTACAACTCTAGACCTGGTGACAATTTTTGAACAGGAAAACTAAAGTGAATGGTAGTGTGGATTTATTTATTTTTGTATTCTTTTTTCACTTGCATAAATCTACAAGTAGACGCATAGCTTCGATGAAATATGGAGCTAGAGTTTTGTAGCCACACCTCTTAGTCTGTGGAACGTGAGCTATGTTTGACATCTTGCTCGTACTTGTTGATACTTCTTGTGAACTGCAAACCATGTATTGCATATGACATTAGCATATTCACCATGCCATAGATGAATAAATAGTTGAGGATATTTGTTTGGTAAACATACTATGAACATAATGTATGCATCTTTACCTTTGGCCTTGTCAGTCTATTGATGTCTGGGATGGCTGACTGCTCATGGCCATGTCACTAGTCCAACTTTTTCTGATGTAAGCATGTGTAGATGAACATCAAAAGGACTAAACAAGAATTAACAACCAATGGAGCAATCTTGAACCCGCCAGCCTAGCACCCGCAATTGACAAAGTCGGTAAGTATGGAATAAGGTAGAAGTGTGACCATAAATGTGAAACCACTAGTCTGCCAACTAGCACACCAAGGCATTTTTGGAAAGACCACTAAGCAGATCAATTAGAAAGAAAAAGGGATAATAGAAAATGGAAAAAGTAGAAATGGGGAGGGCAGAAAGGCCCATTGCTGTCAAGTCATCATTTTCTAGTCTAATATTATATGCCCCCACCCGGATTGTATATTTAATTTACCATCAAAGTTGGTATAACTTTTCGAAGATTGTACCACATAAACCTCTGTTGTTGCACATAACAATTCATCTTCCTGTCCAACCAACCTGTTTCTTCCAAGGTAGCAACACCGAATATACAATGGACATGAAGGCAAGTTAGTATGAAGATAGACATGTAAAAGAAAGAAAAACAGTTCTACTTATTCCAATGTAACAACAAATAGAACACGATTCACATGAGAATACGTAGAAAGATACGTAGTATATACATAAATGTAAACCAAAAAAATTATATTTGAAGAATATAAAAAAAAAGGGTGCAAAGCAGCATAACAAGAACAACAAATATACAGACAATAAATGAAATACTGAACACTGGAATATGAAATAAGAGTAAAAGTATACACCTTTGTAACTCCTCGTCTACATTCCTGCCAAAGAGTCCATCATCCTCTCCATCCATTCTGTTTGTTTAAATGTAGGAATGTAGGAAAAAGACAAAGCACATGAAGGAGGTTAGTATGCAGGAAGACATGTAATGAAGATAAGTTATTATGTAGGAATGTACACAACATCTACATACAATAATCTAGGTGAAAACATATACAGACAATAAATGAAATACAAAACAACACAATATGAAATAACAGTACAAGCATGTACCTTTCTATCTCCTCTTCAATCGATGTAGCCAAGACTCCGTCATTTTCTCCATCTATTCTATTTGTTTGAATGTGGGAATGCACAAAATACAATGAACATGAACAGAAGCTGGTATGCATCGGACAACAAGTAATATGTACATACATGTAACATCCTGCTCTGGCTCACTGAGAAAACTTATTCTTTGAGCACACTTGCTCGCAAGTGATCCGGACTATTATGATATTAAAACATTTGTCCTTGATTATGATGCATTATGGTACATGACATGATGTTTTACTGCATTGACATAGACAGGTGCTATTGACTCGGTTTTACTGAGTGTGCAGGGTTTTGGACCTTGAGGATGTAGAGGCATCGAAGGAACCCCTTGGTCTCCAGATTGAGTCAGGGAGTGTGGTATTGGGGTTGATTATTTTACTGTGATTTTAGTACATTTGATTAGATGATATGATGTGGACATGTTTGATATGATTGTTGATGATGCAGGCTGACGATAGCTTGCCGACCAGACTCACATATGGAGTAAAGGGGCCACACACGACTACCAGAGAGGTTGAGGGAGAGGGGTGGACAACAGCCCTGCCACAACCTACTAGCACTCTCGTCGTGGCTCGAACTGTAGGTTAACAATTACCTAGTTCGAGAGGACCCACAATGCCGCGAGGGAAGACTACAATAGTCGCTCGCGATGATTCTAAGGGGCGCGCAATAAGTCGGGGGCCTTATTCCTTAGAAGCCCTTAGTCTCCCACAAGTTCAGCTGGCGGAGTGTTGACTCCAGGGGTTATTGATGTCTACCAATCAGTCAAGAGGCGAGTGGCACCCTTGGAGCATGTAGTGCATCCTGAAGGGCACATCACACAAAAGAAACACAAGAGGCGAGTGGCACCCTTGGAGCACATAGTGCATCCTGAAGGGCACGTCGCGCAAAGGAAAAGATGAGGCGAGTGGCACCCTTGGAGCACCTAGTGCGTCCTGAAGGGCACGTCGCGTTGATGATGATAGAGGTAGGAACCTAGATGGCCCTAAGACAGAAAACACATTAAGAAATTTTAAAACAACTTCCATAAATAAATGTCGCCCATTTTAGAATCTAAGTTCTACGTCTAAAAATTCTCTAGGGGTAAAATTTTGTCCACCCTTAAGAAAGCTACCTTATAAAAATAAAATAATAAAATTTAAACTAAAAACCACTTAAGTAATCATTGTGGACTTCATAAATTTTGGGAAAAGCGAAGAGAGTAAGAACTTAAATAAAATATATGGATATCAAAGTTAAAGAAGAAATTAAATATGTAACTTGCGAAAGTGTAAAAAGATATTAATTTAATAACAAAAGGAAAAGAGGGTAAATTGCGTAATTGCCATTTTGGCTCTAATAAAAAGGGGAAAGAAGAAAATATAATATTTAGGAAACTATGAAATGGAGGAAACATAATAAGGGAAAGAGGGGAACTTATGGTAAAAAGCGAGGTCAACTTAGTAAAGAATCTGCAATTAAGAACCTTCTAAATTCAACCAAATTAGCAACTTCATTTTAGGGAAAGTATTTAAAAGATGTAAGGGAATCTAGGAACACCTAGGAGTAAATTTAGGAGTAACTCTAGGTGGGTGAGAGAAATGAGATAATTATTAATTTAAAGAAAATAATTATTGGAGGAAAGTGGGGAATGGATGACACTTGTACCGAGGAGAAATTTTGGAAGATTTTTATTAAAACTTAAAATTTATTGAGATTAGGGAAAGAATGGAAGTTCTAAAATTCTATAAAATAGAGAGAGGAGAAGGAAGAAGGGGATCGGCTATTAGCATAACGTTACGCTGTCGGAATAGTGACTTAACTGATTTACTTGTTAGAGTTGGGATTTCCCAGCTCGGATATGAGTGGTAGCTTGGCCTTGCGAGGTGAGCTGGGAGCTAGACGTACGATCTGGATAGTGTGTGGCCCCTTTGTAGCTCGGGGGGCTAAGGGGGAAGCAGAGTACCCATAGCGTTGGCTGGGAGGTACCGGTGAGGTATCGACGGTCGGTGAGCGGGAGCAGTATGGAGCGCGCAGACATCATTCGAAGCGGGCGATCAAGCAACGATACACTCTTTTATTTTGGTAGAGTAGAATGCATTGGGATTTATGATGTAGATCTGCATGTGTATCGGATAGGTAAACTGATTGTTTGACTTGCATCCTTCAGTATGGCCTTGGCATTTGGTTTATCTTGCTTCCTTGTTGTTTATTTGCGGTACCTCACTGGATAGAACCCCTATGATCCCTTCGCTAAGCTATCCTTGGGCTTGGGCATTCTCCTGTTGTTGTCAGCGTTTTATAATGATATTCTTAGATGTAAAGAGTGTTTAACTTCATCTGCGTTGGGTTCTAGATAGACTGGTTGGTTCACCTTACTTCTGAAATTGAATTTGTGTAACTGATGGAACCATTATTTCTGCGGTGATAATTCGGCTTTAGTTGAAGAAGGAAAATTTTAAATTAATGAAAATGTTTATCAATCCCAATCTGTAATCTTTGTTGGGCCTATGATTTAAATCCTCCTTGCTTTTAATTCATGAGAACCAATTTTTCGAACAGTGTCTGCATTTTTGTTTTCTAGACGATGAATTTTTTTTCTTTTTGCCTTGATTCTTGGGAACATTTTATCTCTGTCTACATTGATGGCTATCCCAGGCATCGAAAATGATTATCACCGTCTGTCAATTTTACTACTCGAATTTTTTCCACAATTGTGGGTTGCGGTTTTTTTTTTTTTCCTTGGCTTGGTCACCAAGAATTGTTTCCAACAGTGGTTGTTAAGCCTTGAATTCCTTTCTTGGAAACGTGGTCAGAGTGGCTGTAGAATCACCCACGAAGAATTTACCAAATAACCGACTGTGGTGGAATTTACCATGAATTTCCTTTTACCTTTTAAGTGGGATGACGTCACTATTCTTTACCACGAATTTGGGGGAGGACTGCTCTCGGCGTCCACCTGTTGATTGCCCTCGAATTATTTACCAATGGTGTGACCATTGCTATAGATACCATGATTTGTTCTTATTTTTAAATGGGAATGTCACGCTGTAGTTTTAGACGGACGTGCAGGTGGACTGTTCTTAGCGTTTTATTTATGAATGACCTCGAGTTTCCCATTAAATATTGCCCATCTAGTTGACTGTTGTTTACTTTTGTATTATGTGCCTTAATGGCGTCGAATTCGCTACCAGCCGGGTGCTCTAAGGAGTGAATTCTAAATGTTTATTTTGCCTGTGCTTGTGGCCTTCTGAATAAGAGGGAGAAAGGAAGGGAAGGTCTGCAGTGTCAATCAACGGTAGTTACTAAATTTCCCTTTTTTGACTGGCAATATATATCCCTGATGAACAACGACCTTCTCTAATGCACGTGTCTTTGTAATACCCTTGTTTAAACATTTATGTATTGATTGTAATGATTAGATGCTCGTTCAGATTTATTTTGTTTTCTGATATTTGCTGAATAAGTTAGTTGCCTATTTGTTAGCTGCCAACTGATTTCATGATTTTCTGGCATGAGCTCATAAGTTGCCCACTGATTTCTGGCATGCAGTCACCGCATTATTTTTTCCAGCTGTTGATTTTATTCTTTTCGAGATCAGGTATGACTTTTGGAAATGGACATCTAAAAACTGTGACCTCACTAGTTGACCTTGTGAACATTATGATGTCGATCATAAATTTCTTTTCATGGAGAGTAATAATCCAATATATTGATTTATATGCTAATAATCCATTATTTTGATTTATATGCTCTCTAAATATACCATTTTGCTAATATTCGATTATAGACAGATTGAAAAGATTATTTGAATATGTTCCTTTATAGTCCGACTCTGGAAATGAAACACAAGTGGAAGTGAGTCAAATTTTAGAAACGTTGAATATATTTCATTACAAAATATTTCAACTTAGACTCACCAATTAAAATCTTCTCAGAAGGAGAGAAGGAGAATGTTCACACTCTAGGTAATAAATTAAACACTCATGGAGTTAGTTCATGTGGAAGAAATTCCTTGATTCAACTACAGCCCATAGATCTAAGATCTAAGATCCAACTGAAGTAAACAATGTTGATAATAGTCCTATTTTTTGGTGATGACATTTCTTTATCTATAGTGGATTTCTGTGGGTGGAAGAAAGGTTTAGTGGATAATTGTGTTAGTTTATTCTTGTTGACTAGTAATCAAACATTGGCGAATCTAGGTCAATATTAGGGTTTAGTGGGTGATAAGTCAATGTGGCTAGCCACGATGGTGAAAATAGTTAGTTTATTTGCGAAGTTTTTGTAATATAAAATGTAATGATGTTATTGTAGTTTTATTGTTAATACTAACATATAAGATGTAATGTGAATGTTATCTTATTGTAAGGTAAGTGAGATAAATGTAATGTTGTTATTAATTTATGGTATGTTACTGTAATTTTTTTGGTTATTGATAAACATATATAATGTAATGTCCTTGAATTAAGTACAATGAGTTATTATGATTTAGTAAATGGGGATTTGCAATTAATTGAATTTACATTATTTTTAAGGTTGGAATTAGTAACTCGTCGACTATTGGAATCGAATGGAGGATTGATCTATAAATAATGCCAAGTTGAGTCATAGGTTATGCTGAGTCTTAATTAGTAGTTGGTTGTTGTCAAAGTCCCTTCTGACTTGCGGCTTCCATAGAGGACGTGGATGTTCATTTAATTATTGTTGTGCTTGGGGGTAAATCTTTGATTGCTTGGTCTATTGTGTCGGGCAGGATGTAGACACCTCCATGTTCCTCAGAACAGTCGCCAGCCCTGAGACCTTAAATGGTTAAAATCGATGGGAACCTGGGCTTGACCATTGCTTATGTTTCTTGGAGGTGCTAACCATTGCATGGTAGTATGGGCGGGTAGTCAGTCTTATAATTGTCGGTTGATTGTTGTTCATTGCTGGAAGATGTTGATATGTGTCTTGGATCTTTATGTTGATATTGCCATTGTATGCATCATGATTCGTCGTCATGTGGCAGTGCAGATTATAATGTCTTGTTACCCTTGTACACATGCACACACAAAAAAAATAAAATTGCACTTGTTTTAAGAGTTTTGTCGACGTAGTGAGGAGGATCATTACATATGGTATCAGAGCGAGTTCAACCCGCGACTTGAGATAGCTACGGATTTCATTGACATGATTTGATTTTACTGTTGCTAATCAAGTTGATTGTGTGCATGAAGGTAATCATGGTTAGAGGATGCCATGGAGGCAGACGACGGGGTGCTAGGGGAGGAGGTGCGACGCCTCTAGTAGCATCCACACCTGAGGGGTCTAACCCCCAGGGAGACAAGTAGGTTCTCGGACAGGAGAAGATAGCAGTTGGCGATGTAGTCGGGATGATGATATCTTTTCAGTGCATGTCCGAGGCACCAATCAGTCATTTGGACAGAGATGAGGGCCAAGCACCAGCACCTGCTGAGGTTCTACCGCATGCTCTGATCGGTACAGGTAGCATTCACCGTGAACTTGAGAAGGTCAAATTTCTTGATTTCTTTGGTGCCCTGGATGGCGCAGTCACCAAGGCATGGTTGGATAACATGACGATGTGCTTCACACTTCGTGATTATACCTCCAATATGAAGGTCCGTATGACGGTCTTTCAACTGAAGGGGAGCGCTCTTCTATGGTGGAAGACGCTCCTACCACAGCTGAACATGGCCGTCGAAGACGTGTCATGGGAATTGTTCAAGGAACGGTTCCAAGAGAGGTACCTTTCAAAGGAATTCATTGAGTGTCAGCTCGATGAGTTCAATGCCTTACGACAGGGAGGTCATATGGTGCCCGAGTACGAGGCATGTTTTATGGAGTTGCTCTGGTATGCTCCACACCTTAACACAAAGAAACTGAAGGTCAACAGGTTCGTGTTTGGCCTTAACGACAGTCTACATGAAAAGGTTAGAATTTTGATGCCTCAAACCTTGCACGATGCCATCCAAAAGGCCCTCATAGCTGAGGAGGAGCTTAACAGTGGGGGACAGACTAGGACTCCAGCGAGACCAACAGGATAGGGTTCATCTGGAACACAAGAACACCAGACACCAGCAAGACATACGTCGGTATATCATGGCTTCTAGAGGGGATCCACTTTCACCACACCCCGGTGACCGACGCCTCAGCAGCAAACACTTTATTGGGGACCACAGCATCAGTAGCAGTGTCACCCACAGTAGTAACAGTTTAGGCTTGTCCAGCAAAATAGACCAGGGTTCCAGGCCGGTGGGCCATCATTTTCTACTTTGAGTACCAGGATTACTGGGCCGAATAAGGGGTGTTGGATGTGTGGGGAGACACACTACCAGCGTGACTGTCCTGTGGAGAGGACTAGAGCATCTGGATTAGCCGGACCCACTACAATGGGAGATATGGGCAAGGCCCATCAGATTCATGCAGCGGTGAATAACCGCTAGGCAGAGCACCAGTTGATTGTGCTCAAGACAATAGGTACCATCACTGACCAGACCCTTAGTGTTTTGATAGATCCCAGTGCTACCCAGAGTTTCATTTTTGGTGCAGTGACAAAAAGGGTTAAGGTAAAGGCAGTCGAACAGGATGAGTTCAGCTTCATGGAGATGGCCTCGGGAGCCAAACAAACGGTTGGAGGAAAGGTTATGGGATGTGCCCTTAACCTGGGAGAGTTTGTCACGAGGACCAACTTGTACGTCACAATATTAGGATCTTATGATGTCGTAATTGGTATGTATTGGTTGGAATCGCATGAGGTGATACTCAACTGTAAGACGAAATGGTTGAACTTGATCGATGACGAGGGACAGAGACGTGTGATTGTAGGACGGAACCAGGGAGTTTCCTTGAGGTTCGTCTCTTCCTTACAGTTACGGAAGAGTATGCGCAAGGGGTGAAATCTTTATGCGATCCTTGCGCTAAACGTGAAGGGAGTAGTGGAAGGTCTAGAACAACTTCTGGTGGTGAGAGAGTTTGCAGACGTGTTTTCGGAGGAGTTACTTGGGATGCCACTGGAGAGGGAATTGGAGTTTACCATAGACCTAAAACTGGGGACTGAACCGATAGCAAGAATGCTTTATCGGATGTCGGCCCTAGAGGTACAAGAGTTGAAAATGCAACTGAAGGAGTTTCTCGACCTGGGACTGATACATCCTAGTGTGTCACCGTGGGGTGCACTGGTTATTTTCATACGAAATAAGGATCGATTGTGGAGGCTTTGCATTGACTACCGTCAACTGAATAAGGCCACGATCAAGAATCAGTATCCCTTGCTGAGAATTGATGATCTGCTCAATCAAATGAAGGGTGAGACGGTGTTCTCCAAGATCGATTTACGATCAGGGTATCACCAGTTGTAGATCAAGGAGGATGACATCCCTAAGACTGCCTTTAAGACAAAGTTTGGACATTACGAGTTTACTATTTTACCGTTTGGACTGAAAAATTCCCTAGGAGTATTTATGAGTTTGATGAATGGGGTGTTCCACGAGTACTTGGACAAGTTCATCAAAGTTTTCATTGACGATATTTTGATTTACTCTTGTACGACGAAGGAGCATGGCAAACACTTGCGCTTGGTATTGCAGTGTCTGGGAGAGCAAAAATTGTATGGGAAATTGTCCAAATGCTCTTTTTATCAATCGAAGATTCACTACTTAGGGCATGTCATCTCTGGTGAAGGCATCGTCGTGGATCCATCCAAGGTTGAGGCTATTATGGAATGGCCTGCACCGACGAATGTCACGGAAGTGCATAGCTTTATGGGTTTAGCAGGATACTATAGATGATTTGTTGAGGGGTTTTCGAACATAGCAAATCCAATCACGGAATTGTAGAAGAAAAACAAGAAGTTTGTTTGGACCGAGAAATGCGCAGAAGCATTTCGGAGGCTTAAGGAGTTGTTAACGACAACACCAATACTAAAGGTCCCTGACATGGACGCGGAGTTCTTGGTATGCACAGACGCATCCAAGGAAGGTTTAGGCCGAGTCTTGATGCAAGACGGTCGAGTGAGTGCTTACATTTCGAGGAAACTGAGAAGGCATGAGGAGAACTACGTGAAGCATGATTTGGAGTTATTAGCCATCGTATATGCCTTGAAGGTTTGGAGATACTACCTTGTTGGACAAAAATTTGAACTAAAGACTGATCATTGTGGACTACAACACATTTTTATGCAAAGCGACCTAAACGCGCGACAACGGCATTGGTCGGAATTGCTTAGCGAGTACGACTTTGAGATTAATTACATAAAGGGAACAATGAACCGAGTGGTGGATGCTTTTAGTCGAAGACCATGCATATTTTCGGTGTTTCCTCTTCAGATGAATCTATGTGAAAAGATTCTCACTTTACAGCATGATGATGACTAGTACAAAGAGTTCAAGGGTTTTATCAAACAAAACAAAATGATGGTACCACGATATGAGGGATTCTCTTTTGATAGCGATGGGATATTAAGGTTTGAAAGTCAGATTTACGTACTGCCAAACGAGAAGTTGAGGATGTTGATCCTGAGTGAGGCTCATAGAGAAGTTTACATGGCTCACCCAGGAGTCACAAAGATGAGGGTAGACCTTAAGCCCTTATTCTTTTGGAAGGGAATGAAGGTAGACATAGTCAGCTATGTGGCCAAATGCCTCAAATGTCAGCAGGTAAAGGCTGAACATAGACACCCAATGGGATTACTACAACCGCACGCTATTCCAGAATTGAAGTGGGAGATTATTTCAATGGATTTCATTGTTGGATTGCCACTGACGGCGAGGAGACATGACTCGATTTTTGTAGTAGTAGACACTCTGATGAAGAGTGCTCACTTTATTCCTTTGCGTACGATGTATTAGGAACCTGACATTGCTAGATTTTTCATCAGTGAGATTGAGAGGCTACATGGCGTGCCTAAGAGGATTATATCCGATCGAGGATCAGTGTTTACTAGACGATTTTGGACAAGTTTCCAAGAGGCCTTGGGAACCCAACTCAACTTTAGTACTATGTATCACCCAGAGACTGATGGGTAGATAGAACGAATGAACCAAACCTTGGAAGACATGTTGCGCATGTACGTGATGGACCAACAAAAGCGTTGGGAAGAATTCTTGCCACTAGTAGAGTTCGCTTACAACAATAGTTACCAGAGCACCATTAAGATGGCGCCTTTCGAGTTTCTTTATGGGCAACCATGTCGGACGCCCTTGAGTTGGGATTGGCTCGAGGATAGGGTCCTGGTGGGACCAAAAGTGATCCAAGAAATGGAAGAGCAAATACAAACAATAAGACAAAGGATTAAAGAAGCGCAGGATCGACAGAAGAGTTATGTCGATGTGCACCGAGTCGACTGTAGTTACGAGGTCGACGATCGAGTCTTCCTGCGGGTTAAACCACATAAGAGTTCAATCAAGTTTGGAAATGGATCTAAACTCTCTCCTAGGTTCGTGGGACCTTTCGATATTGTGGAAAGAAAGGGGCCCATGGCCTATCGACTAGCCTTGCCTGATTCTTTGAGGCGTATGCATAATGTTTTTCATGTATCTGTTTTGAGACATTATATTAGTGATCCTACACATGTGATTGACATGAGTTCCTTGTAGGTATCGGACGAGGGAGTGCTCATAGCTGAGTCGGTCCACATCTTAGATCACCGCGTTTGATGGTTACAACATCGAACGATAGATCAGGTCAAGGTTCAGTGGGACAATTATAGTCCTCACTCGGCGACCTGGGAGGATGCATATGATATGCGCCAACAGTTTCCATTTTTGTTTGATAGATAGACAAATGATACTGTGATACACTTATTTCGGCATTTATACTAAGAAACTTCGGGATGAAGTTTAGACCAAGAGGGGGTGTATGTAACATCCCGCTCTGGTGCACTGAGAAAACTTATTCTTTGAGGACACTTTCTCACAAGTGGTCCGGACTATTATGATATTAAAACATTTGTCCTTGATTATGATGCGTTATGGTAGATGACATGATGGTTTACTGCATTGACATAGACATGTGCTATTGACTCAGTTTTACTGAGTGTGCAGGGTTTTGGACCTTGAGGATGCAAAGGCATCGACGGAACCCCTTGGAGTCCGGATTGAGTCAGGGATTGTGCTATTGGGGTTGATTGTTTTACTGTGATTTTAGTACATTTGATTAGATGATATGATGTGGACATGTTTGATATGATTGTTGATGATGTAGGCTAATGATAGCTTGTCAACCAGACTCACATATGGAGTAAAGGGGCCACACATGACTACCAGAGAGGTTGAGGGAGAGGGGTGGACAACAACCCTTCCAAAACCTACTAGCACTCCCGCCATGGCTCGAACTGTAGGTTAACGATTACCTAGTTCGAGAGGACCCACGATGCTGCGAGGGCAGACTGTGATAGTCACTTACGATGATTCTAAGGGGTGCACAATAAGGCGGGGGGATTATTCCTTAGAATCCCTTAGTCTCCCACAAGTTCAGCTAGCAGAGTGTTGACTCCAGGGGTTATTGATGTCTACCAATCAGTCAAGAGGCGAGTGGCAACAATGGAGCACGTAGTGCATCCTGAAGGGCACGTCGCGCAAAAGAAACACAAGAGGAGAGTGGCACCCTTGGAGCACATAGTGCATCTTGAAGGGCACGTCGTGCAAAGGAAAAGATGAGGCGAGTGGCACCCTTGGAGCACCTAGTGTGTCCTGAAGGGCACGTCGCGTTGATGATGATAGAGGTAGGAACCTAGATAGCCCTAAGACAGGCAACACATTAAGAAATTTTAAAACAACCTCCCTAAATAAATGTCACCCATTTCAGAATCTAAGTTCTGAGTCTAAAACTTCTCTAGGGGTAAAATTTTGTCCACCCTTAAGAAAGCTACCTTATAAAAATAAAATAATAAAATTTAAACTAAAAACCACTTAAGTAATAGTTGTGGACTTCATAAATTTTGGGAAAAGCGAAGAGAGTAAGAACTTAAATAAAATTTATGGATATCAAAGGTAAAGAAGAAATTAAATATTTAACTTGCAAAAGTGTAAAAAGATATTAATTTAATAACAAAAAGAAAAGAGGGTAAATTGCGTAATTGCCATTTTGGCTCTAATAAAAAGGGGAAAGAAGAAAATATAAAATCTAGGAAACTAAGGAATGGAGGAAACATAATAAGGGAAAGAGGGGAACGTATAGTAAAAAGCGAGGTCAACTTAGTAAAGAATCTGCAATTAAGAACCTTCTAAATTGAACTAAATTAGCAACTTCATTTTAGGGAAAGTATTTAAAAGCTGTAAGGGAATCTAGGAACACCTAGGAGTAAATTTAGGAGTAACTCTAGGTGGCTGAGGGAAATGAGACAATTATTAATTTAAAGAAAATAATTATTGGAGGAATGTGGGGAATGGATGACACTTGTACCAAGGAGAAATTTTGGAAGATTTTTATTAAAACTTAAAATTTATTGAGATTAGGGAAAGAATGGAAGTTCTAAAATTCTATAAAAGAGAGAGAGGCGAAGGAAGAAGGGGATCGGCTGTTAGCGTAACATTACACTGCCGGAATAGTGACTTGACTGATTTACTTGTGGGAGTTGGGATTTCCCAACTCGGATAGGAGTGGTAGATCAACCTTGCGAGGTGAGCTGTGATCTAGACGTACAATCTGGATAGTGTGTGGCCCCTTTGCGGCTCGGGGGGATAAGGGGGAAGCAAAGTACCCCTAGTGTTGGCTGGGAGGTACCGGTGAGGTCTCGACTCTTGGCAAGCGGGAGCGACACGAAGCACGTGGACATCATTCGAAGCGGGCAATCAGGAAAGGGTATGCTCTTTTATTTTGGTAGAGTAGAATGCATTAGGATTTATGATGTAGATCTGCATGTGTATCAGATAGGTAAACTGATTGTTTGACTTACATCCTTCAGTACGGCCTTGGCGTTTGGTTTATCTTTCTTCCTTGTTTTTTATTTGTAGCGCCTCACCCGATAGAACCCCTGTGATCCCTTCGATAAGCTATCCTTGGGGTCGAGCATTCTCTTTCTGTTGTCAGCATTTTATAATGATATTCTTAGATGTAAAGAGTGTTTAACTTCATCTGTGTTGGGTTCTAGATAGACTGGTTGGTTCACCTTACTTCTGAAATTGAATTTGTGTAACTGATGGAACCATTATTTCTGCGGTGATAATTCGGCTTCAATTGAAGAAGGAAAATTTTAAATTAATGAAAACATTTATCAATCCTGGTCTGCAATCTTTGTTGGGCCTATGATTAAAATCCTCCTTGCTTTTAATTCATGAGAACCAATTTTTCGAACAGTGTCTGCGTTTTTTTTTTTTTTTCTGGGCTGTGAATTTTTTTTTCTTTTTGCCTTGAATCTTGGGAACATTTTATCTCTGTCTGCATTGATGGCTATCCCAGGCATCGAAAACGATTATCACCATCTGTCGATTTTACTACTTGGATTTTTTCCACGATTGTGGGTTGCGTATTTTTTTTTTATTCTTTTTCCTTGGCTTGGTCACCAAGATTTGTTTCCAGCAGTCGCTGAGTGGTTGTGAAGCCTTGAATTCCTTGCTTGGAAACATGGTCAGAGTGGCTGTAGAATCACCCACGAAGTCTTTACCAAATAATTGACTGTGCTAGAATTTACCACAAATTTCCTTTTACCTTTTAAGTGGGATGACGTCACTATTCTTTACCACGTGTTTGGGGGAGGACTTCTCTCAGCGTCCACCTATTGATTGCCCTCAAATTATTTACCATTGTTGTAGATACCATGATTTGTTCTTATTTTTAAATGGGACTGTCACGCTGTAGTTTTACCCGGACATGCAGGTGGACTGTTCTCAGCATTTTATTGATGAATGACCTCGAGTTGCCCGTTAAAGATTGCCCTTCTAGTTGAATATTGTTTACTTTTGTATTTTGTTCCTTAATAGCATCGAATTCGCTGCGAGCCAGGTGCTTTAAGGAGTGAATTCTAAATGTTTATTTTGCCTGTGCTTGTGGCCTTCCAGATAAGAGGGAGAAAGGCAGGGAAGGTTTGCAATATCAATCAACGGTAGTTACTAAATTTCCCTTTTTGACTGGCAATATATATCCCTGATGAACAACGACCTTGTCTAACGCACGTGTCTTTGTAATACCCTTGTTTAAATGTTTATGTATTGATTGTAATGATTAGATGCTCGTTCAGATTGATTTTGTTTTCTGACATTTGCGGAATAAGTTAGTTGCCTATTTCTTAGCTGCCAACTGATTTCATGATATTCTGGCATGAGCTTGTAAGTTGCCCACTGATTTCTGGCATGCACTCACGGCATTATTTTTTCCAGCTGTTGATTTTATGCTTTTCAGGATCGGGTATGACTTTTGGAAATGGACATTTGGAAACTGTGACCTCACTAGATGACCTTGTGAACATTATGATGTCGATCGTAAATTTCTTGTCATGAAGAGTAATAATCCAATGTTTTTATTTATATGCTAATAATTCATTATTTTGATTTATATGCTCTCTAAATATACTATTTTGCTAATATTCTCTTATAGACAGATTGAAAAGATTATTTGAATATGTTCCTTTATAGTCCGACTCTGGAAATGAAACACAAGTGGAAGTGAGTCAAATTTTATAAATGTTGAAGATATTTCATTACAAAAGATTTCAACTTAGACTCACCAATTAAAATCTACTCAGAAGGAGAGAAGGAGAATGTTCACACTCTGGTTAATAAATTAAACACTCATGGAGTTAGTTCATGTGGAAGAAATTCCTTGATTCACCTACAACCCATAGATCTAAGATCTAAGATCCAACTGAAGTAAACAATGCTGATAATAGTACTATTTTTTGGTGATGACATTTCTTTATATATAGTGGATTTTTGTGGGTGGAAGAAAGGTTTAGTGGATAATTGTGTTAGTTTATTCTTGTTGACTAGTAATCAAACATTGGCGAATCTAGGTCAATATTAGGGTTTAGTGGGTGATAAGTCAATGTGGCTGGCCACGATGGTGAAAATAGTTAGTTTATTTGCGAAGTTTTTAGAATATAAAATGTAATGATGTTAGCATTTATGGTGATGTTAGTGTAGTTTTATTGTTAATACTAAGATATAAGATGTAATGTGAATGTTATCTTATTGTAAGGTAAGTGAGATAAATGTAATGTTGTTATTAACTTATGGTATGTTACTGTAATTTTTATGGTTATTGATAAACATATATAATGTAATGTCCTTGAATTAAGTACAATGAATTATTATGATTTAGTAAATGGGGATTTGCAATTAATTGAATTTACATTATTTTTAAGGTTGGACTTAGTAACTCGTCAACTATTGGAACTGAATGGAGGATTGATCTGTAAATAATGCCAAATTGAGTCATAGGTTATACCGAGTCTTTATTAGTAGTTGGTTGTTGTCGAAGTCCCTTCTGACTTGTGCCTTCCGTAGAGGACGTGGATGTTCATTTAATTATTGTTGTGCTTGGGGGTAAACTTTTGATTGCTTGGTCTGCTGTGTTGGGAAGGATGTAGACACCTCCATGTTCCTTAGAACAGTCGCCAGCCCCGAGACCTTAAATGGCTAAAATCGATTGGAACCTAGGCTTGAGCATTTCTTATGTGTCTTGGAGGTCCTAACCATTGCAGGGTAGGACAGGCGGGTAGTCAGTCTTATAATTGTTGGTTGATTGTTGTTCATTGCTGGCAGATAATGATATGTGTCTTGGATCTTTATGTTGATATCACCGTTGTATGCATCATGATTCGTCATCGTGTGGTGGTGCAGAGTATAATGTCTTGTTACCCTTGTACACACGCACACAAAAAAAAAAAATGCACTTGTTTTAAGAGGTTTTTCGACGTAACAAGGAGTATCGTTACAATACAGTAAATGAGACTCAACGAATAGAATAAAATATAGGTAGAAACATAAACCTTTGCACTTCTGCATCCATAGCTATAAATATATAATTTTTTCCCTGCCCAAAATATATTACAAGCCACAAAATATTATGAAATTGCACGGCCATAGCTAAACGATTTTTTATTTTCCATGGCAAAGTATCCAGATATGCTTCCACCCATGGAAATACATTTTCTTTATCCTCTACACAGAATGTTGTGCCCACGATACACGATTTTGGTTTTCTGTGGCAAACTACCCAAATATGCTTCCAGACATGGAAATATAATTTTGCAGTAGCTTTGTTGTACATATCATTGCTCAAGTACAAGACAAATTGTATCGTGGTCACACTAGTCTGTGTAGAGGATAAAGAACATGTATTGTCATATCGGAAAATTTCACCATACATGGTTTATAATTGCATCTTGCATATGTTTTATTTTAACAAAAAAACAATGAATATTGAAATTTCACATGTACTTCTAGAACTATTTTTCATGAAACTATTTTCTATCATGTCAACACTAAAACAACAACAAAATCTCACAGCAAAACATATATTGACCTTGCCAGACAGGGAAAATAACACAACTTCATGTCCACCCGTGGTTGCAGGGGATGAACACCGTAAATCACCCAAATAATAATAATAACAACAACAATAATAATAATAATAATAAATTAAACAACTCCAACTGTCGGCGCAGGACCCCAACCTTGCAAATTCAAAACAAAGAAAATAAAAAAGCAAGCACCAAACCAACGAGAAAGCATGAACAGGCCCAACTGCAGCCCTAGGGCCCCAAATCGTAAACTTGAGCCAAACAAACACAACTAGCAATTGACGAACAATTGAACCAACGAACAAGAAACAACCACCAAACCAATAAACAACATATGTATCTCCAATGATTACTAAACTGCAGCCGAAGAACAAAAGGAACCAAAAACATATGACGAGCATGCCAGTAGAAATAAGAAAACATTCTTACTTGCAAACTGCAAACACTGAACAACAAAGAAGGAATAGAAAATGAAACTATGACATGGAAACTTACTCTAAAACGATGAAAGGGAGAAGCATAGGTCGAATTGTGAACCATACAACAACAACAACAAGCAATCGACGAACCAGCAAAGAAGAAGCACGCACCGAACCAGTAAACAATGTATGTAGCTTCAACGATGACAAAATTGAATTGCAAGGCTAGAAGAAAGATGAAACATACAATTCCTATTCAACTGGTAGTGGACAACAATATTGTCCAAAATCACTGCAACATTGTATGGAAAATTTCGAGGAAAAATGTACTCCGAGAAGTGTATTTAGATAAACATTTAAGGCTAACAGGCTGTCCAAGGGCCTCGCGGTATGAAAACATTTAAGTTGTCAGGCCTGTTGGAGGACCTCGCGTCATGTAAACATTTAATTTTTCAGGGCTATTCAAGCACCTCAAAAAAAGTGTTAATACATTTCAATACAAATACATTCGGCGGGGACTAATAATAGTAGCACAAATAAAAAAATAAATCACAATACAAGGTTATAAAATTTGGAATTATCGATCACTATAAAGCTTGGATATCTGAACATTTCAATATGATTAGTACAAATAAAAAAAACATTGTATATGATCTAAGACAATGCTACCAGAAAATGCTAAGACAAACATTTGAACTAATGCTAGCATTAATTCACCTTCGAGCAATGCATAAGAAAATATATGCTTCAAAAAGACCCTATACGATCAAATACTTTGGATATGACAACATATATAACATTGGGAATAGCGAAGCCAACAATAAGACCTCCAATCTATTATCCAATCAGATCATGACATATATGGTACTTTTTATTATATAAAAATCAATGTGTTTAGTTCCCTAGTTCCAACAATAGATATTATGGAAATATTTGTGGTCCAAGGACAAACTATTACAAAGTCAATGAATTATCGATCGCTATAGTCCCTCTATATCTATGATAGGAATTAATAAACATAAAAGTTTATTATGTATAATGTTAACTTTATTATATTAATAATTACCAAATAATAAATTATTATATATATATATATATATATATAACTAAATTAATATAAATTAATAATTATATATATAATTAAGTTAATATAAATTAATAATTGTAAATTTATAATTATTCATATGGGAAGATAATTAAAAAGTAAGAACACATTATTATTAAGAGAAGAGAAAATTTGTAAACTTATGTCACTTTACATACACCCTTTCCGATACGTCAACATAATTATGAAAGTGGGAAATAATTATTGTAAACACTTGGATGAGTAATATTAGCACTCTGAGAAGTAAGTGAGAACTTTATTGGTTCAATTAAAACAAAAATTTTAAAACAACTTTAAGAGAAAATAAGTTATAACTAATTATATGTTAAGTTTGTTAAGATACTATAAATCAATATATTATACTATCTTTTAAAATATAAATAATATATAAATAATAACATATTTTTTTATATATTGATAATATATTGTTTTGTTATTATTATTAAATTGTATTACGATCTTAAAAATATTAATAATATATAAATAATATCATGATTTTTATATATATTGATAATATAATGTTTGTTAGTATTATTAAATAGTATTAATATGTAGCCCATGTTGTAATAATGCATGGTCACAATACATTTCGTTCATAAAGGAGGGTTGTTTTCTAGGGAAAAAAACCCTAACATAACTTTTACCGTCGGATTTGTGACCTTATAGTGAATGATCCAAATTTATTATGAAATTACAATATACATTTACAAGACAAATTTTCCTTTGGGGACCCTCTTTCCCTTGGACCCCCCAGCTAGGGATGAGCCTCCCAGACCCCGCAAGGGGGGCAAGCCTCTCGTGCAATGCCCCCCACGTGAAGGGGTGTACAGTATTTTGGGGTGAAAAGTTTTCATGGGGCATAAACATGACTGAAAACAAAGACATATGAAACAAGAAGATAATCAGTCTCTACAACCAACAATTAGCAATTGAATTAGTCGAGTCGGAAATCTAGAACCCAACTCAAGAAAGTAATCTGACCTCTCAGTCGACTTCGATACAAACTCTTACAACAGTTCCATTTTCAAAGAAATCTCAGAAATAAAATATGGGTCTAAATCATATCTTGAGTTAGGAAGGAGACAAATGCCCTAAGCAGCATTGGTTTATCTGTGAAAATTTTTGGGACGCAACTGACATAACTGATGAGGGAAAAAAAATGACACATTTCAGTGTCTCCCTTGGATCCAAAGCTCTTACATGGTTTATGAATTATATATATAGTAAACAACGCTCAAAGGAAGATATAAAGAAAAGATTCCTCAAGTTCTTTAAACCTCAAGACAACAACCACTTGGCAACACCAAAACTAAAAGAAATCAAGCAAAATATGGGAGAAACAGTCTGAGAATACGATAAGAGGCTTAAATATTTACTAAGTCAAATCTTGTATGCAATAGAAGAAAAAGTTGTTGGTACAATGGTATGTAGAAATATTACTACAAAAGATTAGAATTCCCCTTTGAATGTATGATCTTTAATCATGCGAAGACATCTTGAAAAGAATCATAGAAAATTGAAATGGATGATGAAGGAACTTTGTCTTCGACAATCGCTGAAAAAATATTGGAAGACAAGATCATGGAGCTACAACAATCAATCAAAAATATTTTGATTAGACACAACTAACTTTGGTGTACCATTTTCTCAAACAAGGGTCACACAAAATATTACTGCAAGTTTAGTGATGTGTTAGATCCAACAGTCATATGCATCTATATCAAAACATATTGTGATATTTGCGAAGCCTCGACAAATCTAAGGAATGAACACCCAAGCGGTGCGATATATGTAAAGAAAATAATCATTCCACTCACGAATGTCGGTTGAATGGAAAGAACAGATTGAAATTTTATTCAGTATATCACACCTAGGTGGCTTACCAAAATGTTGATCAAAAAAATGGAAACATATATAGAGGACAAGGTTAAGGTGGTTATCAAGGTCGAGGTAGAGGACAAGGAAATTTTGGTAGAGGACACGACAAAGGATGTTATAATTTCTTCAATTGTTGGAAATACAATCACATAAGCCCAGACTATCCAATTAAAGATAGAACTGATATCAAGTTCTGTAACATTTGTGGAGTAGGAGATCACTCCCAAGAGGTTTTTTCAATTATACTAGAAACAATTATGAACAAAAGTAATTTAAATCTCTTGCACATGGTGCCCAAATAAAAGATTCTAAATTTGAAGAACCTTCATGTAGTAACACATTCAGGATTCGATGAAGATATTTATCCAGATCTAGCAAGTCAAAAAAGGAGATATTGACATATGTACCATGATCCAGATCAACAAGACAAACTTATGCTTGAAGTGATGAATTTATTCAAAAATATTGAGCATCAGACAAACAAACATTTATGATACAACGTTAGAAAAATTTCTGCAGCTATTAAAAGAAAAGTAGTCGGTCGACTGTCTGATCGACCTATTGAGAATTCTAAGAGAATACAAATAAGACTAAATATATATTAAAAGTTTTCACCAACTATCTCAATAAATACATACCAATGACTTTGACCCACAAGTAGACCTTGAAATCGATGGCCACATGATCAAGGAATTTGTAGTCGATTTTGGATCTCAAGTAAACATACTCTAAAGGGAAATGTGGATTCGACTAGGAAAACCACTACTACAACCACAATGAATTTCCTAAAGCTAGCATATCAGAGGTTCATTGAACCAATCAGTACTCTTAAAAGCGTAATAACATCTATAATGGGAATACCGATGAGAGTCAATGTTGAAGTAATCAACTTGCTCAAAGGCATCCCTGCCTATCTCGCATTAGTTGAAAGACATTGGGGAAGAAACATGCAAGCTACAATCTCCCTTGAAAGAGATAAGATCAAGTTGAAAGGGAGCGGAAGAAAAATTATAATCCCATTGGATCCAAAGGAAGGAAAACCTTGGGTCAAGACATGGGATGAAGCTCAAGAATCCTTATGACTATATCAAGTAATAAATGAGCAAATAGATAATGTCGAGCAAAACAAAAAAGGAGAAATTCTAGTTGGATCACCCTTATAAATAGGACAAAATTCAAATACAAAATAGCACACCTAGAAAATGGATAATTATGAATCTCAAGTAAAAGGATGTTGGTCGATAAAAGCCATACCAATAACAAGATCTAAATCTTGCTTATTAGTACAATTTGTACCTATTGTGGTAGAAAGAAAGTCAAAACAACATCGACACTCATTCTGACTCATACAAACGCAAGGAAACCCTTGCAATTCACTGAAAGGAACTCTTTGATGATGCATGTCGACGAAGTGTCCAAGTCAGTTAGTGAATAGGGGATAATTCAAAGTCTAGTCAAGACCTTCACAGGTCAAGTCACCCTATGGTGGGAAACATATGCACCTTTATTATAGACATGGAACACTACCACTTTATACCTTGTCAAAATATTTGGGGGGGACAATTATTTACAAATGTGGACATCTCAAATTTCAAACCTAGGTTCGATCTAGTAGCTCACATTCAACAATGTGAGAATGAATGGAAAAAATAAAGATATTAGGATGAATGAGTATGAACACACATGTTTTTGAATACATTATCTGACATACCACATAAATGGTATAAGACTGAAGAAGTGTATGGAAATACATTCGATTGGAACACAATTAAATTTAACTTTCTTAAAGACTTTGAATTCGAATCATAGGAGGCACTTCTGCAAGCAACAAAAGAAATCAAAATATTTTAGAAAAAATAGGTCCTAAGGAGATGAATGAAAAGGGAAAATCCAAAGTCGACATAGGCTCAACCTCGACTTGTAATTTTATATCAACTAAAAATGAAAATATTGTTAGATAGATATGGAAAACATAAGTTTTCCAAGGACCAGGAAGGTAGAGATTTTGTTGGAAGAAAAATCACAAAAGTGTACAATATCATGTCAAAAAAAATTACTCTATGACTAAGGAAGATAAAGAGGATAAAGAAGATATAAACAAGCCCGAATTACTCTGACTAAGGAAGAGAGAGAGGAGAAAGAAGATACATACAAGCCCGACTTCCCACCAAACTATCATAAAGTCATTGAAGGAGAGCATCAATTAGACGAATCAAAGGCACCAAAATGGATGGATGCAGAAATCGAGACCAAAGAATTCGACATTTCAATAGATGATCGACCAAAAATGGCCAAAATACGTGACTACTGGACTGAAAAGAAAACCTTAGAAATAGTTGACCTATTAAAAGAATACCAAGATGCTTTTTTCAGATATTATGAAGACTTGAAAATTTTAGTACAATAAATGGGTGAAATAAAAATTGAACTAGTACTTAGAGCCAAGTATGTCAAAAAACTACTGTATAAATTAGCACATAAATAAAAGCCTATTGTCCAAAAGGAAATTGATGCAATTCTAGCTATTAATATCATATATCCAATTGATAAATCGGAAAGGTAAAGTCCCATGGTCATACAACCTAAGAACAATGATGATAATTTTTGTTGACTTTCGATGATTAAATAATCTCACAGTAAGATATCCATTTCCAACACCATCTGCTGATGAGATCATCAATGAAGTTGCATGAATGAATGTTATTCCTTTATTGATGGATTCTATGGATACAATGAAGTACCAATAGCAAAAAAAGATAAAAAAAAACAAAAAAAAAACTACATTTGTATTCGAGTTTGGATCATTTGCATACAGAGTCATGCCCTTTGGTCTAAAAAATGCCCCAACAATCTTTTCTAGAATAGTGGTCAAGTAATTTCAAGAATACATTTATAAAACAATGGTTGTGTACTTCCATGATTGGACTATCTACATCCTCTTAAAGGATCACATATAATGGCTAAGAATGATGTTGGAGAGATGCATACAGATCCACTTATCTTTGAATATCAAAAAATGTATCTTCGCTACACCAATAGGCATACTATTGGGACACATTGTATGTAAATATGACATCAAAGTCAACATGGGCAAGATAAAAATCATCCTCGACTTAAAACCGCTAGTCAATCGAAAACAAATAAAAATCTTCCTTGGACACACCGGATATTATCAAACGTTTATTTGACATTATTCCAACATTACTTTTCCAATTGACGAGCTACTAAAGAAAGAAGTAGAGTTTCAATGGATCCATGAATGTAATAACTCTTTTGAACTACTAAAAAGAAATTTGGTAGAAGCACCAATCCTAAGATTTCCTTACCAGTCCAAAAAATTTCACGTACATGTCCATGCATATAATGTTGTTGTTAGTGCAGTCTTATCCCAATCATGTGATGAGATGGTCTACCATACCAATGCATTTAAACCAACCGAGTCGACGGAACCACCAAAAAAGACAAAATTCGACCCAACAATCAGGTCATATGAACACATAATGGAATTATATAATGAATTATCTAAAGAAGAAACAAATAGGTGGAAAAATGCCCCAAGGAAAAGGACATGAATTAAAGAAAGAAGGATCAAGGAGAAACATATACTAAAATATTCTATTAACCTTTCAAAAGAACAATAGGGCATTGACCATCGACAGAAGGATTTGATCCTCTTGTTGCAATGTGGAGCCTAATCCAAGCAATCATATCCACAGGGTAAAATAACCAAGCAGAATACCAATATGTAAGGAAAGAAAATAAAAATCTCAAGCAAATGCATAATAGGGAAATACGAGATAGTCAAACTGGGTTAGCCTAACAAAAAATAGTAATCTTGTAGTCCAAGTTAGAGAAATTTAAGGTGGTACAAGAACAAGTGGATTCAACTATCTCACAAGAAGCCACTCTAAGCACAGTACTCAACAACTAGACAACATATTTTTATGCCACATACAATAAAATAAAAACACAAAAAATTGTAATCATTGATCTGAAAACAACCCAACGTGTTTCCACTGATGAAAAATCGAAACATGTTATATCCAACCAGTTAGAGAAAGAAAAAGTGGTTGAGATAGACCCGACACAACAAGAAAGATAATTGTTGAAGGAAGAAAGTAAAGCTCAGATGATAACAGATCAAGTGACAAGGCACCTCAACAAAATAAAAGAGAAAACTAAATAAATAAAGAAAAATGTCAACCTTGAGTCAATCGCAATAAATGAAGTACCTCTGATAGAAAAGATAGAACTTTTGAAAGAGATGAAAACAATGGAGATAGAGGTTCAACATTCAATCGACGAATGATGAATGTTCTCCAAGCATTTGCTATATTTATCCCTAGCCATTTATCAAACAACATTTGAAATGCTACCACAATCCCCTGCAAAACAACCAGAAGCACCATCAACATATCGAGATGAATATCACTTCTTCAATCCTACACCTTCTGAATCGAACATGGCCATTGTCATTCATCAATATAGAACCCCATAGATAATCATTGAAGGGTCTAAGGAATCACATGTTCCAACAAGACTGACAACCCTACCAACTGGCGTAACAATGCATGAATGGGAGGCCACTCAGGATACAAATGAATATCCGGTGAATCCATCAGGAAAATAGCGAAGCAAGCAAATCACATTAGGTTCCAACATCAACATCCTCTACTATCTTCTTCTTTTGTAATAACCTCAAAGAGTCCTTAATATAATTTTTTTGTATTTTGTCACACTACCCTATTTCTAGGGATGAGAAAGGAATTGAGGATGGGGGGAGATGTTGTAGGGGCTAGTCGGCCCCGCCAACTAGAACTGTCAGTTGACTAGCCAAGTTGAATATAGTAGTCGATTAGGAAGTCGGTCAAACATACAGTTAGCATCGACTGACTGAATAGTTAAGGAATGTAACCGACTAGTAACTGTATATCACACATATATATACACTATCATATAATGGAATACATAGATTGTTTTGGGAATATATATAATAAAATCTATTGATGATTCTTCCCCCCTTCGGTATGTTCTTCTATATGTCTATGTGTTCGTATATGTAATGTTTTAATGTGTAATTATCTGTGTAAGGATTTGCTGGAAACCTTCTCGTACTTACCCTAGGCTACAACCAAACCTATGGTGCACCAAATATCCATAAACAAGGCATCACCATAAGACCGATAGTAAACATGATAGATTCACCAACCTATTCTCTTTCTATGTTCCTAGCTAAAAAAATCCTCCCCTTGGTAGGTAATACATCCTTATTCATAAAAGATTCAACTTATTTTGTTGAATGAATCAAAGTCGAAGAAGTGGAAGATGAAGAAATTCTAGTAAGCTTTGACATTGTCTCACTATATACTAAGATCCTAGTGGATGAGGCAATATATGTCATAAGGAATATCACTAACATGGAAACCACAGAGCTGGTGAAGTTGTGTCTCAAGTAAACATATTTCAGTTACAAAGGGAAAATATATGAGCAAGTACAAGGTGTTTCTATGGGATCCCCATTGTCTCTAGTTGTGGTTGCCATCTAGATGGATCAATTCAAATTAAAGGCCATAAACACATCGCCACATAAACTAGACGTGTGGAAGAGATTTGTAGATGATGTCTTTGCAAAATGGAGTCATGGAAAAAAGAATATTGAATAATTCTTGAAACAATTCAACAACCTCTTGGAGCACATCAAATTCACCATTAAAACAAAAGAAAACAATCAACTATTGTTTCTTGATGTATTTATCAACAAAAAAGGTGATAGGAAGCTTGGGTATCAAGTATACTAAAAATAGACTCACATAGAAAGATACATAGAAAGATACCTTCATGCAAACTCTCAACACCATCCTACCGATAAACAAGGAGTAATTCAAACTCTCGCCACAAGAGATATTAGAAACTCAAATACTAGTAATCTAAAACATACATTGGGTCATTTCTTGGAAGGCTTTCTAAAGAATGGTTACCATGATGGACAAATAAATAAGGCTATCCACAAAGCAAAAAATAGAAGACACACACAAAGACTTGTGGACACTCCAACTATTTCATTATCATACATCAAAGGAAC
>JZKD02S2222750.1:3327028-3337475 GCA_000966675.3 Picea glauca | reverse complement strand
GGTAACCTTCTTCTTTGGGGCTGCTCCCCCTAAACATGTGGCACTCAATAATACTTCATCCTTATTTTTGGTCTTTGGGACGTTTTCTTCCTTAGAATCCTTTTGTGTGGCTTTTAAATTGTACTTGATACTGATTCACCCCCCTCTCAGTATCAACAAGATTTGTAGTTAGAATTAGTATATTAGTTGTTTAGTCTAGCTAGTTTTGTTTTATTTCTGTTCATAAAATCAACAAAAAATATTTCTTTCTGTTTTAGGACAGAATATTAATGAGTTTTTCAGGTTTTATTCAAATCTGTAAATTGTAGATATTGTACATTTTGTGAATAAGTTATATTTCTGTTAGTAGTTAGATATTTAATTAGTTAGAGTTAGTATAGCATTAGTTAGTAGATTGTATATAATAGTTAGTTTAGTTTATTAGTTTGTTTTATTTCTTTTTAGTTAGATTAGTTTAGTTTGTTTAATAATTAGTTTTAGTTAGATTAGTTAGTTTAGAATAGTTTTCTTTTGTTTTCTTAGGACCTTAGATCGGCTAACGGAGCCGTTAAACCCGACAGGTTGGTTCATCCCAAACGACTTGGGTTATTAGACAACCACGGACCGGTTCCACTCTCTCAGTTGACGGACGGTCAATTTCGCCCGTCAACATGGTTGAATGGAAAGAATAGACTAGAATTTTATTCAGTATATCACACTTAGGTGGCTTACCAACATGCCTATCAAGAAAATGGAAACATATATAGAGGACAAGGTTAAGGTGGTTATCAAGGTCGAGGTATAGGATGAGGAAATTTTGGTAGAGGACACAACAAAGGATGTTATAATTTATTCAATTGTTGGAAATACAATCGCATAAGCCCAAACTATCCAATTAAAGATAGAACTGATATCAAGTTCTGTAACATTTGTGGAGTAGGATATCACTCCCAAGAGGTTTTTTCAATTATACTACAAAAAATTATGAACAAAAGTAATGTAAATCTCTTGCACACGGTGCCCAAATAAAAGATTCTAAATTTGAAGAACCTTCATGTAGTAACACATTTAGGATTCGATGAAGATATTTATCTAGACCTAGCAAGTAAAAAAAGGAGATATCTACATATGTACCATGATCCAAATCAACAAGACAAACTTATGCTTGAAGTGATGAATTTATTCAAAAATATTGAGCATCAGACAAACAAACATTTATGATACAACGTTAGAAAATTTTTTGCAGCTATTAAAAGAAAAGTAGTCGGTCGACTGTCTGATTGACCTATTGAGCATTCTAAGAGAATACAAATAAGACTAAATATATATTAAAAATTTTCACCAACTATCTCAAGAAATACATACATATGACTTCGACCCACAAGTAGACCTTGAAATCGATGGCCACATGATCAAGGAATTCGTAGTCGATTTTGGATCTCAAGTAAACATACTGTAAAGGGAAACGTGGATTCGACTAGGAAAACCACTACTACAACCACAACGAATTTCCTAAAGCAAGCATATCAGAGGTTCATTGAATCGATCAGTACCCTTAAAAGCATAATAGCATCTATAATGGGAATACCGATGAGAGTCAATTTTGAAGTAATCAACTTGCTCAAAGTCATCCCTACCTATCCCACATTAGTTTAAAGACCTTGGGGAAGAAACATGCAAGCTACAATCTCCCTTGAAAGAGATAAGATCAAGTTGAAAGGGAGCGGAAGAAAAATTATAATCCCATTGGATTCAAAGGAAGGAAAACCTTGGGTTGAGACATGGGATGAAGCTCAAGAATCCTTATGACTATATCAAGTAATAAATGAGCAAATAGATAATGTCGAGAAAAACAAAAAAAGGAGAAATCTTAGTTGGATCACCCTTATAAATAGGACAAAATTCAAATACAAAATAACACACCTAGAAAATGGATAATTACAAAGCTCAAGTAAAAGGATGTTGGTCAATAAAAGCCATACCAATAACAAGATCTAAATCTTGCTTATCAGTACAATTTGTACCTATTGTGCCAGAAAGAAAGTTAAAACAACATCGACACTCATTCTGACTCATACAAACGCAAGGAAACCCCTGCAGTTCACTGAAAGGAACTCTTTGATGATGCATGTCGGAGAAATGTCCACGTCAGTTAGTGAACAGGGGATAATTCAAAGTCTAGTCAAGGCCTTCACAGGTTAAGTCACCCTATGGTGGGAAACATATGCACCTTTATTATAGACATGGAACACTGCCACTTTATACCTTGTCGAAATATTTGGGGGGGGAACAATTATTTACAAATGTGGACATCTCAAATTTCAAACCTAGGTTCGATCTAGTAGCTCACATTCAACAATGTGAGAATGAATGGAAAAAATAAAGATATCAGGATGAACGAGTATGGACACACATGTTTCTAAATACATTATCCAACATACCACATAAATGGTATAATACCGAAGAAGTGTATGGACATACATTCGATTGGAACGCAATTAAATTTAACTTTCTTAAAGACTTTGAATTCGGATCAGAGGAGGCACTTCTGCAAGCAGCAAAATAAATCAAAAGATTTTAGAAAAACCAAGTCCTAAGGAGATGAAGGAAAAGGGAAAATCCAAAGTCGACATAGGCTCATCCTCGACTTGTAATTTTATATCAACTCAAAATGCAAATATTGTCAGATAGATATGGAAAACACAAGTTTTCCAAGGACCAGGAAGGTAGAGCTTTTGTTGGAAGAAAAATCACAAAAGTGTACAATATCATGTCAAAACAAATTACTCTATGACTAAGGAAGATAAAGAGGAGAAAGAAGATATAAACAAGCCCGAATTACTCTAACTAAGGAAGAGAGAGAGTAGAAAGAAGATACATACAAGCCCGACTTCCCACCAAACTATCATAAAGTCATTGAAGGAGAGCATCAATTAGACGAATCAAAAGCACCAGAATGGATGGATGCAGAAATCGAGACCAAAGAATTCGACATTTCAATAGAAGATCAACCAAAAATGGCCAGAATAGGTGACTACTGGACTAAAATAAAAACCTTAGAAAGAGTTGACCTATTAAAAGAATACCAGGATGCTTTTGACAGATATTATGAAGACTTGAAAAACTTAGTACAATAAATGGGTGAAATAAAAATTGAACTAGTACTTAGAGACAAGTATGTCAAAAAACTACTGTATAAATTAGCACATAAATACAAGCCTATTGTCCAAAAGGAAATTGATGCAATTCTAGCTATTAATACCATATATCCAATTGATAAATCAGAATGGTAAAGTCCCATGGTCATACAACCTAAGAAGAATGATGATAATTTTTGTTGACTTTCGATGATTAAATAATCTCACAGTAAGATATCCATTTCCAACACCATCTGTTGATGAGATCATCAGTGAAGTTGCAGGAACAAATGCTATTCCTTTATTGATGGATTCTATGGATACAATCAAGTACCAATAGCAAAAAAAGATAAAAAAAAAAAAAACTACATTTGTATTAGAGTTTGGATCATTTGCATACAGAGTCATGCCCTTTGGTCTAAAAAATGCCCCAATAGTGTTTTCTAGAATAGTGGTCAAGGAATTTCAAGAATACATTTATAAAACAATGGTTGTGTACTTCCATGATTGGACTATCTATATCCTTTTAAAGGATCACATATAATGGCTAAGAATGATGTTGGAGAGATGCACATAGATCCACTTATCTTTGAATATCAAAAAATGTATCCTCGCTACGCCAATAGGCATACTATTGGGACACATTGTATGTAATTATGGCATCAAAGTCAATATGGGCAAGATAAAAATCATCCTCGACTTAAAACCGCTAGTCAATCGAAAACAAATAAAAATCTTCCTTGGACACACCGGATATTACCAAAAGTTTATTTGACATTATTCCAACATTACTTTTCCAATTGACGAGCTACTAAAGAAAGAAGTAGAGTTTCAATGGATCCAGGAATGTAATAACTCTTTTGAACTACTAAAAATAAATTTGGTAGAAGCACCAATCCTAAGATTTCCTGACTAGTCCAAAAAATTTCACTTACATGTCAATGCATATAATGTTGTTGTCAACGCGGTCTTATCCCAATCATATGATGAGATGGTCTACCATCCCAATGCATTTAAACCAATTGGGTCGACAGAACCACCAAAAAAGACAAAATTCGACCCAACAACCAGGTCATATGAACACATAATGGAATTATATAATGAATTATCTAAAGAAGAAACAAATAGGTGGAAAAATGCCCCAAGGAAAAGGACATGAATTAAAGCAAGAAGGATCAAGGAGAAACATATATTGAAATATTCTATTAACCTTTCAAAAGAACAATTGGGCATTGACCATCGACAGAAGGATTCGATCCTCTCGTTGCAATGTGGAGCCTAATCCAAGAAATCATATCCACAGGGTAAAATAACCAAGCAGAATACTAGTATGTAAGGAAAGAAAATAAAAATCTCAAGCAAATGCATAATAGGGAAATACGAGATAGTCAAACTGGGTTAGCCGAACAAAAAACAGTAATCTTGTAGTCCAAGTTAGAGAAATTTAAGGTGGTACAAGAACAAGTGGATTCAACTATCTCACAAGAAGACACTCTAAGCACAGTACTCAACAACTAGCCAACATATTTTTATGCCACATACAACAAAATCAAAACACAAAAAATTGTAATCATTGATCTGAAAACAACCCAACGTGTTTCCAATGATGAAAAATCCAAACATGTTATATCCAACCAGATAGAGAAATAAAAAGTGGTTGAGATAGACCCGACACAACAAGAAAGATAATTGTTGAAGGAAGAAAGCAAAGCTTAGATGATAACAGATCAAGCGACAAAGCACCTCAACAAAATAAAAGAGAAAATTGAAGAAATAAAGAAAAATGTCAACCATGAGTCGATCGCAATAAATGAAGTACCTCTAACAGAAAAGATAGAACTTTTGAAAGAGATGAAAACAATGGAGATAGAGGCTCAACATTCAATCGACGAATGATGAATGTTCTGCAAGCATTTGCTACATTCAACCCTAGCCATTTATCAAACAACATTTGAAATGCTACCACAATCCCCTGCAAAACAACTAGAAGCACCATCAACATGTCGACATGAATATCACTTCTTCAATCCTACACCTTCTGAATCGAACATGGCCATTGTCATTCATCAATATAGAACCCCATAGATAATCATTGAAGGGTCTAAGGAATCACATGTTCCAACAAGACTGACAACCCTACCAACTGGCGTAACAATGCATGAATGGGAGGCCACTCAGGATACAAATGAATATCCGGTGAATCCATCAGGAAAATAGCGAAGCAAGCAAATCACATTAGGTTCCAACATCAACATCCTCTACTATCTTCTTCTTTTGTAATAACCTCAAAGAGTCCTTAATATAATTTTTTTGTATTTTGTCACACTACCCTATTTCTAGGGATGAGAAAGGAATTGAGGATGGGGGGAGATGTTGTAGGGGCTAGTCGGCCCCGCCAACTAGAACTGTCAGTTGACTAGCCAAGTTGAATATAGTAGTCGATTAGGAAGTCGGTCAAACATACAGTTAGCATCGACTGACTGAATAGTTAAGGAATGTAACCGACTAGTAACTGTATATCACACATATATATACACTATCATATAATGGAATACATAGATTGTTTTGGGAATATATATAATAAAATCTATTGATGATTCTTCCCCCCTTCGGTATGTTCTTCTATATGTCTATGTGTTCGTATATGTAATGTTTTAATGTGTAATTATCTGTGTAAGGATTTGCTGGAAACCTTCTCGTACTTACCCTAGGCTACAACCAAACCTATGGTGCACCAAATATCCATAAACAAGGCATCACCATAAGACCGATAGTAAACATGATAGATTCACCAACCTATTCTCTTTCTATGTTCCTAGCTAAAAAAATCCTCCCCTTGGTAGGTAATACATCCTTATTCATAAAAGATTCAACTTATTTTGTTGAATGAATCAAAGTCGAAGAAGTGGAAGATGAAGAAATTCTAGTAAGCTTTGACATTGTCTCACTATATACTAAGATCCTAGTGGATGAGGCAATATATGTCATAAGGAATATCACTAACATGGAAACCACAGAGCTGGTGAAGTTGTGTCTCAAGTAAACATATTTCAGTTACAAAGGGAAAATATATGAGCAAGTACAAGGTGTTTCTATGGGATCCCCATTGTCTCTAGTTGTGGTTGCCATCTAGATGGATCAATTCAAATTAAAGGCCATAAACACATCGCCACATAAACTAGACGTGTGGAAGAGATTTGTAGATGATGTCTTTGCAAAATGGAGTCATGGAAAAAAGAATATTGAATAATTCTTGAAACAATTCAACAACCTCTTGGAGCACATCAAATTCACCATTAAAACAAAAGAAAACAATCAACTATTGTTTCTTGATGTATTTATCAACAAAAAAGGTGATAGGAAGCTTGGGTATCAAGTATACTAAAAATAGACTCACATAGAAAGATACATAGAAAGATACCTTCATGCAAACTCTCAACACCATCCTACCGATAAACAAGGAGTAATTCAAACTCTCGCCACAAGAGATATTAGAAACTCAAATACTAGTAATCTAAAACATACATTGGGTCATTTCTTGGAAGGCTTTCTAAAGAATGGTTACCATGATGGACAAATAAATAAGGCTATCCACAAAGCAAAAAATAGAAGACACACACAAAGACTTGTGGACACTCCAACTATTTCATTATCATACATCAAAGGAACGACTGACAAGATTGCTAGTATTTTTAGAAGAAATAACATCAAGGTGGGATTCACTCCATTGAGCACCATCTCAAACTTGATTGATTGTGCGAAAGACCCGGTGGACCCAAGATAACACAAAGGAGTTTATTCAATCCCATTTTCATGTGGTAAAGAGTACATTGGTGAAACAATTAGGTAGCTACAAAATCATGTAAAAAAGCATGATGTAAATATATCAAATAATCGAGCTGATAAATATGCTCTTGCATAACACTCTCACATCACTTCTCATCACATCATCATAGAATATGCAAAAATTGTATCCAAAGAAAAACACTACACTAAGAGGAAGAACAACACTACACTAAGAGGAGGGTAAAAAAATCTATAGAAATCCAAAAGTGGAACAACATTTTAAATAGAGACAAAGGATTAAACTCATCAAAACCTAAAGGTCACTTAAAAATAAACTCTAAGCTACTATGGTATTTGTCAGCCATAGGATTTAAAATTAAATTATAGTGACCTGACCTCACTCCTTTCTTAAACCCTTCATTCCACTCATCATAATATCTATAATAATCAACGGTTTCTAAAATCATTTCTCATCCCATCGTTGGCATGGCGATCCTATAACCCAAGCTTCCTATCACCTATGATGTCTGAAACGTAGGTTTAATATTATTGAATAAATGGTTTCACTAAACCAAAAATAAAAAAAAATTACATGTTTCACTAAACCAAATGGAATGAGTTTAAATTTGTGGTTAACTATAGTTTTTATTATAAATAAATAAAAAAGGATATATGCATATCTCAGAATTAGTAATTGTTAATGATAAATGTATAAATTCTTAAGTATGTGCTGACCAAGTATTATTGATACCTGCATTAGTAGAGTCAATCGAAAATCCTTATGTTGATTTGACTTGAGACGACCCAGCTTGTAGGATTTTTTTTTATGAATTGATTTAGCATCTTGTATTTCATATTACTCAAAATTAAACATTATGTTGAACTCTACCCAATATATGTACGTTTAAACCTATATATATATATATATAAACCATGGAATTAATCATTCTGAATTATATAATTACTCAAAATTAAACATTATGTGAACTGTACCCAATATATGTACGTTTAAACCTATATATATAAACCATGGAATTAATCATTCTGAGTTATATAAACGAGGTTATGAATATCAACAACGAAGAAATATATGTGTAGGATCTTGTAAATCATATGATAATATGTTGTTGGAATTTTTGTTGAATTACATTTTTTGTGTAGTTGAGGAACATTCTAGAACCTTTCATCGTCCTCTCCTCTGTAGTTCCCCCCACAGCTAGCTTTAGATCAACCTTCAAATCGGTCTTCTTTTCATGCTAGGAATCCACTTTCCATCAATCATGTGCTCGACCAGCAGCCTCCGGAGACTCAAACTACTCAGCAACCTCAGGAGACTCTATCTTTTCTCTCCTATCTACGTTCTCTTTCTCATTCTATTTTCGCGGCTCCCTTAACATTTTCTTCCCCTGACCCTATTTCCACTGTTCATCCCCTCTGCTCTTCGAATGTCCATGGTGGTGTCAGTCACAACAGATCCTTTGGATCCAAAGCTCGTGCAAATCAAAAACAAAAGTGTTGGAAGGTCAAATAGTCTCCCTCCAGTTGTTCTCTTGGCAAAGACATTGCCATGGATCGAGTTTCCAGCCTATCTAAGAGGGCTCTCGTCGGTAAGTTATTTTATGAAGATGCCTAAAGCACATTTATCGGTATGGATTCAATATTTTTGGAAACGAGTGCTTGGATATTGTCCGCAGGTCAGTCTTCTTTCCAACCACTGGTTTATTTTTCATTTCCTATCGGAAGAAGATCTACTGAATATTTTAAGCTCCCCGTGGATTCTAAATAGAGGAGTCCTCGTGCTTAAGAGATGGGCTCTCGATTTCAGTCCTTTTTCTGACTCTTTTAGCAAAAGATTCTTATGGATGCTCTTACCATATTTTCCGATTGAACTCTGGTCCAAACCAGTCTTTGAAGCGGTTGCAAACTCGGTTGGGAAGTTTTTTTTTACAAACGCTCTCTTTGTTGGGTTAACAAATGGGTAGCGTGGGTTTTGGTCGAGTTGTACCTCGACTGTGGTCTCCCAGATTCCATCGCTATCAATTTAGGCAACTGCTCTTTCTGTCAACCCCTAGATTTTTGGAGGGAACCTTTTCGTTGTCACCAATGCTAGAAGACAAGTCATCTCAAGTCCTCGTGTACATTGGATAAGTCTGGGACCCCCTAGACAACGATGGATCAGATTGGTAAAACACTTCCCCAGTCTTTGGATCATGACTCCTTCCTCGGTAAGATGCAGGTTTTTTTTCCAGAATTCTTCCAATAAATCTCTGATGATGAATTTAGTTTTTTTAAAAATAATGGTTTTGGGTCTTAGAGATCTTCAAATATTTTTGGAAGATCCTTTTAAACAAAATATATTTTTTTTCTCTTCGTCCTAATTCCCACTATACAGTCCCTGTTAGCCGTGACCCACCTCCTCTTTCTCTAGTCCCCGTAGAGTCCCTTGACCAGGTGGATTTCTCTCAAACTCTACTTCCTCGCCTTGAACACAGTCGCCCTGAACCTATCCCCTTTTGTGATCCTATTTCATTAATTTCTCCTCCTTCCATACTTGTTGAAGTTGCCCCCCTTAAAACCCTTTCCCCTTCTTCAAACCACCTAGATAACCCCTCCCCTTCCACTATATTTAAGTCTTCGTCGACTCTTTCAATCGCACCTTTATCCCCTTTCCCTATCCCTATTACCAATTCAACTACACCCCTCCCTATCGACCGCTCTAATGTGACTATTCAAAAATCCCGTCTCTGGCCCCCTAAAAAGCCTCTCAGATCTATAGAATATGGCCTTTCATTTTTTGCTAACACTGATCCTCCCACTTCCCTTCCCCTCTCCCTTTCTTTAGACCACAATTGTTCCACCTCCTCGGCCCTTAGAGAAAGCCAGTCATTTCATGATGTTTCTTAATCATTATTTTTTCTCTGAATCTCTGTGGGTTTTCCTTCAAGAAACTTTGGTTGAGGGAGATAAGGAAAAATCCCTATTTGTACAATGTTTGCCACACTGGAATGCAGTTTCTCTAGATTCACATGGTCTCTCTAGAGGAATCCTTTTTGGTTGGAACCCAGCCTTTGTTGAGTTTTGTTCTTTTGGAACAGTTGTAGGTATATTCTTGGAAGGAATATTAAAGCACTCAAAGAATACTATCAAACTTCTTAATTGTCATGCTCCGTACAAACACATAGAGCCTTTTTGGAAACAACTCTTTGATTCCAGATTATTGTGTGAAGAAAATAATATAATTGGAGGTGACCTAAACTTCACCTTATCTGCCAGAGAAGTGTGGGGAAACCAAGCACGACTTCGTCCTCTGGACGATTTCTTGTCAAATATCCTACATAGCTCAGGTTTAGTAGACTTCCAACCATATGTCCTATCTCCAACCTAGCGTAATGGTAGATCTAGTTCTACATGTATTTCTAAAAGATTGGACCGATTCCTCTTAGACTCTAAACTACTTGATAAACATCTCAATTTCTGTACTTGGGTTGTTTCTTCAACTATATCAGATCACAATCTGATCTGCTTACAATTTGATGGGTCTTCCC
>JZKD02S2222750.1:3278970-3309771 GCA_000966675.3 Picea glauca | reverse complement strand
ATTTTCATTTGTTCTTCCATTTTTTGGATTACTTATGGTCCAACCAGAACTCTATCCTTTAGTCTATCCTAAATAAGAGGTGTCCTACATGGTCTATGGTAAAAAAAATTGAATGCTGCCATCTGAATTAAAATTTGATAACTATTATTATATGCAAATTCAACAAGAGGTAAAAACACTTCCCAACATTTTTGTTGATCCATCAAATACATTGTAAACATGTTAAATCCAATATCTAATTTATTCTTTTAGTCTATCCATTAGACTCTAGATGGTATGTTGTACTAAAATTAAGTTATGTTCCCAGTGCTTCTTGGAAACTTGTATGAAATCTTCCCATAAATACTAATCCTCTATTCAATATTATATTCTTTGGAATTCCATGTAATCTTACTATCTTTTTTATGAACACTCTTGCAATCTATGATGATTGATAAGTAGTATTTACTATGATAAAATGAGCATTTTTTCTCAAAGTATCTACTACCACAAACATATAATCATGTCTCTTATATTTTATAGGTAATCCAACATTGAAATCCATCGAAATAACTTTTCACTTTGATTTTGGTATCGCATGTGGCTACAACAATCATGTTGTGTGAAAATATTTTTCTTTCATTTACTAACACTGAAGGCATATGGCTACAAAATTAACTATGTCCTCCTTTATTACATTCCAATAGAATAACAATTGTAGGTCCACATTCATCTTCTTAACTCATGGATGATCCATATAAAATACTCTATGAATTTCTTTTAATATTAAATTGTGAATTTGTTCATTTAGTGATACATAAATTCATTCATAAAACCATAGTAAACCATCATCATCCAAGCCATGTCCTTCATATTTTGTATTTTGTATTACTTCAATATCTAATTCCAATTTAACTTCTTTGTAACATTTTTCTTCTAATTGTAGCTTTAACATATTTTTTTGCAAATTTGTCTTTAATGGAAAATTTGAGAAAACACGTGTTGTGCAACTTAAAACATCTACCACTTTATTTGTTTTTTATACATATGATATATTGAAATCTCACTTAGAAATTGTGGCCACCTCCCCTCTCTAGCATTCAAATTACTTTGCATAAATATGTGTTTAATTTCATGATGATCTGTCTTCAACTCAAATTTTCTTTCAACTAGATAATGTCTCCAAATTCTTAGTGCATTGATTACTAATGTTGGAAGTTCCAAATCATGCATCACATAATTTTATTTGTGTGTTCGAAGCTTATCTAAGGCATAGGTAATCACCCTACTTTCTTGCATTAGTACTCCACCTAATATTTCCTTTGATGTATCTGTACAAACCAAAAAATATTGATCCATATTTGGTACCTTCAAAACAAGCACCATTTTTAATAACTCTGTAAGTTTCTAAAACACTTCTTCACATTGTTTTGTGCATATAAATTTCTTATAATTTTTCTATAATTTTGTAATAGTATTTCCAATATTTGAAGAAACGTCCACAAACCTTCTATAATATCCAACCAAATCCATAAAACTACATACTTTATGTATGTTAGTAGGTGTTGGACATTCAATAATTGTTACTATCTTAGCTAGCTCTATTGTTATTTCTTCTCCTAAAATTATATGTCCAACGTAATGAATATTTTATTCATAAAACAAGAATTTAGATATATTTCGATATAACTTATTCTCTCTAGGACATTGTAATACATGTATTATATTTTATTTGTGATCCTTTGGCGTATGAGAATATATCAAAATATCATCAGAAAAAACTTACATGAATTTATCAAGGAACTGTAAAAAAGCGGCATTCATTAAACCCATAAATAATATCGGCGCATTTTCTAATCTGAAGGCTACAAATACAATTTAATGAGGACCAAAATGCATATTAAATCCTATATTGGGAATATCTTCTCCCTTTATTCTTAGTAGAATATATCCAAATCTTAAATCTATTTTATAGAACACCTTCACTTCTTTCATTTGATCAAATAAATCATTAATTCTAGACAACAGATGATAATTCCTTATCATTTCCTTTATTAGTTATCGATAATAAATACAAAGTCCCAACTATCCATCTTTTTTTTTATGAATATAACAAATTCTCTCAATGGTGATATACTTGGACGTATAAACCCAAACCTAGAAGTTCTTGGAGTTGCATTTTCAACTCTCATAACTTCGAAGTCATCATGTAGCAATGAGCCTTTGTGATATATTCCATTCTTGGTTTAAGTTCAATTGTAAATTCCAATTCTCTCTTAGGTACTAATCCAGGTAATTCCTTTGGAAACAGATCTAAAAACTCCAATAGTACTGGATAGTATTCCACTCTCAATTTATCATCCTTCTTGTTCATAGCTATCAGAACATATAATTTACATCACTTTCTCATACTTTTCTTCAATTGTAATGTTGAAATGAATATTAATGACACTCCTCTTTTCATCCTAACTAAAATACTTTTATTTCCTTCATCGTCTATAAAATATATCTTCTTATTCTTACAATATAATATCGACTCATGAATTTCTAACTAGTCTATTCCTATTACTATATCTTAGGATCCCAAAATAGTTGAATGAAATGATACATAGGCTATGCATACACCTAGATCAATCTCAAAATCCTTAACTAAATTACCTACTTCTTGCTTAACTCTAGAATCCATCTTTACTTATTGAAATATTATGGAGTAATTTCCATCACCTTCAATTTTTAACAATGCATTATGTGAAATAAAAAAATGTGTTTCTCTTGGATATATTAATATTGAAAAATCAATATTATTAATGTTACCTGGTACCTCCAACACAATGGATTGATGCTTATCTTAGCAGTTTTTCAGTCAAACTACCATGGGTGACCTTGGTAAATCTCATATGATCAATGTTAAGAATCAATCCCCTATGCTTCCATCTAACCTTTCTTTTCACACATGGACACTCTCTATGAAAATGTGGTCCTCCACATGTCCAAGACCCCATCTAAAGAGGTTGGGTTAGACTTCCCAAATGGGAAAAAGTACGTCTTCTCATATATTTTGTCGATGAAGTCTATTGTGTCGGTGGTTGTTGTGGTGTCCTCTGGTTACTTGTCCATCACCTATGATTACTCATCATTGGTTCCCTTTGTGCATCCTTATGTCCCGTTACAAGTCTTGATGTACTGAATAACTATGATGCATGTCTTTGTCCCCTTGAATATCAAGGTCTCAGTGATCTAAACTAAACACCACCCACAAAGTGAAAGGCATAAAAATACTCACCTTAGATATAAAGTTATAGTTCAATTCATAAAGAAATTTGTTAACCCAAAAAAAATTTGTATTCAGAGATGGTGCATATCATAGTAGTTACATAAACCTAGCCTCATATTTAGGTAAAAATATGTTGTTATTTCATAATGATTTAAACTCGTTTAGATGTATTTCAATAAATTTCTCAAGAATGTATCATTCTCTGAGACACTCCTCAAATAGTTCCCATGAAATTTCAAACACATCCATCTCTAAATATGGCAATAGAGTCCTCCATTAAAGTAAATAAATTCCCTTTGGGTATAATATTCCCATACATACTTTGATATAAGAGGTGTAATCCCTAAAAGAAAAATGCATTGCCATGTTTTCCAACTAGGCTTCAATCACATGCCCATCAGTAGAACCCCATAACTCTAGAAATTTAACTTTCTCCATCAATCTATGTACACGCTTACTTTTAGTAAGATTGTGATCCTTCAGTATTCATAGAGACACCTCCCTCTTCCCTTTCCAATCTATTCATTAGTTCTTTTGACATCCTTTGGAATGAACATGTCATTGTTATCACCTCTCTAGTAGGTGCATGTCCTATTTCTTCAACATGTTCCTCTTCCCTTGGCAGAGAATGAAAAGGTTTAATCTATAGTAGAGGTATACATGGACCTAATCCTCTAGCTGTCCTATCCCTTTTTTCTCCTCTATCCATGTTTACCATTCATTAGAAGAAAATTTAGATTTAATTAATTTAGTTTTCATAAATAATATTATTTAAATACACAAAGTAGTAAATGGATCCAAGGCCCTAGTGCATTGAACACAACTCTAATACCATGTTTATCACCCCTCTTGGTGTTAACCTCTTAAGATAGTTAATTGTGCAAGTTACACAATTAACATAATGCTTTGAGAGTATATTTGTGTAGGTTGCACAAGTTTTATTTTTAACAATGACTAGGTAAATTATATTGATAAAAAATACAACAAAATCTACAACATAATTTACATCATTATATTGTTCCATAGAGTTTTAAAATAGTTAATACACAATCGAGAAAGATTTCTATTGCAAGCCCAAAATAGAGATTGACTTTTTCATTATACAAAACTAC
This sequence comes from Picea glauca, assembly GCA_000966675.3. Classification (NCBI taxonomy): domain Eukaryota; kingdom Viridiplantae; phylum Streptophyta; class Pinopsida; order Pinales; family Pinaceae; genus Picea; species Picea glauca. The sequence goes on along the minus strand of JZKD02S2222750.1, from coordinate 3,305,406 downwards.
CCAGTAGATGCTATATATTCTATAATATATGCCCAATATTCTAGTTGTCCTTAAAAACATTGAAATTAACAAAGAGAATAGCCAATAGTTGTATCATCCAGACATATTCTTTTTTGTTTAGAGTCTTTTCATGATTCTCATTTCCTCATCAAGATGATGCACTTTTTCATCCTCCTTTAACTCTCCCTTGGATTAAATTATTTAGTTCAATGCCATGGACTAGTTTCCCTTGCTCAAGTTGAGTGCCAAATTTTGAAGACGGTTACATTATACTTCCAAGACTATCAATTGTTTCCTTAGTTCCACTAGAGACCCCATTATTTCTGGTACATAATTTGTAATTTGTAATTCTATTTCATGAATTTAGGAAGTGGCATTAAAAAGTGAAGGAATACTGCAATGTATCTTTTAATCATGACTTAAGAGGGCTCTGTGGATCTCTTGTAATTCTCGAGAATTCATTCGATACTAGATTTGGATAACTTATTCTATGTATATTTCACTTCCAACAATACCCTCCTTAGACTTGGTTTCCTAGGATCTAAAGGATTTTCTTCGCTTCTATTTAGAGAACTCATAGCAATTCCCAAAAATTAGCCCCAATTGTTGCATAATCCCTGGAGTCACGGGCTAATAGAATGAACCTTGTATGAGGTTAACATTAACCTAGAGTCCATTGTCACCTTGTGATCAAGTAAACCACTAGGGTGGTGGTTCCCTTGAGAAATTCCAAGAAAACAACAATATCCCAAACACCAACCAAAGTGTAATGAAATATCTTACTTGATGAGAAGAATTGTTATTCCCCCAACATAGATAAAGTAATGACATTATCCCACATTAAATTGGAGAGTTAAGAAGACACTAGATATGATCATGTGAATTTAATGATAAATGTATGTGAAGGGGGAGCTCCTACCCCTTATCATTATTGTTCAAATTCTTGTTGATGTGACACTGCTTGCAATCCATGTGATGGTTTATGAGGAGGAGGTTGCATGCCATGTGATAGGTTAATATGTCTAAATGTGTCTTGGTACTATTCATTGATTAAGGGATGGTTTGTTTATTTAATATGCAATTAACCACCAGCTCCTCCCCTTTTAGGGTTGCGCCTAAATTAGTCCACCCATCCACTTCACTATTATTTTCTCACAAGGCATGATAATATATGACATTGAAGAAGGATCTTGGCTCTTTCTTTATTTTCTAAAGTATTGAGGCTAAAGGATTGTCTCCAAGATTTGAGTCATAAACCAAGTAATTTACAATAGTCTTGTAATCTCCTATTACAATCTTCGATTACACTCCACTAGCTTTTTTCGATTTTGAGTCCTTACCACAACACATAATATTATTCTCTATTGTTAGAAATGATGCCAATTCCCTAAGAAAAATAGGATTATAGTGTCCCTCTGGGGTCCTTGATGACCTCCCCTTCCCACCCCCTCCAACACCTTCCAAGCCTTCATGCAATTTACATCAAAGTTAAATAAAATAAAAAAATTTAAAACAATATACTTAACATATACTAATTATGGTCATAAATTTGAATATGTATTCCATACTTCAGAGGATTGGAACAACTATCCAATTATTATATCCATTTGCATATTCCATGTCATTGTCATATAGACATTTTCACATTATGACACATTACTTTCCTTGATTATTCCTATACTTGTATATATAACTTTATCCACATGATTAAAGTCATAAAATATTTAATCAAATCTTATTCAACATTATAATTAAATTTGATAAATAATACTATCGAATCATTCCACATTAATGTCATACATACATATACATATATTCAAAACTCCATATTAGTTTTATTGTTCATCAATCTTCCTCTATATATACTACATCATATCAGGTAGGCAATTCTCATGTAATAATCAAATTGGGATGACACTTAATTATTCATAAGGAGATTTGGTTCTAAAAATTCGATTATTGATTTTGATAACTTTATATTGAAGAAAAAGTGAGGTTTGGTAAAATTAAATACTCCTCATGCACTACTCACTATATATGAATTATAACACCACAACTCGGCTACTTGAGATGCATCTTTCATCCAAGTTGATTATGTTATCACTATAACAATTTTTTGATGGAATCCAAGTTTTGGGACTTAGCGAGAGGCTAAACTAGTTTAGAGGCGCGATAAACTAGAGGACGGGGCCATATCTGGTAGAAGGAAGCTAAATCTAGAGGAAGTGCAGAGTTCATGGGACCCGGCAGGCCACAGATCTCAGTCGCCGTAGATCAATGGTCAGGGACCATATCGGGTGGAGAACTAGCATGGAGGTTAATTCTTGAAAGTGGGTCGATAAAAATACCGTGGTTTTGACTCAGGACCACATGGCGCCACTGGATGCATTTCGGGGAGAAAAGAAATCTACCCCAAACTTCTTTTCCTCATCCCCGAATCAAGAAGCGTATATAAAAGGGGGACCCTTGTCATTATTTTATATTTTTTCAAATCATTGGAACGTTAAAAGTGGCGCGACCAATCCATTTGAAACGAAGCTCAACTGTGCACCAAACACATGCATCGTCTACTCATTTACAAGTATTTTTCACCACCACGATGGACCCCATAATTTTTTCTGTAGCAAAGCAATATCCCTCGCCGAACGAAGAAGCCCTAATTGACAGAGATTCTGATGTGTTTGACACCGAAATAACTATCTCACACGTCTCTTTGTCCATAGCCAATTTGTTAGATAATGTAGGGAGATAGATACCCTTTCTTGAAGAAGTCCAAGCCTCCATAGTCCCTTATGCCATCGAGGTCACATTCACTTTCCCAGAATTCATCGGTTGGTGCGTAGAGCAATACTCACAGGAAGAGAGAGTCGTATTAAATAAATTAGGGTCAGAGGTCCTATGTAGAGTAGATATCTCATCAATTCAATATGCCCTCAGCATACCAGAGTTCTCCTCCACAGTGTATGAATCGTTTGAAGAGGAAAATTTAATCATGGTTTATCGGGAATGTCCCTCCGAAGTCAAAAACCTATTTTTACAGACAATTGTCAAACCCGAGCATTATTATGAGAGTATGTCCCTGGCAATGAATGTAAATGTCATGGTTATTGAAATCCAATTGGTCTGTTCCATAATGAGTCATATTTTAGGTCTGGATAATGACAGATATGTTGTCGAGGTCATGTTAGGTTTTCTGTTAGCGTTTTTTTAGTCAGAGTCCAGTCAGTCGGTTTGCATCGGCTTTGATAAATTCATAGTTGATAATGTACACAGACAGCTAGTGAATTTCCATTCACTAAGGCACTTCAAGTATTACACATACTTGTTGAAGATGTTCCTAGAGACAAACAAAAAAGAGTTCCCTGAAGAAGCATATGTCTCAATTGAATGCAAAAGAATCGTAATGTGCCTTTTCATAAATAAGATCATGTCCAAAGTTTACAGCCTAATCTTCAACACCATCCTGCCAAGAGTCTTGGAAGACGTGAAATTTTATTTGCAGCCAAATCCAAAAAACAGAGTGGGATATTGGGTGTTGTTCATGCATTCTACAGTAATTTGGATATATGGTTGTCAAGAGGCCCCTTACTTTCTGCCTATTTTTCTGACACCCAAAGTCTTTTCCCTGGAGTTCATGAGGCAAATAATCATCTCAAAGACATAACATTTCCTGAAAATGCAAAAGGTATCGAACCTGAAATTTCCTTTCATCATAGGACCCTTTGTTATGAAGACTAGATCCTGCTTATCTCAGATCCATGCCAAACTCAACGAGTTTGGATTTTCATAGCTACAAGGGAGAAGATATGATCCACATTAGGTCATATCTAAAAGAATATTGTTGAGAAAAAAGGCCCCTTATGAACATGAGTATGTTGAAGGTTTTGACAAATTAGCAAATTTAGAAACCTGTGTTGATATGGAAGCCATCTTGCAACCTACTCAAACACAACAAGTAGGGCCAACCCTATAGTAGACTCAAACACAATAGAACTCTTAGAAGCTTATACTCCAAGTACCCATAGTAAGTGTCTACACCAAGAGAAGCAGTTCAGAGGCACTAGGTACCAGTAGTCAGCAGACTGCTCCTAAGAAAATAAAAATCCCATAGTCCCCACAGATAGTAGATCTGGAGGAAGAAGAGCCTAAAGAGCAGATAAGTATGGATATGGTGGAGAGTGGAACCAACAAGGAAGAATCCGGTAAAAGAAGTATGCCCCAAAGTTAAAGCAGCTCAAGAGCTTTCAGCAACAAAAAACACATTTTTGATAAAGCACCTGGAGTTGTCTATCAATCTAAAGAAGATTTAGCAAAGCAATATGCTTTGAAAGGAATCTTGGCCATGAGTGAAATAAGAGAGTTGATACCTGAGGTAGAAAGGATTTCTCATCATAAGTCTTCTCTGTTCTTAGTCAGGGATATAGAGAAGAAGACACTCAACATAACAATTGCAGATGAGGATAAACTGTTTGACATTAAGTTGCATTATGAAAACATTAGTGCCCTAGACAGGGTGAAATTCCATAGAAACACCAGTGCCATGATGTGTTCAGACTACCTAGGTCTGAGCTTGAAGATTTCAAGGTTGAAAACTCATGCACTTAAGTTGGAGGGATAGTTGAGACAAGAGAAAGAATCCATAAGATCTTGGCAGACTCAAGTTAAGAGATTAGAATCTGAAGGCCCTTGGGGAGTGAAAACTTCCTTAGAAGAGATATACAATCTGATTCAAAGCTTGAAGAAAAAACTAAATATTTTTTCCACCGAGCATCCACAAAAAACATAGTTGGTTACTCTGGAGCAAGAGAAAGAGACATTTTAATAGGAAGCATTGAATTACAAGGCCAAATTATAGCAGCTGCAGAAAGAAAAGGTAAATTGGTCACAAGGATAGATAGAAGTATCAAACATGGTTGTAACTATATCTTGTACTATAGAAACTGGGCCAAGCACTGAAGGACTTGTCCAGGCTATGTCACAAGTTAACCTGAAGGAAGGAGAAATCAAGAGCCTTAAGGGAGATATAGAAAAGTTGCAACAAGAAATGAGAATAAAGGATGAGAAGATGGCCCAGTTCAAGAAAGAGAATCAAGCTTTGCAGGAAAGAGTAGGCAAGTTGAAGAAAAGGTTGAAAGGAAAAGGACTGTTGCAGGGAGCCAAACACGTCATCTGGGATTCCATTGTTGCTAAAGATGCCAAGTTCAGGGCATACCTAAATTTCATAAATGACAAAGATAGCATGGCCATCATAGCTAAGAGCAAGTGCACTGTTGTGAATGAGACACTGGCAAAAAAACCCTCAAAGTGGGCACAAAATGCTATAAATCTCCTGAATTCCATCCCCACCTTTAAACTTCGGACCATTGGGGTAAACGATAGGACTACATTGATTATTTGGGCCAGGAGGATCATTTCCAGGCATAACCTGCTTAAATTAGTCCAGACCAAGGCCATGCAGATGGAGCAGAGTATACATGAGTTCAAAGATCTATTTGAAGAGATGTTCATCAAAGGCCTCCCACCATTTTGGGATGGAAAAGGAAAATTGTATGATCAGGAAGAATACAACTCTCTCCTCGCCCAATGCAGAATGGATCACTCCAAGTTTGAAAGCCTAGAGGAAAACTTGAAAGAAAAAAACCTGGTGGAGTATTTGATCACAGATTTTGAGATCTTGAATCGGTTCAAGACAGTGAATATCGCACTGCCAACCATGACTTATGCCTCTTTCATCGATTTGGAGATCTTGATCAAGGAAATGATGGATTATGAGATCCCTTTTGACTTGAAATGGAAGGAGATAGTGCGGCTGGGCAAGAAAAAATGCAATTTTCTAGGAACCAACAAATAGCCTCCAAGTGTCACCAAATTGGAAAATTCCATAGAGGACCGAAGTAGGACAGATGGAAAAGACAGAGGTCGAGCAGTCAGAGAAATCGACTGTTAGTTTATGAAACATTTTTTATTAATCATTGTAAATCATTTCACATACCGAGACTGTCAGTTGAAATTATTGTAGTTAGTTTTAGAAGCTGAAACGTTTCAGTTTAGCTATTGTAATCGGTTTCTAATTGAAAGGAAATTGAATTGTATAAATACTAGTAGTTATGAATGTATTAATGTTGGAAGAAGTGCAAGGGCACCTTTAGTTTTTCTGAATTCAATTGTAAATTTATGGAGCTGAATTGAATACATATGGAGAGCCTTTTGAAGTTTCTATGAAAATATTCTAATGGTGGTGATATGAGTTTTGTCTCTTATCCTTGTATGTATTTCTTGTGTTCTTTAATTCCACTTTCATTTTCTTCTATTTAAATTGGATAGTTAAAATCTCAGAATTCATCTCTTGATGCTCTCGACTTAAGCAATTTAAACTATGTAATTCTCTTCCTAACTAATTCAGAATTCATTTCAGTAATGCTCTGATGCAATTATTTGTTTTCTCCTTCTTCCTACATTCTACTTAAATACAATTATAACTCATATTCATTACCTCATTTAGCCTTTATCCTCTAGAGAGTTATACTGTCCAGTCATTGTTTTCATTCAATTTCAGAATTTTGACTCCATAGCCCTAACTGTCCCTCCCCTTCCTTTCCAACAACTTTATAAAACCCCCCAAAAACAAACTAAATCTAGCCACTGATTGCCAAAGAAATATCAAGTGAAACGAGAGAGCCCTCTCTGAGTTGAGCAATCTAGTTTCCAGCTCAAAAGCTGGTTGAAATAGTTACCTCTGTCATTTGCCTATCAGCTGAACAAAATTTACAGTGTTAACATTCTGGCGGTGTTGTCGAGGACCAAAAGTGAAATCTTCCCTCATAAAAGAATGACTTAAAGCTTCCGTTTTGATTCCTGAGGGTGACAATGAATCGAATACCTTATTGGATGAGATTATTTTTTCCTTGGAGACTCCATTACTAAGAGACCAGTTGCACCAAGAAGTTTGAGCTAGAAATCCTGGCTCCCAAGAGAATTCACACTGGGAGAAACCCAGACCCAAAATCTACAATCCCTGTGTCTGATCCTGAAAATCTTATAAACAAATAGAAAGATTCCTCAATATGGAGAATGAATTTGAGAATCTGAACAATGATGAAGAATATTGTGATGAGGAGGTAGATGCAGCTACTTTCACAAAGGACGGTTACTTCAACAATCAAATTGCAGGTAGAGATATAGTTCAACTGAAGAGCAACATCATTCCCAAAGGTCTGGTCCCATTGGAGAAACTCTTTGATAATAATGATGTGGCCAAAAATCCAAAAATTATAGTAAATGAAGGGGATGTGGAAGATTGCAATATTGAAACTCAGGAGGACCCCAAGATCATTAAGTTGTCCAGAACACTCAACCCTGAAGTCAAAGAGAGATATATCAAATTAATGAAAGAGTTCACTGATGCTTTTGCCTAGAGCTATGAGGATCTGAAAGTTTATGACACCAGTATAATTCAGCATGTGATCCCAGTCAAAGAATATCACAAACCTTTCAAACAGAAATTGAGAAGGATAAACCCTTTGTTGCTGCCCTTGATTGAGAAAAAGGTAAAGAAGCTATTTGAAGCGAAGATCATAGTATCCCCAAGGTTTTCTAAATGGGTGGAAAATCTAGTGCCAGTAAAAAAAAATAGTGGAGAAATCAGGTTGTGTGTGGATTTCAGAAATCTGAACAAGGTGTCTCTAAAGGAAAACCACCCACTGCCTAAGATGGATCACATTTTTTAGAAAGTGGTAGGTTAAAAAAAAATGTCAATGTTGGATGGTTTCTCTGGATACAATCATATTATGGTGCACCCTGATGATCAGGAAAAGACAACATTCACAACACCATGGGGTACATTCATGTATGCCAAGATGCCTTTTGGGCTCATGAACAAAGGGGAAATATTTCAAAGAGCTATGGGCATAGTTTTTTCTAATGAAAAAAACAAATTCATTGTTATCTACTTAGATGATATCACTGTGTATTCTGTTTCGGATGAAGAACACCTCAAGCATCTAAGAAGGGCATTTTAGAACTATAGAAAGTTTGGTATTTAATTGAACCCAAAGAAGTCAAATTTCTCCATGGAAGAATGAAAGTTGTTGGGCCACATTATTTCAAAAGAGGGGATAAAGATGGATCACAACAAAGTTGAGGGAATCTTAAAAATTGGCATACCCAGAAGTAAAAAAGAGGCGCAATCTTTCCTGGGAAAGGTGAATTTTCTGAGAAGGTTTATCCCTAACTTGGATAAAATCATAAAGTACATTACTAGCATGCTCAAGAAAGGAAATGAAATAAAATGGATCCTTGAAGCCAAAAAATCCTTCGAGGATATTAAGGTGGCACTGACTAAGGCTCCAATACTATCTAGTCCTAATTTTGAAAAGGATTTCATGTTGTTATCTTTTGCTTCAGAGCACACAATTGATGGTCTTTTACTACAGAAGGATGAGAAAAATTTTGAGAAGCCCATAGCATATTACAATAGGACATTGAGGGATGCCCCCTTGAAGTATGATATCATGGAAAAGCATGAATATGCACTAGTCAAAGCCTTGAAAGAGTTCATAGTTTACATATTGCATTCCCATACTACAAATTATGTGCCTAGTATCTCTTTGAAAGACATATTAACACGACCTGATCCTGAAGGAAAAAAGGGTAAATGGATAGTTGTGCTATTAGAATATGACCTTGAGATCAAACCTACAAAGTTGATAAAGGGATAGGAGATTGCAAAGTTGATGGCACAAACCAATTGTGAACTCTTGGGAATAAATTTCATGGTTGACTTTTCAACAGGTGTAGAGGAAGAGAAACATCCTCAGATATCCCAAAGATTACTTGACTCCCCATGGTATGTAGATATCATTTATGTGTTGAGAAATCTGCAGGCTCCTCCTAAATTGAGTAAAATGAAGGCCAGATTATTAAAGTTGAAAGAAGGAAAGTTTTGAATAGTAAATCAATCTCTATATTGGAAGGATCCAGGGGGGATTTTATTGAGCTATTTGCTAGAAGAAGAAGCAGAGAATACCATTAGAGAGTTCCATAAGGGTGACTGTGGAGGCGACCATTATTGGAAAACCACTGTGCACAAGATTTTGAGGGTTGGGTTCTATTGGCCTAGCATTTTTTTTTATGTCTATAAATAGGTTACAAGATGTCATGGATGTCAAATTTTTTTTGGGAAAAGAAAATTACAACCTCTGCCTTTGAAACCCATCTTTGTTGAAGCACCTTTCATACAACGGGGCCTTGATTTTATAGGAGAAATACACCCACAATCCTCATCTCAACAAAAGTGGATTCTAACAACAACAGATTACTTCACTAAGTGGATTGAGGCAGTTCCCACCAGGAAGGTGACTGATGCTATTATCATCTAGTTTTTGGAAGAAAATATTTTGTCCATGTTCGAATGTCCAATCAAAATCATCACAGACAATGAAACAACATTTCAGTCCAAAAAGATGGATAAATTTTGCAATGACTACAACATTACTCTTGGCCACTCCACCTCTTATTACCCTCAAGGAAATGGATTGGCTAAGTCATCAAACAAGAGCTTGACCAAAATTATAAAAGGGTTTCTCCAAGATAACAAAAAGGCTTGGCACAAAAAGCTCATCCATGCACTATGGGTTGACAGAATCACTCCAAAAATATCTATTTCCACTTCACCTTTTTAGATCGTTTATGGTACAGAGGCAATCTTTCCTACAACATTGGGGTTTCCAGTGATGAGGTTGTTACAGGAACAGGATGCAGAAACAGATGCCACTCGAAGAAGAAAGGATGAACTAATCAGCGTCCAACAAACCAGGGAAAAGGCCTTCAACAATGCTCAGTTGCACCAAGACAAGATCAAAAACGGTTTTGACAAGCATACCAAGGAGGATGACTTCAAATCGAGAGACTTGGTATTGAGATGGGATGCCAGAAATGAAGATAATGGAAAGCATGGGAAATTTGACCACCTATGGTTGGGATCGTTCAAGATTATAGCATACCATGGAAACAATACTTATCTGATAGAGGAAAGTAATGGAGACATCGTTGGAGGAGGGATTTTGAATGACAGGTTCCTCAAGCATTATATCGTTTAAACAATCATCACCCCTTCCATTCATTTTACATAATCATTTTCATTTTTTCATGAAAGAATTGAAATAAAAGAAGCATAATTGAAGCCCGAGGTGATGGCCCTGAGTTATGCTGAGTAGATTTTGAATTTTTTGAATAAAGGTTGTTAGATTCATATTGCAGGAATAAATCACAACCCAATGGGTAGGCATTGGGTCTACCGTTATTTTCTAGCTCGCGGGGAGGATAGCATCCCCAGTTGGAGCCCATGTTATCACTATAACAATTTTTTAATGGAATCCAATTTTCGGGACTTATCGAGAGGCTAAACTGGTGTAGAGGTGCAATAAACTGGAGGACGGGGCCATATCTGGTGGAAGGAAGATAAATCTAGCGAAAGTGCGGATTTGATGGGACTCAGTGGGCCACAGATCTTAGACGTTGAAGATCAATGGTCAGGGACCATATCGGGCGAAGAACTAGTGTGGAGGTTAATTCTTGAAAGTGGGCCGATAAAAATATCGTGGTTTCGACTCAAGACCACATGGCGACACCAGATGCATTTCGGGGAGAAAAAAAATCTACCCCAAACCACTTTTCCTCATCCCCGAAATCAGGAAGCATATATAAAAGGGGGACCCTTGTCCTTATTTTATGTTTTTTCAAATCATTGGAACGTTAAAAGTGGTGCAACCGCTCCATTCAAACCCAAGCTCAATTGTGCACCAAACACACGCATCTTCTGCTCATTCACATGTATTTTTCACCACCACCATGGACCCCATAATTTTGTCTGTAGTAGAGAAAGATCCCCTCCCAAACAAAGAATCCCTAATTGATAAAGATTCTGATGTGTTCGACACCAAAATAACTATCTCACCCATCTCTGTGTCTAGAGACAATTTGTCAAATAATGTAGGGAGAAAGATACCCTTTCTCGAAGAAGTCCAAAACTCCATAGTTCCTTATGCCATCGAGGTCGCATTCCCTTTCCCAGAATTCATAGGTTGGTGTGTAGAGTAATACTCACAGGAAGAGAGAGTCATTTTAAATAAATTAGGGTCAGAGGTCCTGTTTAGAGTATATAGCCAGTCAATTTGATATGAACTCAGCATACTAGAGTTCCCCTCCGCATTTCTTGAACTGTTTGAAGAGGAAACGTTAATCATGGTTTATTGGGAATGTCCCTCTGAAATCAAAAACCTGTTTTTACAGACAATTGTCAAACCCGAGCATTATTCTAAGAGTCTATCCCTGCCAATGAATGTAAATGTCATGGTTATAGAAATCCAATGGGTATGTTCCATATTGAGTCAAATTTTAGGTCTAGATAACAATAGATATGTGGTCAAGGTCATGCTAGGATTTCTGTTAGCGTTTTTTCAGTTAGAGTCCAGTCAGTCAATTTGCATCATCTTTGATAAATTCATAGCTGATAATGTACACAAACAACAAGTGAATTTCCAGTCACTAAGGCACTTCAGCTATTACACATACTTGCTAAAGATGTTCCTGGGTACAAACAAAAAAGAGTTCCCTGAAGCAGCATTTGTCTCAACTGAATGCAAAAGAATCATAATGCTCATTTTCATAAATAAGATCATGTCCATAGTTTACATCCTGATCTTCAACACCAGCTTGCCAAGAGTCTTGGAAGACATGAAAAGTTATTTGCAACCAAATCTAGAAAACAAAGTGGGAGATTGGGTGTTGTTCATGCATTCTACAGTAATTTGGATATATGATTGTCAAGAGGCCCCTTACATTCTTCCTATTTTTATGACACATAAAGTCTTTGGGACTCTTTTCCCTGGAGTTCATCAGGCAATGAATCATCTCAGAGACGTGACATTTCCTGAAAATGCACAAGGTATCCAACCTAGAATTTCCTTTCATCATAGGACCCTTTGTTGTGATTACTAGATCTTGCTATCTCAGATCCATTCCAAACTCAAGGAGTTTGGAATTGCACAGCTACAAGGGAGAATATATTATCCACAGCAGGTCATATCTAAAAGAAGATTGATGAGCAAACAAGCCCCTTATGAACATGTTTATGTTGAAGGTTTTCACAAATTAGCAAATTTAGAAACCTGTGTTGATATGGAAGCCATCTTGCAACCTTCTCAAACACAACAAGTAGGTCCAACCCTACAGTAGACTCAAACACAACAGACCTCTCAAAATATCAGACTCCAAGTTCCCAAAGTAAGTGTCTACACCAAGAGAAGTAGTTCAGAGGCCCTAGGCACCAATAGTCAGCATACTACTCCCAAGAAAATAAAAATCACAGTCCCCACAGATATTAAATCTAGAGGAAGAAGAGCCTAAAGAGAAGGTAAGTATGGATATGGTGGAGAGTGGCACCAACAAGGAAGAAGGTGGTAAAATAAGTATGCCCCAAAGTGAAAGCATCTCAAGATATTTCAGCAGCAAAAAACACATTTTTGATAAACCACTTGGAGCTATCTATCAATCTAAAGAAGATTTAGAAAAGCAATATGTTGTGAAAGGAAGATTGGCCATGAGTGAAATAAGAGAGTTGATACCTGAGGTAGAAAGGATTTCTCATCATAAGTCTTCTATGTTCTCAGTCGGGGATATAGAGAAGAAGACACTCAACATAGCAGTTCCAGATGAGGATAAAGTGTTTGAGGTTAAGTTGAATTATGAAAACATCAATGCCCCAGACAAGGTGAAATTCCACAGAAACACTAGTGGCATGTTGTATTCGGACTACCTCGGTGTGAGCTTGAATATTTCAAGGTTGAAAACTCATGCACTTAAGTTGGAGGGACAGTTGAGACAAGAGAAAGCATCCATCATATTTTGGAAGACTCAAGTCAAGATATTAGAATCTGAAGGCCCTCGAGGAGTGAAAACTTCCATAGAAGAGAAAGACAAGTTGATTCAAAGATTGAAGAAAAAACTAAATATGTCTACCACCGAGCATCCACAAACAACAGAGCTAGTTTCTCTGGAGCAAGAGAAAGAGGCATTTCGATAGGAAGCATTGAATTACAAGGCCAAAGTATTGCATCTGGAGAAAGAAAAGGTAAATTGGTCACAAGGATAGACAAAAGTATCAAACATGGATGTAGTTGTACCTTGTACTACAGAAACTGGGCCAAGCGCTGAAGGACTTGTCCTGGCTATGTCATAAGTTAGCCTGAAGGCATGAGAAATAAAGAGCCTTAAGGGAGATATAGAAAATCTGCAATAAGAAATGAGAATAAAGGATGAGAAGATGGCCCAGTTCTAGAAAGAGAATCAATCTTTGTAGGAAAGAGTAGACAAGTTGAAGACGAGATTGAGAGGCAATGGATTGCTGCAGGGAGCCAAACATGTCATCTAGGATTCCATTGTTGTTGAAGCTACCAATTTCAGGGCGTACCTAAATTTTATAAACGACAAATATAGCATGGCCATCACATCTAAGAGTAGGTGCATTGTTGTGAATGAGACACTGGCGAAAAAAACCTCAGAGTGGGCACAAAATTCTATAAATCTGTTGAATTCCATCCCCACCTCTGAACTTTAGACCATTGGGGTAAAATACAAGACTACATTGATTATTTGGCCCAGGAGGATCATTTCTAAGCATAACCTACTTAAATCAGTCCAGACCAAGGCCATGCAGATGGAGCAGAGTATACAAGAGTTCAAATATTTGTTTGAAAAGATGTTCATCAAAGGCCTCCCACCATTCTGGGATGGAAAAGTAAAATTGTATGATCAAGAAGAATACAACTCTCTCCTCACCCAATGCTGAATGGATCACTCCAAGTTTGAAAGCCTGGAGGAAAACTTGAAAGGGAAAAACCTAGTGGAGTATTTTACCACAGATTTTGAGATCTTGAATTAGTTCAAGACAGTAAAGATCATGTTGCCAACCATGACTTATGCCTCTTGCATTGACATGGAGATCCTGATCAAGGAAATGATGGATTACGAGATCCCTTCTGACTTGTAGTGGAAGGAGATAGTGTGGCTTGGCAAGATAAAATGTAGTTTTCAAGGAACCAACAAATAGCCTCCAAGTGTCACCAAATTGGAAAATTCGACAAAGGACTGAAGTAGGACAGATGGTGACGATAGAAGTCGAGCAGTCAGAGAAATTGGTCGTTAATTTATGAAACATTTTTTATTAATCATTGTGAATCGGTTCACATATCGAGACTATCAGCTGAAATTATTGTAGTTAGTTTTAGAAGCTTAAACGTTTCAGTTCAGCTATTGTAATCGGTTTCTAATTGAAAGAAACTTGAATTGTATAAATACTAGTATTTCTGAATGTATTAATGTTAGCAAAAGTGCAAGGGAACCTTTAGTTGTTCTGAATTCAATTGTAAATTTCTAGAGTTGAATTGAACACATATGCAGAAGCTTTTGAAGTCTCTATGAAAAGATTCTAATGGTGGTGATATGAGTTTTGTCTATTCTCCTTGTATGTATTTCTTGTGTTCTTTAATTCCACTTTCATTTTCTTCTGTTTAAATTGGATAGTTAAAATCTCAAAATTCATCTCTTGATTCTCTCGGCTTAAGCAATTTAAACTGTGTAATTCTCTTCCTAACTAATTCAGAATTTATTCCAGTAATGCTCTAATGCAGTTATTTGTTTTCTCCTTCTTCCTACATTCTGCTTAAATACAACTTATAACTCATATTCATTGCCTCATTTAGCCTTTATCCTCTAGAGAGTTCTGCTGGCCAGTCATTGTTTTCATTCAATTTCAGAATTTTGACTCCATAGCCCTAAGTGTCCCTCCCCTTCCTTGTTAGCAACTTTATAAAAACACCCCAAAACAAACTAAATATAGCCATTGATTGCCAAAGAAATATCAAGTGACACAACAGATCCCTCTCTGAGCTGAGCAGGCTAGTGCCTAGCTCTAAAGCTGGTTGAAATAGTTACCTCTGTCATTTGTCTATCAACCGGACAAAATTTTCAGAGTGCTAATAGATTACACTCTATATATAAACTATTACATTGAACCAAACACTCAATGCATACATATGAAAACATTGTCATGCTATCAAATTATTTACATGCATGGTGTACCACTCGGTATTCAAAGATTATATCATGGATGCACACACAACAAAGTATACAACACAACAATATACCTTGTAAATTTTTATAATCCAAGATTCAATCTATGCACAATGCAATCCAATCGAAGATTCAACTTGCATATAGAACATTCAAACCCACGATTTGAATGGTTAATTAATACCATAAGAATTCAAGAGAGTAGGTTTAAATATTTAGTGGTAGTCTAAATGTACTATGTTTTTGTTCTTTTTTGGGTATATTTTTTGGGGATATTTGTCCTAAATTCTGATATTTTTGGATCTACATATTTGAGTGGTTAAATCTGTATAATTTGAATTCTCTAGGGATTTTTCATCACGCTGAATCCATTTTTTCATTCAAAAATATAATTTAAACAAGAGAAAGTTGTGATTTTGTACATATTTATGCTGCCAGATTCCGACGAAAAAAACAAAAACATAAAACAATTAAACAACACCAAAAATTTATAAATATAATATCAAAATGATATAACCTTTCCCTAATTCATAAACCACGAAGGAAATTGATAATAATGCGTGTAAGAATTTGAGGCCAACATCGATATCATTTATTAACTCCAAACAAATAAAATCATAACATTTAATAAATTAATAAACCCACAAAGGTATACGCTACAGAATCCATGCACATATAGACGTATATAGGCTACGACATCCATGTGCACAACTATCAAAACACTAACTCTGTAGTATTCCAGATATAAAATAGTATGCAAAACATAAATAAATAGCTAGAAATGGCAGAGAAACAATGATATAACTAGAACAATACCAGAATAATACCAAAATAACACCCGAAAGAGCACTTTGATTACCAATAGCAATGTTCACTTGCCTCTTCGAGGGGGCAACCTCCAACAAAGAAGAGCTCTATTACAATAATATCCAATACAATATTTCTCTTACCCTCTACTTTTGTTTATACTAAACCTATCTATCCAAAAGAACAATCTAGAGGAAGATCCTTCTACAAGTGGAAGCTTCTATTAGGTCTTCTTACATTTGACTTATTCTTCCTTATAGATAGGCCTTATTAATATTTTCCTTTATTACATGGAATTATATTGTTCTACCTATGTGAGGGGTTAGGGAGGTTAGGTCCCTAACATGCCCTTTCCCTTGAAGAACATCCTTGTACTCAAGGCTTTAGATGAGGGAATTGTTGTAGAATGGTGGTCGGCTCCCAGGTGGCATCTTCTGGAGGGGTATATTTCCATTGTACTAACACTCCCTGGATGGTGCATTGATGGAGACGACACTCTCTCCGGGCCAATACTGCGTGTGGATTAAACCATATGGAACCTTCTTCATCCAACTCAGGGAGACTAGTTTGAGTTTGGCACTTAGTTCCAATCACCTTCCTTAAGTAGGAAACATGAAAAACATGATGGAGCCTCGAATGACTAGGTAGAGCTAACTTATAGGCCACCAATCCCACCTACTTGAGCATTGTCTAAGGACCATAAAATTTGGGTGCATGTTTCTGATAGTGTTGATATTTGAGTGAAATCATCTTATAAGGTTGTAGTCGAAGAAATACTTGGTCCCCTTCAACAAAATGACGTTCAGAACGACCTTGATCTGCTCATTTCTTCATGTGATTATGATCCATGACCAAATTGTCTTTTAGGGAACGAATAATAGCCTCGTGAATTGTAATATTTCTGTCAACCTCCTAAACCTTCGAGACCCCTGGAATATAGGAGAGAATTGAAGGAGGCTTTTGGCCATAGACTGCTTCAAAAGGATTCACGTGAGTAGTTGTATGGTAAGAGGTGTTGTACCACCATTCAACTAGGGGTAACCATTGAGCCCACCTATTTTTCCGCTCAGATGAAAAACACCTCAAATATGTTTCCAAACACTTGTTGACAACTTCGGTCTTTCCATCAATTTTGGGGTGATAGGCAGTGCTGAGATGCAATTGGGTGTCCTGTATCTTGAACAATTCTTTCCAAAAATTGCTGGTGAAAGTGGGGTCTCTGTCAGAGATAATATAATTAGGCATGCCATGAAGCTTGAAGATATTATCAATAAATATTTGAGCCACTATGGAGGTTGTGAATGGGTGTTGAAGAGAAAAAAAATGAGCATATTTGGAGAGACGATCGATGACCACCATGATCACTGACTTATTTCCTGATTTAGGTAAGCCTACAATGAAGTCCATAGAAATATCTTGTCAAATAGAAGGGGGAGTCAGAAGCGGTTGGAGTGTGCCTGAATCTTTGAAAGTTGCTCCCTTGTTGCATTGACCTACCTCACATTCAGCCACAAAGGTGTGGACGTCATGTTTCATGCCCTCCTAGAAAAAAGAACGTTTGACCTATTCATAGGTTTTGGTAAATCCTAAATGTATGGCTGTGGGTGAGGCATGAAGTTCAGAAAGCACTATGGATTTAAGTTGGGATTTATTGCATAATTAAAAACAACCTTTGTAGTGAATCTCTTCATTATGCCAAGAGTACTCTGGAGAAACTAAAGAATTGTGTTGTAATTGGTGGAGAAAGATAGAAATTTTTGGGTCTTGCAACCATTCCTAACGAACAACTTGGAGCCAATCTGGTACAATGAAGGAGAGGGAGAAAAGGGACCCTTCTTCTTCATATTTCCGGGAAAGATCATTAGCCACTACATTTTCCTTTCCCTTATTGTAAATGATCTCATAATCATAGCCAAATAGCTTGGTCACCCATTTTTGTTGTGTCAGGGATGAAATTCATTGTTCCAAGAAATACTTGAGACTCTAATGATTAGTTTTGATTTGGAATTGTTGACCCAATAAATAAGGACACCAGAGATACACAACATGCAAAATAGATAGCATTTCCTTTTCATAAGTGGATTGGCCCAAATGTCGCTCTGAAAGTTGTTTTCTAGTGAAGGCCAAGGGCCTACCATCTTGCATGAGGACGACTCCAATTCCTTTCCCGAAAGCATCGCATTCCAATATGAATGTCTTCTGAAGTCTAGGAGTGCAAGGAGAGGGGTCGAGCACATAGCATCTTTTAAGGCTTTGAAGGCATGATCTACAGCTAAAGTCCAAGTGAAAGAATTCTCTTTCATGAGGGAAGTGAGAGGAGCAACAATCTTTCCATAATTTTGAACAAACTTCTTATAATAGCCCGTTAAACCTAGAAAACCACGCAAGCTATTAATAGTTTTAGGGCGAGGCCAATTTTGCATGGATTCAATTTTCTTAGGATCTACTCGGACACCATCCTTGACGACAATATGACCCATATATTCCACTTCTGAGGCACCAAAGGCACATTTAGATTGTTTGAGGAAAAGTCAGTGCTTAGAGAGTATATGGAGAACTTGATTCACATGGGAGAGATGGGATGACCAACTTTTACTATAGATGAGAATATCATCAAAGAAAACTAAGACAAAATGCTGAAGAAAAGGAAGGAACACATGATTCATAAGACTTTGGAAAGTGGAAGGAGCATTACAACAATCCAAAGGGCATTACCATGATTCATAATGACCCTCATGAATGAGAAATGCAGTCTTGGGAATGTCTTCTTCTTTCACACGGATCTGGTGGTAGCTAGAACGTAGATCGAATTTGGTGAAGCATTGAGCACCACTCAATTCATTCAAGAGGTCATCAATGATAGGAATGGGGAATTTGTCTTTGATTTTGAGTTTGTTGAGGGTGCGGAAACCAGGACACATGTGCCAAGTACCTTCTTTCTTGCGTACCATGACCATAGGGGAAGAATAGGGGCTAGTACTGGGACGGATAACACTGAATTCTAGTAATTCATGAACGATTTTCTCAATTTCATTCTTCTAGGAAAAGGGATGATGATATGGCCGAACATTGGGAGGAAGACTGCCCCAAATGAGAGGGATGGAATGATCATGGACGCCACATGAAGGGGGAAGTTATTTGGGGGTGGTGAAAACAACTTGGTGGCCAAAGAGGACAAATTGGAGGTCAGGATGCACAAACGGTGTCTCAACAACATGAATGGAATGGATTTGGGATATAATTCTCAAATGACATTTTTTGAGGAGCTTGTCCGTGCAATGGGAGTTGATGATCTCTGGGGAGCCTGTTGTGATGCCTTGGGACTTATATTGTTGTCCCTCCTATTGGAATTGCATGGTTAAGTCCTTAAAATCCATGAGAATGGGGCCTAGAGTGCGTAACCATTCGACACCAACAATAATGTCACAACCACCCATGTCTATAGAAAACATATGGGATTTTAGGTGATACTGACCAATTTGGAGTTGCACATTTTCACATCGTCCCCCACATTTCATGAAACCACCATTGACAATCATGATTTGAAAATTATTGACGGCACAGATGTAACAATTGACTTCTTGTCAATGTGGCAATGAATAAAGTTATGGGTACTACCACTGTCCACAAGGATGATGAATTTCCGATTTTTGATGTAACTAATTAATTTGAGAGTCTAGGGAGAAGAGAATCCAGTGAGGGCATTAAGTGAAATCACTGGGTAAACTTCGGGTGGGTCAGAGGGTAGGGTGAGGTCATACGGTGGTGATAGTTTCTCCACCGGTAAAACAACTACATCTTCATCAGAAATATCCTCAGTCACAACCATAAAAAAAAATTGTTCCTTACACTTGTGCCCAAGAAAATATTTGTCATCACAATTATAAAAAAGACCCTTTATTTGATGTTCAACTATTTCATCCCAGGTTAATTTTTGGATCTTGAGAGGAGTTGCAGGAGGAGAAAAATTAGTGGGTTTAGGGCGAGGAGGAAAGGAGGGTTTGTGGGTCTGGGAGGAGATAATTTGTTGGTATTCCTTGGCTCGTTGAGTAGCTTCCAACCAAGTATAGGGGCATGTCATGAGAACATCAGAACAAATTTCATCTTTGAGGCCACTAGTAAAGAATTCCCTAAATAAATCATTGGACATGCCCTCCGTTCTGAAAGCCAAGTGCTCAAATGTGGCAATAAATTTTTCCATT
This sequence comes from Picea glauca, assembly GCA_000966675.3. Lineage (NCBI taxonomy): Eukaryota > Viridiplantae > Streptophyta > Pinopsida > Pinales > Pinaceae > Picea > Picea glauca. The sequence continues at coordinate 3,285,268 of JZKD02S2222750.1, read as the reverse complement.
TTCCGAGACTTCTTTAACTTAGTCAAATGACCTAAATGGTGGGTTTCAAAGTCAAAGCGATCATAAAGTTTGGCCACAAATTGTGTCCAAGAAACATACCCTTAGCGTGCCTTCTTTCACCATTTCCACCATTGCCATCATTGTGGATCTAGATATAGGACACCGTAACAAAGCTTGGCTAAATCATCAATAATGCCATGCAAAGAGAAATAATGTTCCGTTTGGGTGACCTAGCCTATGGGATCTGATCCATCAAATTTTTTCAACTCAATTCTGGGTAGGCGAAGGTCTCGATAAAAGTGGGTAGTATGAGGACCTTGGTAATGGGAAGAGTCATGGTCATCCTGATAAGATGGTTGTTTAGAAGAGGAAGGGTTTTGGAAACGACCCATGAAGTGTTCAAATGTGGTTTTGAGGCCTTTGAGGTCTTTGAGGTCTTCGATGTGGGAACATTGTTCTGTGAGGTTATCAAGAGATAATGTTGGTAGTGATAGTCTTGATGTCTTCCTTCTTCTAGTGGTTGTCAGCAATCAAGAAATTGAGTTCTTGGGCTCTTGTGGTAGCCATTTGGAAAAGAGGGGCAGGAAATTGGTATAGGGGAAACAAAAGGGGTCTAGAGGGTTGGGTGGGACCACTGAGAAGAAGGGTGTCAAATGATAGGTACCACTGCGATTAGGGTGAAAAGGGGGATCCAATGGGATAGGGGCCAAATAAGGGTGTCAGAGAAAGGTCGGGTCCACAAAAAAATTATGGTAAAAAATGATAGGTATCACTAGAATCGGGGCAAAGAGAAGAACCCAGTGGAATAGGTCCCAAATAAGTTTGCATAATGATGGATCTATGTATCTTTAAGACATCGGAATAAGTCTCTACCCTGAAAAAATTTAACCCACATTTTTCTGTCGAGGAAGGTGCTCTGATACTACTTGTAGTATTCCAGATATAAAATAGTATGCATAACGGAAATAAATAGCTAGAAATGGCAGAGAAATAATGAAATAACCAAAACAATACTAGAATAATACTAGAATAACACTCGAAAGAGCACTTTGATTACTGATAGCAATGTTCACTTGCCTCTTCAAGGGGAAAACCTCTAGCAGAGCATAGCTCTATTACAATAATATCCAAGACAATATTTTGCATACCCTCTACTTCTATTTATACTAAATCTATCTATCCAAAAGAAAAATCTCGAGGAAGATCCTTCTTACATTAGGTCTTATTCTTCTATTAGGTCTTCTTACATTTGACTTATTCTTCCTTATTGCTAGGCCTTATTAATATTGGCCTTTATAACATGGAATTATATTATCCTACCTATGTGAGGGGTTAGGGAGGTTAGGTCCCTAACAAACTCAGATATAAAAGCACCAATTTATAACACTATAGTGATTGGAATGGTTATTTACAAGCATCTACAACTATGTTCAAATCCAACTGTTATAACTCAAATCCAACTGTTATAACTCGATGGTTTAATCAATGGATCACCCTTTTCATTCTAGGTAGGGTGATAGAGGGATCGTACCATTCGATACTTTCTTACTCCATCCAAAAGTATAACAATTTTGTACTGAAAATAAAACAATGGGTAGGCATTGTACCTGGTAGGTTTGATATTTTGGTGGGTTTAGATTGATTTCATAGTCCAACGAATGAAGAAACCATGGTGCACATGTTAAATACATAAGGTTAAAGTTTCATTTTTACACTAGCGATTGACCAAAAACATTTTGAAATTTATTCAATTCTCAAAACTATGTATATTCATATTTTTAATACCATTGCAATATAAAGAATACAATGTATTTCAAAATTATGACAAAAACAAATTCAACATAGTACATAACTACTTGTTACCGATTCTTTCGCCAATAATTTCATATTGATCTCGTTGGCTCCCTTATGGTTAGAAATTTATCCACTGATTGATCACCCAACCAACTCCAGTGGTACTCTTCTTCTGCAAGTACTCCTAAGATGCAATGGGGTTGTATAGAGGATATCAATCTATCAATAAGAGATGAGTGAAGCCTCTCAACTTTAGAAGAAAATCCCCACCTCACAAAAATAATTGTAATTATTAGACAAAACTCTTCAATAATCACCAATATAAATCTTTATTATTACGACAACCATCCATCATTCGGGCAAAAAACGTTTTTTTCTCTTAGCTCAATGTTTCCTTTTATAGATTTTGTGGTTCAAGGAATTTGTCCAACTCATGAAAAAATATAATTTACTAAATTACTAATCACCTATTATTAACACACCCATGTGTCACTCACATGTACAAGTATCCAAGTAATTATTTATTTAAAAATATAAAATAATGATTTATCCTCATGCAACTCTCATGTTTCATATTTTCACTCTTAGGTGTCCTCATGATCTCTTCCTCATTTCCTATTTGAGTGGGTGCACATGTAGTTTCTTCTTTAGTTTATTAACTCTCCTTAACTTCTCCTAACCCACTATTCTTTACCCACACTTCACTTTCAATTTGAATTCTTTCTCCTCTTTCTTCTCCTTGATTTGTCTGTCAGTGCACATGTAATTGGTTTCTAGTTAGTCAAAATTACATTATTTTTATTTCATACACACTTGGTATAATGTATTGTTTCTCAATGAATTTTCAAGTGACTAATTCATATATCTTTGTTATTAGATAATCAATAATGTATAAGTTCAATAATACTACTGTCCATTTATTTTAACTTTTCCCTTTTTTTTATAATGCATAAACTATATGATCATTTTTTCATATTAAATAAAATATGTATGCTAAGGAAACATATTTTCCATGTTTTAATCGATATTTTTTCAATGTACAATCGTCAATTCATAACTGATTTGAAGGGTTGCATGCTTCTTCATTCTAGAGTTACCTTTTAGTAAGTACCATGGGTTCCATGTTTATGCATTCCCTTCAAGCATCCAACTTTCTTGGTGGGGTAAATGGTGCAACGATTGAGGCTATGTTAATTCAGCCTGTGTCACCCTTATTGAGAGACTAATGGTCACTTATTGTAAGATACCAAATGTATTATAATAAGGAGAAACAAAATTATTGTAGGAAAAACGAACATAACAACAAAATAATGAGAATAACAACACCAACAATAATACCTTTATTGAATGAAATCAATGCTCACTTGCCTCTTTGAGGGGGAAACCTCTAGTGGATAAAATCTCTATTACAATAATTCTCAAGATGATACTTTCTTATGTCTTCTACTCTTATTTATACTAATTATATCTTCTAAAGAACATTCTAGAGGAATATCTTTATAGAAGTGGAAACTTCCATTAAGTAGTCTTACTTTAGACTTGTTCACATTATTAAATAGGAATTATTAACTAATGTCATCCTTTATTACATAGAAAATATATTATTCTACCTACGTGAGGGGTTACGTAGGTTAGGTCCCTAAGATTCCCTCCCCCTTGAAGATAATCCTTGTCCTCAAGGCTTGAAATGAGGAAATTGTTGCAGAATGGTAGTCAGATCCCTAGTGGCATCTTCTGGAGTTGTATCTTTCCACTGAACTAACACTTTCCTTGATGGTGTACCAACAGAGATGACGCTCTTGCTGGTCCAATAGTGCTTGTGGATGCAACCAAATGGAACCTTCTTCATCCAACTTGGGGAGACTGGTTTGAGTCCGACGCTTATTTCCAATCACTTTCTTTAAGCATGAGACATGAAAAATAGAATGGATCTTATAATAACTGGGAAAAGCTAGCTGGTAGGCCATGGGCCCCACTCGCTTTAGAATTGTATAAGGACCATAAAATTTTGGGGCAAGTTTTTGACAATGTTTATCTTTGAGTGAAGTCTAGTTATAAGTTGCAGATGAAGAAATGCCTAGTCCCCTTCAGCGAATTGATTTTCGAAATTACCCTGATCTACTTATTGTGTCATGTGATTCTGAGCCATGGCCAAATTCTCTTTGAGGGTACAAAGAATGGCCACCTAGAATCTAATATTGTTTTCAACCTCCTGAACCTTGGAGACACCTCGCATGGATGAGAGTCGAACCGACGATGGATGTTTTTTGTAGAATGTTTCAAAAGGAGTCATTCAAGTGTTAATATGGTAAGATGTTTTGTAACACCATTCAGCTAGGGGTAACTATTGAGCACACTTATGTTTTCGGTCGAATGCAAAACACTACAATTTGTTTTCCAAACACTTGTTGACAATTTTAGTTTTTCCATCAGTCTGGGGATGATAGGTGGTGTTGAGATGCAATTGGGTTCCCTGGAGCCTCAACAATTCTTGCAAAAAATTGATGGTGAAGGTGAGGTCTCAGTCAGAGACAATAGAATGAGGCACGCCATGGAGTTTTAATATATTGTCCATAAAAAATTGAGCCATTGTGGATGCGTTGAATGGGTGTTGAAGAGCATAGAAATGAGCATATTTTGAGAGACAATATACTACCACCATGATGAATAAATTATTGATCGATTTAGGTAATCCAACAATGAAATCCATATAAATATCCCTCCAAATAACAAGGGGAATCAAGAGGATTTGGAGTGTTCTTGGTTCTTTGATTGTTTCTCCCTTATTGCATTGACATGTATCACATATATCCCCGAAGGTGCAAATTTCCTATTTCATACCATCCCAAAAGAAAGAACATTTGACCCATTCATATGATTTGGTAAACCCTGAATGCCCCACTATGGGTGAAGAATGAAACTAAGAGAACACAATGGATTTAAGGTTTGACTATTTTATTTAATACATGCAACCTTTGCAGATAATCTCTTCATTATTCCAATAGTACCCTGGAGAAGCTTGAGGATCATGCTTTTAAATCAAGCTAGAAATTTTGGGGTCTTGCAACCATTCCTAGCGAACAACTTGAAGCCAGTCTACTATAATGAAGAAGATGGAAAAGGGGGACCAACCTCTCTTCTTCATATTTTCTTGAAAGAAGATCAACAACAACATTTTTGTTACCCTTCTTGTAGATGATCTCATAATCATATCCAAACAAATTGGTCACACATTTTTGCTGCTCCAAGGATGAAATTCTATGTTCCATAAAATACTTGACGCTACGATGATCATTTTTAATTTGGAAGGGCTTCCCCAATAAATGAGGACACTAGATATCCACTGCATGTAGAATATCCAACATTTCTTTTTCATAGATGGATTGGCCCAAATATCACTATGGTAGTTGTTTTCTAGTGAAAGCCAAAGTTATACCATATTGCATGACGATTTCCCCAATTACTTTCCATGATGCATCACATTCTAGGAAAAAAATATTGGTGTAGTCATGTAGTTCCAGGGCAGGGGTTGTGCACATAGCATCTTTCAAGGCTTAGAAGGATTGATCAAATGCTAGAGTCCAACTGAAAGCATTCTTTTTAAGGAGTGCAGTGAGAGGAGCTGCAATTTTTCTATAATTCTTAACAAACTCTCGATAATAGCCTATTAAACCCAAGAAACCACACAATCTTTTAAGATTTTTTGGGTGAGGCGAATCCTTCAAAGCTTTAATTTTCTTAGGATCCACTCGTACACCATCCTTGCCTACAATATGACCCAAGTACACGACTTTAGAGGCGTCAAAAGCACATTTAGATTGTTAGAGAAAAATTTGGTGCTTAGACAATAGATGGAGAGATTGATCCACATGGGCAAGATGGACTTGCCAAGTTTTACTATATATGAGGATATCATCAAAGAAAACTAGGACAAAATCACAGAGGAAAGGACAAAAGACATGATTCATGAGGCTTTGAAATTTGGAAGGGGCTTTACACAGGCCAAAGGGAAGGACCAAGAACTCATAGTGACCCTCATGAATTATAAAGGAATTCTTGGGGATATCTTCCTCTTTCATGCATATCTGGTGGTAGTCAGAATGGAGATCAAATTTTGTAAAGTATTGGGCACCACTCAATTCATCCAAAAGGTCATCATTGATAGGAATGGGAATAACTCTACTTTCTATTAATTAATGATTGACTACCATTAATTATTTTTTACAAGGACAAATTTTCATTGATAATTGACTTCCATTAATAGATATATTTTATTATACTAACAATACAAATACATTTATAGAATTTTATATGTATATTAAAAATACAAATAATATTTATATGAGTTAGATTATATATTATTTTTTAAGAACAAAGATTTTATTGATAATTAATTCATAGTTGACTACCATAAATAAATGTATTATGTTATTATAAATATAATCGTATCCATTTCAAAAAATTTATAATATATTTAAATATATTATGATATTATAAATATAAA
>JZKD02S2222750.1:3220412-3247629 GCA_000966675.3 Picea glauca | reverse complement strand
TTTCCCCAAAATATCTAGATAAGGGAGGTGGATGGATAATGATGAGGTGGTTGAGGAGACTTGGGGAAGTGTGTATTGAAACTTGATAAATAGGGAGAAGAAGAAGAGAGGATGGGGAGAGGTTGGATCATGATGAGAGGTTGTGACATTCTTGGAAGAGATGATTCTTGTGATAGTTTCCTTTGAGCATTTGTGCTTTGCTGTTCTTGGAGTCACGGGCACGGAGGGCCAAGAAACCGAAAGGTTTCTTGGAGCTAGGAAGCTGGCTAGGCTCTTAGTTGGCAGGGAGGATTCCGTTGTTTCACTCTGGGCAAGCGGGAAAAGAATGCTTGGAAGCACCCAGGACTACAATACAACCAGTGAGCTTCGACAAGCTAAGGAGGAGGTATTTTTCAGTGATATTTTGTTATTGACATTTTGAGTATACTTATGTTTTAAGTTCTTAAATCTTAAAGTTAGCCTACTACTTATTTCATCATGTTATTAGATTTATCATTGAGAAGATGTAGAAGAAATGAGTAAATAAAAATCAATGAAATAATGCTAAAACAAAGTTGTTAATGTGTAAGTGTTTAAATAAATTGTTAATTGCTTAGCATCCTGTGGATGGGAGCGAAAAAATCAGGGTATTTATCATTGAAATCGAGTGGGGAATGAGGGAGCGAAAAAATCGGGGGATTTTTCTTCTATGAAGATTCTACCGTCGTCGTTATTGACTTGACAATATATGTGAAGCGTTGTACATAGCCAAGAACACACAACTGACAGGCATAAATGGATCTTCTTGTGATATTATTGTTTCTCTACATGCCTTCCTCTGTGGCTTTCAATCATCGATATCTGTATTCCCATACTCATCATCAGGGATATGGCTTATATGACCACATGCCACGTGGATCAACTTTGCTTCCACGTCATTTTGATTCTCAACGCATGGTGGAGGAAGGTGAATTCATACTGTCATCAATGAACGCCCACAATCAAAGGGACCTCCATGCTCTCAAAAAGTTCATCACGTCGGATCCATATGGCGTACTCTCCAACTGGACGACGGAGAACTCCAACAACATATGCTCCTCATGGTTTGGTATTCTCTGCAGACTAAACACCAAAAGAGTGGTCGTCATAGAACTTTCAGAACTTTATTTGGGAGGTACCATTTCGCCGTCTCTTGGAAACCTTTCATTATTGCACTATTTGATTCTTTATAATAATAATTTCACACGAAGAATTCCACCCGAATTTGGGCAACTTAAAGCGTTGCAAGGACTTGACATAAGCGAGAATATGCTCTCGGGTCCTATTCCAGTGGAATTGCGCAGTATACCATGACAACTTGGTAATTTGATGTAGTTTAGACAACTATGGATTTATCGTGATAATATGACGGATTCGATTTCTTGTGAAATATTCTGGCTTCCCCTCCAAACTCTTTCTCTTGGTCTTAGCTTAAAGATACCTAAAGCCATTGGTAATTTGACTAATCCATTGGTAAAGACCGGAAATAGTTTCACTAACATACCCGAAGAGATTGCCAATTTGATCGAGTTGAATGGATTAACTCTTTCTGAAAATAACCTCACTACCGAAGTGTTCAAGGTCATTGCCAATTTGACCAAAGTGGAAGTGTTTGAGTTTTATTCAAACATGTTCATCGATGGCGGTCATGTAGTTGTTGCCGATTTTATCAAGTTGAAGGAACTAGATTGTGAGGGAAACGAGTTTATTGATAACATTTCTATAGCCTTTGTCAATTTGGTTCAATTCATCAACTTATCACTTTCTAGAAACAAGTTTATTGGCATCTCTATATCTTTTGTCAATTTGACTCAGTTGACCTTTCTAGGTTTTTCTAAAAACAATCTCATTGGCAACATCTCTCTAGCCCTTTCCAATTTGACTCAGTTGATCTCCCTAAATCTTTTTTAAAACAATCTCAGTGGCAACATCTCTATAACCCTTGCCAATTTGACTCATTTGATCTCCCTAGATTTTTCTCGAAACAATCTCACTGGCAACATTCCTATAGCCCTTGCCAATTTGACTAACTTAACTTACCTATATCTTTCTCAAAAAAATTTCACTGGCAACATCCCTATAGCCCTTGCCAATTTGACTCAATTGATCTTCCTAGATCTTTCTCAAAACAATCTCACTGGCAACATCCCTATAGCCCTTGCCAATTTGACTTAATTAACTCACCTATATCTTTCTGAAAACAAAATTACCGGTAGCATCCCTGTAGCCCTTGCCAATTTACAGAATCTTCGATATATTTTCCTCTCAAAAAATGACTTGGAGGGACCAATTCCTAATGGCATTGGCAATTGTACTTCTATGACATTTTTCTCTGGTTATTCTAATAACTTCTAGGGGCCATTGCCTGCATCTTTGGCCAATTGTACCAAACTTTGACTACTGGATTTAAGTAAAAATGGATTGACAGGGGAGCTTCCTCAATACTTCACATTTTTTCATGATTTGAGAGCTTTGAGTCTGGGTCATAATAATCTACATGATTCTATTCTTCAACACATCACAAATCTCACCAACTTGCAGGTGTTGGATTTATCCAACAACAAATTCAATGGAAGAATACCAATATATCTTGAGAGACTCTCTGGTTTTTCAAATGTGTCAAAGAATGAAGAAATTTATCAGAAAATGGAAATCAACATGAAAAGAAATGAGTATACGCTATCATATTTGTTGCCTACAAACATTATACTTGATTTGTCTTCCAATAATCTTACAGGAGAGATCCCTGCAAGCATAGGTAGTATGAGTCACTTACGACTATTGAATTTATCTCGAAATCAATTGGAAGGGAGAATTCCCACATCTCTCAGTGGGATATCTACTTTGGAACAATTGGACTTGGAAAAAAATAATTTGAGTGGACCGATTCCTGGAGAGCTCTCTAAATTACATGAATTGGTTGTTTTCGACGTTTCATCAAACAATCTCTACGGGCAAATCCCAACAGGGACACAATTTTCCACTTTCAATGTATCTTCATTTCAAAACAATAAATGTCTATTAGGTTTTCCTTTAGATTCATGCAATGAAAATGAAAGACGGGCAACAAAAGATAATAATGCTACTAAGAGTAGTAATGTAAGAGTGGGATGGCTAAGTCATGTGGATGAAAATATGTCATTGATAGCATTGGGGTTGGGAATGGGGATTGGATTTGGGGGAGTGATTGTTATCTTTGTGTTTTGGGAGAGAGCTAAACATTGGATGTTGTCTCCAATCAATCCACGTCCCTTTTTTGGAGTATATCGTTTCCCTACTTAATAGGGACCCACTAAGCCAAGAAGTTGTTTTGGGCCATAAGCTATTTTTGTCTTTGAAAATTCCATTATAAGTTTTTGTTTTTCTTTTTAATTAATAGAGTGAACTAATATTTTTCTTATATTATTTATTTTGTTATATTGAAAGATGGATCCACATTATAAAACTTATTTCTTCATATTATCGAAATCCTACTCACATTTTGACTAAGTGATAAGTGAATAAAGAGTTAAAAATTGTTAGTTTTATTTATAAAAAGATTATATTTTTTAGATTTGTAAATCAAGTATATTGAAAAAATGAAAAGAGTTGTACTATATGAATTTAAGAAATGTTATTTATTTAATGTGAAAATGAAATTATATTAATATATTGATGTTAAAAATTAAATAAAAGAATGTTTCATAATAAACTTTTCATATTGTTATGAAATTCTTTCAAATCAAAATTCAACTCAATACATTTAACAAACTCACATTATTAAAAAAAATAAGTGTTAATCTTTTCTCTCTTCTATATCTTGTATGGTGGCAGGGAAGAAGTTTATAAGACAAATTATATAAAAAGAGACAATTCTTCAAACTAATATATGAGTTGATGTATTTTTCTAACAACCACTAATTAACTATAATGACACATGGTTATCAAAGTTAAAACCATTTTCACAGTGAACTTCTCTTCAACCTAGAGGTGAAGACAAACTCAAAATGGTGAAGACAGAGCCAAATAAGAAGGTGAGGATAATATCCCACCTTCATTATGAAATGTGAAAGCATGCATCTCGTCTTATTGTAAAACTACATAAAGATGTTTGTTTTATGTCCAGAAATTTTTTTGTTATCTATATAGTCTGATGTACTTAAAACCTCTTTTTTCAGTACAAAAAGGATCTAATTTTATCATGCTTCATCATACAAAACTAAGGTGGAAAATGTTGCATGATGGATACACTTTGGAATCCATCATTTCTTAGTACATAAATTCACTATCCTTCAATGATGAATAAGCTAGCAAGGTCGGAGTTGAGTCAAAACATGCGCTAAAACCACAAATTTTCACCATCATCCTTAAGATGTACTACAATTTTTCATAAGATATAGGATATAGATCCTCAATAGGCGCGTTTCAATGGACTTATCTCTTTGAAGACACTTTTCCAATGCTACAACATTCTTTGACTCATAATATTGATCTCTCAATTTGATTAGTATAATGGAATTCATCGCTACCCCATTAACATCCTTATCTCTCTGTAGATATTTCACTTTCTCTAAATATAAGATGTGATTTTCCTTCAAATGTTGTACATTTTTTACATTGAAAGAGAGGTATTTTCCAGGCCACAAGGGGATGGGACTAATCCTTTCTGACCTTCCTAGGAATAATGGAGTGACAAGATCACTACCATGGTCATACCCTTCTTCGAGACTAAGAATCCTTCATGCCTATGGTCATTTATAATTGGATCAACATACTTTGGTCTTAAATTCTTGACCTCTTGGAGCTCCAAAGGATTGGAGGGGGTTGGATGAATCATCTTGCCAACACATCTAAGACTTTTCTTATTAATAGTTGTTTGTAACATCTAAGCTTCAACAATCACGTGGAAAATAGTGGATTTTAGGTACTCAAGAATTATGGTGTGTTATTTTGCATGTTGAATTAGAATGTATTTTTTCCTATAAGGATTTCTATAGTGACTTTTTATTTACACATGTGAGTATTTAAAACTTCTACCTCCTTACTAAAAACCATAGGTTTTTCTTCTACCATGGGTGATGTTTCATGTATTATTTTAAATATTTATAAGTTAATATGAGTATCATGCATTTTCAAATTATGTTTTGAATCAATCTCCATAACATTTAGTAACTCATCCAAAGGACTATAGTCAACATCTTCCACTTCATCAACCCCCACCTCCCTGAGAAGAAATGTCTTCTAGCTATGTGGCTTTCCTAATCATTAATACCTTTATGTAATTCAACTTCTTATGATTTTTCTTTGTAACTTAAAGTGATGTATGATTGTTTACAACATTAATATTTAGAAAATGATTTATGATCAACTAGATAAGGTTTTAAAGGCTCAATTTATTTCTTTAGGTTCCAATTCCCATATGTCTACCATATGGATTCTTTAAACAAATTGGCTAGATTTTATACTTCTTTCTTCCTCCATAAACATAATAATAGCATGCGTAGATGATAAAGAATTAAAGGATTATTATTACCCAAGACATGGAGATTATCCTCCCTAAACCCTACCATTTTAGTTCCAAAATTCTTATTGGTAGGAACTTTTGTGTTATGATTTTATCTTATCCAGTCATATCCCCATATAATTCTATAAACTCATGTTCAATTCCACTTTGAGTTTTATCCCACTCTTTATGAGAAATATTCTAAACTTGAATATACATGGAAGTCAAATCCTCATCCATTGTTATGTCTTTAACCTCTACATTGATCCTCCATTTCTTCAAGTTACTTGTAAATTGAAAATGATAGTCCAACATAAATGGATTTTCATTTTGATAGAGGTATGATAATATTACTATTTCAGCGAGCTCCAAGTCCACACCAAACATATTATCGATGGTTTCCTTACCATATTTTTTTGGGTTGGTCTTAAGCCTAACTTCCATTCTTAATGAAGCAGTTGATACTAACCAAGGCATAGTTAAAAGAGGGTGTTTTTTTCTTGTTTTGATCTGATATTCCCTCTCCCAACTTAATCTTAGGTAGTCCTTACCTCAAAATTATGTGTTGGTAGGAGGTGTGGTGAAAAAAAACTTAGAATTAAAATCAAACACGTAATCAGTGAGATCGTTCTTCCTAGCTCGTGGACATAGAAAGACTAGATTGGAAATCCTCAAGATTGTAGTATCTTGGTGACCCTCAACCTCAATTCAAGAAAAAATATTTTTCACAGGGTGATCCAAAAACCCCATCGCTTAATCCAAGACCGATGGTGTCCACTCTCTCCTAGCTTCATCAAGCTTAATTTCGATGATGCATTAAAAGGAAATGCGTGGCCCACAAATTTTGGAGGTGGTTTTCGTAATGACAAAGAAAATATCCTCTTGACCATTTATAGAAATATAGACATTGACAAAAAAAATGTTGCCAAGCTATCATCCCTGGCTTACGGTCTCCAGATTTCTACTCCAGAAGGATTCACCAAACTAGTAGCGGAAGGGGACTCCAAACTCATCACCTGAATGATGCAAGGTCTCCAACAAGGACCACTTATTAGTAAAATAACAAGAATTTGGAGATTGGAAGAAGGCCTAGAACACATTCAATACCTTCTACCTGACATTCCAGCCCTCATTCCCTCCCTTGTCTACAAGACAACTAATAAACAAGAAAACATAATGGAAAACAAAGGAATCTTTGAAGTGTAGGAAAATTTTGACCAAGTTTGCAATCCTTCATAGTCAAACCTATTAACAGAAAACTTCTCCACACTCATAGTCGAGGAATTTATGGGGTTTCAGGGATGTGACCGGTAGCCATTCCAAATCCCAGGAAGCATGTGGCTAGATCTTGTGCGACCTAGCTGGTAACATCATATCATACTTAGGTGGCAAAAATGTAGGACAAAAGGTTCAATGTTGAGGGAATGGGTTTAAATGAATTGTTTATTACTATGCATAGCAAGTAATCTCCACCTCTTCAACTGATACATTAAATCGTTCATGACTTCATCTGATTATCTCGGCCATCATTCGAAAAGGTTGCAAGGTCGAATTTTAAATTGTGTATAATGGAGATATTGGGGAATTAAGGCTCCATATTACAATAAAAAGGAATGTCATCTCTCCTGTATGTGATTTCTTTTTTCTTGGCCTCTACATGGCCTCCCTTCTATAGCTAACATTCATCTCTCTATTGCTTCACTCAGTTCCCTTGTCTAAATCCATGCTGCCTAGTTGGGATTATCGGTAAGACTACCAACGTGGTTGTGGATCTCATCATGACCCTTCCAACTCAAGAAATTCAACCCCAGAACCTGTCAATAGAAGAGTGTCGTAGGACACTTGGGCCTCCACCAGCAAGTTTTGGGAATTGACCCCTCCCCATATCAGAGAAGAAATAGCGAATGTAGAGAATGCAATTCGTTTGGAATTTGGAACTATCCATGACTAAGAAGTAGACAAAAAGATGGTAAATTGTATTCTAGACCCTGATAGATCCAAATCACAAGAAACCAAGTATTCGTGAACAATTGACCTCTATTGACATGTTAAGATGATTTTTAGAAATATTTTGCAGGACCGAGATGGGGCTCGTGAGGAAGTTCTTCTACGGTTCGATGAAGTCATGCTTCAACCTCGATACATCAGGGATATAATCCCTCCTTTGTCTCCTCATCACTTAGAACAACCTCCTAGTAGTCTCCATCCTTCCACTAGTGAGAAATTTCCGAGGCCAGGAAGCATCCCTCTAAATTAATTATGTATATGATAAACATTTTGCTAATTCTACACTTGTTTCTTTAGTAGTCAAATTATCACCATATAAGGAATTACAACAATCTATAAAGGCTCAATAGTATATCTAGCATAGTCAAAATTCAAAATATTGAACAAAATTTATGGACGATGACTCATACCATTGTTGTTGTTCTGGTTTATCCAGTGTCAAGGCAACAAGAAAGTGGATTTTGTACAATTTTCCTCTTCTATGATTAATAGAATTAAACTTGTCTGCTCTGAAAAAAAATCTACCTAGAGTTTATACCTCATTGACTATACCATGATTAAGGTTGTATAATACCCCACAAACATTCAATAATCCTTGTTTTGACCTTGTTCCAATTACAAAAATATACCATGTGTACTAGTTAGAGATCTAAAGTTAAGAAATATACCATTGAAGTATGTTACTCCACCTATTTCTCCTAGTTATATGCTACTACCTTAAGTTTTTATCTTGTTCATAAATTTAATAAATTACAAGTGTCTACATATATTTCACGAGGGAAAATATATTCTTAGTGTATTTATGGGGTGCATGGTAGATATACCTTTGAAAAATAAAAATTTCCTAAATCTTGATGAGAAAATAGAGCATATCTAATTGGTAACAACCCATAATTTTCTTCTTTGGCACTTATAATTTGGAAATGATGCATGGCTATTGATAGGTCTTCGTGCTTATTATCTCCAAAAAAATGGAAGAGGTTTTGTTCATTGACTATGAGATTCTCTCCTTTCTCTCAAAATGTTGACATATTTCTTTCAAGATAGTAATGGTGGTGTTGTTATCCTTCACCATTGAGTTTTCTTTGTTCTTTATGTAAATAATAGTAATTATTCTTCTTAAACAATGACAATCTAAAATTTTTACCTAAATATAGTAATAATATCCTTCTTTGGGGTATTATAAGAAATGAAATTGTCATTGGGAAACTATGGACATAGTGATGATGGTCCCCTTTTCATAACTTAGCAGCTCTGATTTTCTTAGTATAGTAACAATACAAAATTTTCTCCTTTCAAGAAATAGATTAGAACTTTATCCTTGGTTTCTCAATCAATTCATGTTTATCAAGCTCCCTCATTTTTTCATAGGTAATTTTTTTCCCTTGAGAATTCAAATATATATCTTCATTCCTATATAAATTTGGCTATGTGAGGCCTCACATGGACAAGGGTCTATTTCAAAGTTCTTCTTCATATTTTGGGTGATGTGTGATATGATGGAGGCTCTTTGATGGTGGTTATATTTCCTTTGAATATATATATGAAAATCACCTTCTAGTGAACACACACTTCACTCAAATAAAATGAAATCTCTTCAACAAGTCAAGACATCCTTCCTTAACTCCACACTAGTTTACAAACATGTGTTTCTCCTTAGCAAACCAAATGAAACTTCCTCTGTCTCATAATGTTTTAAATGAAAACCTTCTTTGGTGAATTTATTTCCTTCCAAAATGATATGTGTTTATTTGAGCTTATAGTCAGCCTTGATAGTTGGATGTTGTTGTCCCAACAATGGGCTCATACCTCTCATTCCATGTGTCTAAAATAAAAATTGTCACCTACTCATTATGTCATCATCAACATGTCATCACTGTTGTCCATCTTGTAGTTGGCCTTCATGCTTGGGGATTAGAATATCCCCCCCCATGATTCTTGGTCATCGTACAAACTAATTGTGGCCTTGAACAATGGACAATGGGAATGATTTCCCATAGTAAAATTGTGGCCTTAAAGATATCCTAAATGATTCTAAATATCAATAATATTTGAGTGGTTCTAAACATGATGTAAGAAAATATTTTTTGTTCAAAAACTAGAGCTTAATATTTCCCTCCCGTGAATACTTTTATATTCATACCATATTTAATCGATCTCAAATTAAAATCTTGGAAAACTAAGTGAAGTATGTGCATCACATACTCCTCCTCATATGTGTTCTTTATAGTAAAGATGATGCATCTATTGGGAAAGTATAAATAATTTGATCTTTATCATGCAAGTTTCGTGAGTCCTACAACAACATATTTAATTATCCTATCTAGGACCTTGAGACTAGTCTATTATGATATGAAGGGAAATTTTAGAGTGGACCTCGAGGCCATTTCCACTTTGCAACATGTCAAAGGGAATGTTAGTGTCATTTATTTCTATGGTTTTGAGTTTCAAGGGAATATATTCATTTGAAACTGTTGAAATTATAATAAGCAACAATACACATACAAAGCAAGGGACACTGGAAATTACACTAAGAAACCCCGGAAGGGTGAAATCTATATTACATCATAAAATTCTTGTTTGTACATTATTTTGTACAAATGATCTCCTTATATAACCATAGGTGACCATAAATACTAAGTCTTAATTAGGTAATTAGATCACATCATATCCATAACCATCTCTACAATATCTCCTTAAATCTCTCAACTTAATCCATTAGTGATCCAGATTATTTTCGACACGAAATGAGATCAGAGATATAATAAAGAAATGTGGAGAGATAGATCAGATATCCAATAATATAACAGATATTTATCAGAGATATAACCATAAACACAAATATACAGTAATACAGAATTTCTATTAATGACCGAAATGTACAAACTGTAGAAATATAGAGTGAAAGACTCGCTAGAATGGTGGCAGCTTATCTTTGAAAAGAGATGTGATGGCTACTCACATTCAAAAGAAGATGATTACAATGAGGCTCTAAAGGCAATTTTAACATAAAGAAAATCCAAAACCCTAACCTCGGAAGATGAAAAGCCAACAATTGTCTGGACCCCATTTTGGGTAGTTTGGTGTATCGACTTCGCGTGGGTGTAACTTTGGCATATGATCTCCATTTGGGGTGCACGATAGATCGTTGGAAAGGCATCATTGAGGAGATTAATTTTGGAGGATAAATGAAAGATTTTTTTATATCATTGAGGTGATCAATCCCAAAAAAACTTCATTTAGGCCCTCAAAATGGCCCCGAAAGTTTAGGAACCAAAAAACTGCTAAAACTAGTAAATTTCTAGAAGACTATTTTGAGCCAGTTGGACTAGGTGGGTGGCCACCGATATCCACCTAGAACAATCCTCACTCCTTAGGAAGCAATGGTATCCATTATTTTGAGTGCCCAGGGGAGATGGAAAAGTGTTTTTTGAATTTGTATCTTTATGAGTTGATTGCCTTGTTGGAGAAGTTGCGCTACTTAGCTTGTTGAAGGTTGTCACAAACCTGTGGTTGGAAGGGTTGGACCTTTTTAACCAGTATGGATACATGAGATGAATTTGCGAATAATGAATCCTTATGCTTTTGTTCAATCTTGTCGAGCTACTTCTGTTGGATAGAAGGTTCTTGGACTGAGGTTGTAGTGGTTGCAGTGTTCTTCTATTCACCTTTTGAACAAACTGTGAAGAAACTAAATTTTGTAGTATGATATACTACCTTGTGGAACAGTAGTTGGAACTACCTCTAGTATCCTATAGAGATTACCCCTAGAGTAACAATGACACTATGGGGTCGAGACTCATAAATAACACGGTGCTTCCACATATATGGCTGGCCCAAAAGAACATCACAAACATCCAATGGGGAAACATCACATAATAACTTATCCTTGAAGGGTTGGATGTTGTATGAAAATATACATTTTTGGATGACACGAATATCTCATTGTTGGAGAAGCCACTCGATGTTGTATAGCTGCGAGTGTGGTGTTGACGAAAATCCCAACTATTTGATGACCTCTGCTGAAATGAGTTTCTTCTGGCTTTTGTTATCAACAATAAAATGAAGCGGGGTCCCCTTCACCCACATTTGTGAATTAAAAAGGCTCTCCCCTTCTTTAGGATTTGATGGTTCTTCTAGTTGAATTGCTTTAGTTGCGACAGTAGCAGTGGGTTCTGCGTTGATGATCTATCTTTTCCCATTATTTTCTGAATCAGATTCTAAATCAGGGTTCGTTTCCTTGTCTTTGATCTCAACCACCAATGACTATTTTGAATGACATTCACCAGTGTTGTGCTAGGGGATTTTGTGGAAATCGCACCACTTTCTAGTGTCCTTCTTTGTATTTCCATTACCCTTCCTTTCTCGTGGCTTGGGTTGGTTTTCTAGAGGTTGTTTGCTAGGGACGTATTTATCATGCTTTGGTTGTTATGGATTTGCAGACTCGAACTCTCGTTTTTTCTAGTGCCTAAATTTCTGCTCAATTTTGACAACATATCGATAGACAACTCCCAGTGATGAGATGTCCAGGAAATCCATTTTGATTTGGATGTACCTATGTAGAGCCTCACGGTATTTCAGAACCAGATGTCCCTCGGAGTCTTTGATAACCATATTGATGTGCAAGGTATGAAAATTATTTTTAAACTCTGACACTATTTGGCCCCTCTCTTTCCGCAATGTGGTCCATCTCATGTAATGGTCATCATAGTTACCAACAGGGTAATATTGCTCCTTGACTGCATCCATACAAAAATCTCAAGTGGGATCAACCCCATATATTCTAGACTCCTCTGTGGAAATTTTCTCCCAGTAATTTTCCCACCAATGTTTTACATGTAGGAGAGCCTTAAGGAGTGCGAAGGTGATCTTTTCCCTGTCAGAAAAATTGTGAACAAAGAAATAACCTTCTAGCAGATTTAACGATTTTTCTAGGGCATTTGCATCGATCTAACCTTCAAATACGGGAATATCAAAATTAACTTGTACCTTGAAAGGAGAGGTTCCTCTAAAGTGGTCGCTTGATTAATATGCGCATGTTATTATCGGTAGGCATTGAAAGATCTGGGAAAAATTCTCCATCATTTCGTCCTGCTATTGCATGAAAGCTTGCTCAAGCATCAAATTAATAGAATCTTTTGCTCCACCATTTTTCTTTTCTTCCACCATAGAGGGTTTATTGGACGTGCGAGAGAAAGTTTCCTCAATAGAGACAAGCTCGAGACCCAACTTGCTATACTCGAACCTCATTGGGGACATGCACTGAAAAATGATCAAGAACAGCCTATTTTGATACCACCGATCCAGATTATTTTCAGCACGAAATGAGAGCAGAGATATAATAAATAAATGTATAGAGATATATAAGATATCCAATAATATAACAGACAATTATCATAGATATAACCATAAACACAAAGATAGAGTAATACACAATTTCTATTAATGAGCGAAATGTACAAAACTATAAAAATATAGAGTGAAAGACTCGCTAGAATGGTGGCAGCTTATCTTTGAGAAGGGATGTGGTGGATACTTGCATTCACAAGAATATGATTACAATTAGGCTCTAAAGGCCTTTCTAACATAAAGAAAATCCAAAATCCTAACCATAGAAGATGAAAAGCCAACAGTTTTGTGGATCCCGTTTTGGGTAGTTTGGTGTATCAACTTCCCGTGGGTGTATCGTTGGCATACAATCTTTGTTTGGGGCGCACGATAGCTTGTTGGAAATGTATTGTCGAGGAGATTCATTTTTTGGGATCAATCAGAGGCTGCGACTATCATTACGGTGCTTGATCCCCAAAAGACCTTCATTTAGGCCCTCAAAATGGCCCCAGAAGTTTAGGAAACGAAAAACTACTAAAAATAATGAATTGTCAAAAGACAGTTTTGAGCTAGTTGGACTAGGTGGGTGGCCCTCGATATCCACCTGGATAAATGATATCCACATACCTAATATCTTTTCTTATCCTCATATTTCATTCATACGTAGACATTAATCTTGGTCTACTTCATTATGTTTGTGCAATTATATATTTTAGACACTATTCATAATTCACAAGTATGAATTATTCCTTTATACTCCCCCTTAATGAATACTTTTGATCTCTTCAACTGATATTTGAATTGATCCAATCTTCAACATCTTATTATATGCTTTGTCTTCATATTATATCTTTGGTCTTCTTCATTCTACAACTTCAGTCTGCTTCTTGTACCTGCATAGTATAAAAAACATATTTGTTGAAGCCCATATAAAAAAGTTACCATCCACTATAATACATTGGTTGCCAA
Organism: Picea glauca; assembly: GCA_000966675.3. Lineage (NCBI taxonomy): Eukaryota > Viridiplantae > Streptophyta > Pinopsida > Pinales > Pinaceae > Picea > Picea glauca. Next base: position 3,233,825 of record JZKD02S2222750.1, on the reverse strand, counting down.
CCACTATATCTGCCACTTCTATAAGAAACTCTTTCATTTACAAGGTTCATCAACCATTCTTCCATCAAAAATCCCATACATGTACCTATAACTCCCACTGCATCATCACAAATAATCATCTTGGGTATACTTTGGCTTACCCATACATGATGGGTTTTGGTGGATTACCCTCAAACATTAAAAAAAGTGATTTTTTTCGTATAACGAACCCTCCTCTTCCATGACAAGTGGTTTATTCTTATCACGAACAACAAATTACATTAGGTGGTTTCTAGCTAACCACAAACCTTCAACATACAAATTATGGGGGTACAATTGTCTCTTCACGACTTACATCAACATTGAATAAAGTGCATAAAACATGTCTCTTCACTTCTTACATCATCATTTACTTAGATACAACATACTTCTTTATACAAACATAGGACCAATATCATCTTTGTTTCCATCAAGACAACATTATCAAAGAGGATCTTCAAACTTCTTAGGGATCTCATTCTCTATGCATGTTAAATTATTTAACACATTGTACTAGTTATTTACCTTTGTTTTCTTCCTTTTTCATTCTTTATATTCTTTTGTTGTTGTATGTTTTGGTCCTTTAGTTGCTTCATTCTTCTTGCTACTTGTAACAACCCCCGTCGTTACGACTACATGTGACGCATAACAAGTGCATTTTTTTTCTAAACTAGGAAAGTAACAACAACAAAAGTTAATCAACACAACTTGACAACGAACACAATGCATGCAATTCAAGAAATAGACAATATAACGACCCAACATACTATCACATCATGCAACTAGATGAAACATGCAAAAATCAATTATACAAAATAAAAACGATGACCTTCCCATCCTACCCTACAAGGTTAGGACCTTTAGGACACATAAGCAACGCTCAAGCCCAGGTTCCCATTGATTTTGAACATTTAAGGTCTGAAGGATGGTGATTGTTCTGAGGAAAAAGGAGGTGTCTACATCTCTCCTGACACATGCAAGATCATGCCTCTAAGCTAAAGACAACCTCAATCAATCCAAACAAAACAACTTCGACGACTAGTAACTAGAACCTTCTCGACGAGCGAGGTACAATCACATTAACATTACAACAAGTACAACCTTACTTACAAAACAAATTCATCCACATCTAGAGGTGCATAACCCTAAGTCAGGTTTCTTGTGCTCTTATTGATCAACACGCGCAATGATCCATTCATAAGGTATCACGTCGTCGCATTGTGGCAAGTGCGCCAGGATCCCAAGCACAAACAAAAATAAGTCTAAACCTTCAACCAAACATAAAATCCAACGTGCCTGAAATCCAACTTGTGCCCTCATACATTATACGATGTTGTTAGATGAAGGCACTCTAAACAATAAAGCAAACATGGATATAGGGTGACTAAAATACATACATTCAATTGGTGCGACGATTGGATGTAAAACATTAGTAGTTATCATCTTAAGGACTAAATCACAGCATAAATAACCAGTCACCATCTAAGGGTAAAAGAATCTAACCATCTTTAAGAAACATATATCTTCCATTCAAGGGTTTATCATCCTAGTAAACTCATCTATAAAGTTTTCTCATGGGTTCTAAATCCCTACAAGAAAATCAACGCTTAAATTACAAGGAGTAAAAATAGGAAAAAGGGGGAACCAAGCATCGGACACCCTTACTTTAAGTCATGCAATGAAAAATAATTAGTGACGATTTTGTGAGGAAACATTAAGAATTGCTTCATAATGTTTAGATAAATTAATGAAAATCAACCATCATTATACAAATATCATGAAGATCACACCCATCGTAAATTCAACATCCTTTATTGAAATTGTTATATCCTAACATTCAGTTAATTAATACTATGCCTCTAAAATGACAGTAACCATTTGTTATTACTCTCATTAACATGATCCACTGGTACCATAATCTCACTAATCAATTATAAACTTGGTTAAACATTAATACTAACACCTGGGCAACATATTTAAACTCTGCACAAGAATCAATATTGTTTTCATGGCAGTGAGAATTATAATTGATAAAAGCATCACATTAAACCAAGTGACCTATTACTATTTCAAAGGAAAACAATTAATCTATTGTTGCAAAAGTTATAAGACTCATATATAAGGCATATAAATAAAAAAATTGATATATAAAAACAATTAATGTATTGTTGCAAAAGTTATAAGACTGACATATAAGACAATTCATATATAAAAACAATTAATCTATTGTTGCAAAAGTTATAAGATTGATATATAAAACAATTGATATATAAAAACAATTAATCTATTGTTGCAAAAGTTATAAGACTAATATATAAAACAATTGATCCTGCAAAAGTTATAAGACTGATATATAAAAACTTAAATTGGTTGACAGTTGTTTTAATCACCGTTGTCAACACAACGTCAGTTTACACAGTAATAAATCTGTTGCCTAAATATTCAAGGCAACAAATACTCCATTACGGTAGAATCCAAAAAGGGAAACCGCCACAGGCAAGGTAAAATTCACATGCATAATTTACCACAGTCATAGTGGCTATAAATAGGCTAAAAATATACAAATATTTAATTCGTTCCTGCCAGTTCTCTGAAAAAATCAGTGTTGTCAATAGCTGGGATAATAAAATAGTTTCCTGCCATTTCTCTGACAACCACCAGGAATACAAATCCCCAACCAATGAGCTAGTTGTCACTTGATGGAAATGCGTGGTCACTGCCCTAATCAGAGCTAATGCTCAGTCGCTATGGTGAGGGAGAAGGCCTCAATGAAATCAAACCATAAATAATATTACTTTAAAGACCCCTTTTAAAATAAAACTCCATTTGGTGCTTCGTGGATTGTATGTGTGTTCATTCCATTTGGATATTCAGCTCCACAAAAATGTTACAAGCGACTTCCCAGTTGGCATATGCGGTGCATGGTTTTCTCGCATGATTGCATTATTATTGGAGGTAACATGGATGGATCGGTGCAAGCACGCACGCACAAGGTCACTGGCAGAGGCAAGACTTGAGAATGCAGGGCTCCTTGAAGCTTGTGCGTGGGGGTCACATTGGTGGCAGATAGAATCAAACACTTTCCGCTCATGGTGGACACTGAGGGTTACCCTCAAAAGGAAACACTAAGCAAGGGGTGAAAGTCTGAGTAGCAATAGACACAGGGGACTAGAGCCATGGGAAGAGGGAACTAGGAATTCACTTCAGGTAAAAGGGCCCTCCATAGTGAGTTCATGCCCAAACAAATAGTAAAAAAACAACTCTTGTCTTCTCTTATGCACTAGTGGTACTTTTAAAGAAACTAGAGTTTATAACTAACTGACATTTGCTACTGTGCTACAGAAAGTAAAACACATGAAATAAAACTGGAATGGACAGAGTTGGTTGCGCTATCAGAATTAAATCAAAGGTAAATAAACTAAGGGAAAGTCCTTTAAGAATTCAAACAATAAACTACTGATAAAAACTCATGCGGGAATCATGAAGTCATACTGGTAAAAACTCACGAGTCATATAGATCAATCTTAAAAACAACACAAGTAGCCAAAGAATCAATTCGTTTCTAAATACTAGTGTACCAAGAAGGTGTAGAAACAGAGATCTAACTACCTTTCAACAAAATCACACATGTGCGCTATCTCTCGGATAAATATTCATATGTAAAAATAAACAAATCTTTTTCTTTTAACTCATCTACTCATGCGTGCTCGACATTACAGAAATGCATATACGTGAGATTAACTACTATTCAATACAAATTATAGACATGCATACCATAGCCAAATTCAATGCTCCGTAGTTGTTGTCCCGCGCGCACTCCATCCAACTCTCTCTTTCCAACCGATGAGACCTCATCGGTAGCTCCCAACCAATGCTAGGGGTACTCTTCTTCCCCCTGAGCCCCCCGATCTGCAAAGGGGCCATGCACACAATACCAAATAATTATGGCTTCCCATCTCGCCTTGCAAGGTCAAGCTACCACTCATTGTCCAAACTGGGTATCCCCAACTGCCACAAGAAAAGTTCAGTCAAGATAAAATTTCGGTAGTGTAACCTTACGCATATCAGACGTGATCCATACTCCTCCCCCACCATCCTTTTTATAGAGTTTTCAAGTGTTTAGTTTCCCAAACCCTCATTAGATTCCTTTTTTCATTTATTTAATTAGAAAAAACCTCCCCTTTACACATGTCACCCGATCCCCTAGTTGCAACAAAAAATCAATTTATTATTTAATTAAATTTTCCTATTTCCCTCACCCACCTAAAAGCGTTCCTAAAGACACTCTTCGGTTTCCCATTATTCCCTTACAATTCTTAAATGACTTATGCATTACTTAAATCCTATTTGAGTTCATAAATAGAAAGTTCCAAAGGATAGATTCCTTACTAAGTTAGACATTCCCCTTATTCTTTAAGTTTCCCCCTTTTTTTTAAGTTTCCCCCTTATTCTTTTTGACTAAAATTAAGAATTAGCAAGTGTAGACAAAACAACCATTTACCCTTTTAATAAATTTAATCCTCCATTACAATTTTTACTTTAATAATTAATGTTTGAATTTCTTACCCCTCTTCTTGTTACATGTCTAATTAGTTTTTTTTTGTTTAGAGGTTCTACTTAGACCTAGGTTTTAAATTCACTAGTCTTGGCAACAGTTCTTAAGGGAAAATTTGTTATTTAAACTTTACTCATCACATCATTCATTTTAAGGTTGACTAGGTCCTAAGGAGGCATAATTTTCTAGGTGTTAGGTTTATTAACTTACTCAAGTTAAAACCGCGATGTGCCCTTCAAGATGCATTACATGCTCCAAGGGTGCCACTCACCTCTTTCTATTTTATTTGTGCAATGTTCCCTTCAAGACGCACTACATGCTCCAAGGGTACCACTCACCTCTTTCGGTTTTATTTGTGCAACGTGCCCTTCAAGAAGCACTACGTGTTCCAAGGGTGCCACTCAATTCTTGACTGAATTTGGTAGACATCAAACGCCGGGAGTCAATACTCCATCAGGTGATATTTTGGGAGACTAAGGGCCTCTAAGGAATAAGGACCTTGCCTTATTGAACGCCCCTTAGATTCATCGTGAGCGAATTTCATAGTCTTCCCTCACGATAGCGTGGGTCTTCTCAAACTAGGTAATTGTTAACCTACAGTTCAATCCACGATGGGAGTGCTAGTAGGCGGTGGAAAGACTATTGCCACACCTCTCCCTCAATGTCTTTGGTTGTCGTGCGTGACTCCTTTACTCAAAATGGGAGTCTGGTCGACAAGCTATCGTCAGCTTGCATCCATCAACGAAACATGTCAGCGATAACAATCAACATCATAATATCTAATAATATGTACATATGTCACATCAACAACATTCAAACCCTAATAATCCACTCCCTGACTTAATCCAGAGTCCAAGGATTTTTATCAATGCCTCGACATCCTCTAACGTCCAGAGTCCTTCACACTCAGGAGAACCCAGTCAATAGCACCTTTCGATGTAAATACAACAAAAATAACATATCATCAAATCCACAATATCTCATAATCATAATCAAAACAACAAATCGTATAAAGAACCAGATCACTTGCACACAAGTGTCCTCAAAGAATAAGTCCGCTCAGTGCACGTAAGAGCGAGATGTTACATACACCCCCTCTTGTTTTAAACTTCATCCCGAAGTTTCACAATATGTAAGTGCTGAAATAAAGTGTATCACAATATCATAGGTCTAGTTATCAAATAAAAATGGAAATTGTTGATGCATATCATATGCGTCCTCCCAGGTCGTCGAGTGCAGACTATAGTTGTCCCATTGGCCCTTGACATGATATACCATTCGACGTTGTAGCTGTCAAATGCGATGGTCCAAGATGAGGATAGGCTCCGTCGTGAGTGCACCCTCGTCTGATACCTACAAGGAACTCATGTGAATAACATGTGTCGGATCACTAACATAATGTCTCAATATAGATACGTGAAAAACATCGTTCATATGCCTCAAAGAATCAGGCAAGGCTAGTTGATAGTCCATGGGCCCCTTCTTTTCCATAATCTTGAAGGGTTCCATGAACCTAGGAGAGAGTTTAGCACCCTTTCTAAACTTTATTGATCTCTTATGAGGTTTCACCTACAAGAAGACTCAATCGCCAACTTCATAACTACGGTCGACATGATGTGCATCGACATAACTCTTCTGTTGATCCTGCACTTCCTTGATCCTTTGCCTTATTGTTTGCATTTTTTCTTCCCTTTCTTGGATCGCTTCTGGTCCCACCAGGACCCTATCCTAAATCTGATCCCAACTCAAAGCCGTCTAACATGGTCTCCCGTAAAGAAACTCGAAAGGCACCATCTTGATGGTGCTTTGATAAATTTTGTTATATGAAAATTCTACCAGTGGAAAGAATTTTTCCCAATGCTTCTGTTGGTCCCTCACATACATACGCAACATATCCTCCAAGGCTTGGTTTGTTCTTTCGGTCTGCCCGTCTGTCTCTGGGTGATACACGATAGTAAAGTTAAGTTGTGTTCCCAAGGCCCCCTGGAAACTAGTCCAAAATCGTCCTATAAACATCGATCCTCTATCATATATAATCCTCTTAGGCACACCATGCAGCCTCATAATCTCACTGATGAAAACTATAGCTATGTTTGGTTCCTAATACGTCATACGCATAGGAAAAAAATGAGCACTCTTCATCAGAGTGTCTACTACCACAAAAATCGATTCATGTCTCCTTGCCGTTAGGGGCAATCCAACAATGAAATCCATCGAAATGACCTCCCATTTCGATTATGGAATAGTGTACGGTTGTAGTAATCCTACCAGATGTATATGTTCAACCTTCACCTGCTGACAATCTAGACATATTGCCATGTAGTTGACTATGTCTACCTTCATTCATTGCAAGAAGAATAAGGGTTTAAGGTATGCCCTCATCTTCGTGACTCCAGGATGAGCCATGTACACTACTCTATGAGCCCCGTTTAGGCTCAAACTCCTGATCTCGTCGTTGGGCAGTACGTAAATTCAATTTTTAAATCTCATTAATCCATCATTATGCACAGTAAATCCCTCAAATTTTGGTACCACAAAAAAATTGTCGTTTTGTTAAATTCCATCCTCCGTTGGCTTTGGAAAAAGAAAACAGTTAAAATAGAAAAGAAAACAACGAAAATGAAAGCGGGAGAGATCGATTTGGGAAATTGGAAGGCAGTTACAGAACTCTAAGCATATCGACTTGAGTTGAGTGGGGAATAAGGGCTAAGAAATCGACTTGAATGGGGCATAGGGGCAAAGAAGCTAGCAAAAATAGCGTCAGAATAAGAAATTTCGTTGTATTCAGAATGAGAGATTTTGTTGTATTCAGAATGAGAAATTTCGTCGTATTCGGCCTTTGATAATACTTTTTTCATATTTTCATGAAATTCTTTCAAATCAAAATTCAATCCAATACATTAGACAGTTAACAAACTCGCATTAAAAATGAATAAATATGCGTTATTCTTTGCTCTCTTCTATATCTTGTATGGTGGGAGGGAAGAAGTTTATAAGACAAATTATATAAAAAAAGACAATGTTTCAAACTAATATATGAGTTGATGCATTTTTCTAACAACCACTAATTAACTATAATGACACATAGTTATAAAAGTTTAAACCATATTCACAATAAACTTATCTTCAACATAGAGGTGAAGACAAACAAAAATGGTGAAGACAAAGCCAAATAAGAATTCTAGGATAAGATCCAACCTTCACTATGAAATATTAGAGCATGCATCTCTTCTTACTGTAAAACTACATAAAGATGTTTGTTTTATGTCCATAAAGTTTCTTCTTATCTATATAGTCTGATGTACTTAAAACCTCTTTTTTCAGTCCAAAAAGGGTCTAATTGTATCATGCTTCATCATCCAAAACTAAGGTGGAAAACATTGCATGATGGATACACTTTGGAATCCATCATTTCTTAGTACATAAATTCAGTAGCCTTCAGTGATCAATAAGCTAGCAAGGTGGGAGTTGAGTCAAAACATGCACTAAAGCCACAATTTTTCACCATAACCCTTAAGATGTACTAAACTTTTTCATAAGATATAGGATATAGATCCTCAATAGGTGTGTTTCAATGGACTTATCCCTTTGAAGAAACTTTTCCAATGCTACAACATTCTCTGAATCATAATATTGATCTCTCAATTTTATTAGTATTATGGAATTCATGGCTACCCTGTTAACATCCTATCTCTCTATTGATCTTTCACTTTCTCTAAATATAAGATGTGATTTTCCTTCAAGTGTTGTACATTTTTTACATTGAAAGCAAGGTATTTTCCAAGCTACAAGGGAATGGGACTAATTCTTTCTGACCTTCCTAGGATTAATGGAGTGAGAAGCTCACTACCATGGTCATACCCTTCTTCGAGACTAAGAAGCCTTAATGTCATTGGTCATTTATAATTGGATAAACACGCTTTGGTCTTAAATTCTTGACCTCTTGGAGCTCCAAAGTACTAGAGGAGGTTGGATGGATCATATTGCCTACATATCTAAGCCTCGTCTTATTAGTAATTGTTTGTAACATCTAAGATTCAACAATCATGTCGAAAATAGTGCATTCTAGGAACTCAAGAATTATGGTGTGTTATTTTGCATGTTGAATTAGAATGCATTTTTTTTATATAAGGATTTCTATAGTGGCTTTTTATTTACACATGTGAGTATTTAAAACTTCTATCTCCTTAGTAAAAAATACAGGTTTGTCTCCTACCTTGGGTGATGTTTCATATATTATTTTAAATATTTAGAAGTTAATATGAGTATCGTGCATTTTCAAATTATTTTTGAATCAATCTCCATAACATTTAGTAAGTCATCTAAAGGAATATATAGCCAACATCTTCCACTTCATCACCCCCCACATCCTTGAGAGGAATGTCTTCTAGCTATGTGGCTTTCCTCCTCATCATTAATAGCTTTATCTAATTGAACTTTCTATGATTTTTCTTTGTAGCCTCAAGTGATGTATGAATGTTTACAACATTAATATTTAGAAAAATATTTATGATCATATAGATAGGGTTTTAAAGGCTCAATTTATTTATTTAGGTTCCAATTCCCATATTTCTACCATATGGATTCTTTAAACAACTTGGCTATATTTAATACATCTTTCTTCCTCCATAAAGGTAATAATATCATGCGTAGATGATAAAGAATTAAATGATTCTTCTTACCCAAGGAATGGATATTATTCTCCCTAAACCCTACCATTTTAGTTCCAAAATTCTGATTGTTAGTCACTTGTGTGTTATGATTTTGTCCTATCCAATCATATCCTCATACAATTCTATAAACTCATGTTCAATTCCACTTTGAGTTTTATCCCACTCTTTATGAGTGATATTCTAAACTTGAATATATATGGAAGTCAAATCCTTATCCATCCTTATCCATTGTTATGTCTTTAACCTCTACATTGATCCTCCATTCCTTAAAGTTACTTGTAAATTGAAAATGATAGTCCAACATAAATGGATTTTCATTTTGATAGAGATATGATAATATTATTATTTCATTGAGCTCCAATGACACACCAACCATATTATCCATGGTTTCCTTACCATATTTCTTTGGGTTGGAGTTAAGTCTAAATTTCATTCTTAATGATGCAGTTTATACTAACCAAGGAATGGTTAGAAGATGGTGTTCTTTCCTTGTTTTGATCTGATCTTCCCTCCCCTATAACATCCCGCTCTTGCATGAACTGAGTAGACTTATTCTTTGAGGACAATTGTGTGCAAGTGATCTGGTTCATTATACAATTGGTTGTTTTGATTATGATTATGAGATATTGTGGATCTAATGATATGTTATTTTCATTGTATTTACATCGACGAGTTTTATTGAATGGTCTCTCCTGAGTGTGTAGGACTTTGGATGTTAGAGGATGCGATGACATCGATGGATCTCCTTGGAATCCGGATCAAGTCAGGGAGTGGACTGTTATGGTTTGAATGTTTTGATATTACATATGTGAAGTATGACTAGATATTATGATGTTGATTGTTATCGCTGCCATATTTCATTGATGGATGCAGGCTGACGATAGCTTGCTGACCAGACTCACATTTGGATTAAATGGGTCACGTATGACAACCAGAGACATTGAGGGAGAGGTGTGACAACATCCCTGCCAGAACCTACTAGCACTCCTACTGTGGCTCGAACTATAGGTTAACAATTACCTAGTTCGAGAGACCCGCGATGTCGTGAGGGCATACTGTGACAGTCGCTCACAATGATTCTAAGGGGCGCGCAATAAGGTAGGGCCCTTATTCCTTAGAGTCCCTTAGTCTCCCACAAGATAACCTGATGAAGTATTGACTCCAGGGGTTTGACATCTACCAAATTTAGTTAAGAGACGAGTGGCACCCTTGGAGCACGTAGTGTGTCTTGAATGGCATGTCACGCAAATAAAACAGAAAGAGGCGAGTAGAACCCTTCGACACATAGTGCGTCCTAAAGGGCATGTCTTGATTTTTTGTGGTAAGTTAATAAAACTATTGTCTAGAAAACTATGCCTCCTTAGGACCTGGTCGGCCTTAAAATAGACGATGGTATGAGTAAAGTTTAATAACTAAAAGTTCCCTTAAAAATTGTTGCCCAACCTAGTGAAATTAAAACCGAGGTCTAAGTAGAACATGTGAACAAATAAAAACTAAATAGACATGTAACAAGAAGGGGGGTAAGAAATTCAAACTTTAATTATTAAAGTAAAAATTATAATGTAGGATTAAATTTATTAAAAGGCGTAAATGGTTGTTTTTGTCTACACTTTCTAAATCTGATTTTTAGTTAAAAAGAAAGGGGGGGAATCTTAAAGAAAAAGGGAAACTTAAAGAAAAGGAGAAACTTAAAAAAAAGAAGGGAAACTTAAAGAAAGGGGGAAACTTAAAGAAAAAGGGGAATGTCTAACTTTGTAAGGAATCTAGCCTTTGGAACTTTCTATTTATGAACTCAACTAGGATTTGAGTAAGGTGTAAGTCATTTAAGAATTGTAAGGGAATAATGGGACACCGAGGAGCATTTTTAGGAACGCTTTTAGGTGGGTGAGGAAAATAGACAAATGTAATTAATTAATAAATTGATTTTTTTGTGCAACTAGGGGATCGAGCGAGATGTGTACGGGGGAGGTTTTTCCTAATTAAATAAATGAAAAAGGAATCGAATGAGGGTTTGGGAAACTAATCACTTGAAAACTCTATAAAAAGGATGTCGGAGGAGGATTATGGATCACATCTGGTTTGCGTAAGTTTACGTTGCCGAAATTTCATCTTGACTGAATTTTCTCTTGTGGGAGTTGGGATACCCAGCTCAGGTAACGAGTTGTAGCTCGAGATTACGAGGTGAACTGGGAAGATAGCATTCTCTGGTATTGTGTGCATGGCCCCTTTGCGGCTCAGGGGAATCAGGGGGGAGAAGAGTACCCCTATCATTGGCTGGGAGGTACCGGTGAGGTCTCAGCGGTTGGAAAGCCGAAGTGGGACAGAGAATGAGCGTGGGACAAAAGCAACGGAGTCTTCGCCTTCACTCAAGGTACAGACATCTAAATTTCACAATTTTAATTTAGTCGATTGCATGTTGGTTTACATCTAGATGGTATGAAATTCTAGTTTCTTGCTCTGTGCTCCGTTGTTTTTTATGGCATAACGATTCACCCGAGAGAGACTTCATCCTTCTACATTTATGGTCCCTATTGCACACAGAGCACTCCTTGATTATTTATCTGTAGTCCACCTTATGGTAGCGCTGCAACCATCATTCATTCTTGTTGTCTTCTTGCTTTCTTATATTCTTGTGGCGTAGCGACAGTTGCACCTTTCAGATTATTGCCTGCATTTTATAAACTATTGAACTGCGATATTATAAACCATGCCTGCGTTTTTCCTTATGTCCTTGAATTTTGATTAAAGGATGGGCCACGCTTCGTTTTCATACCTGGAAGCATTATGTTTTTATAATCCTTAATTGTGAATCATTTTAGGACTGTGTATTGGTTTTATTGTGGAATGATTGCTTAAATTTGGGCCAGAACCTTAGCAGTGGATAGCCGAAGGGGGATTCAATCTTTTGGACTGTATTTTGGTTAATGCTACAGAAATTTCCTGCATTTTTAATCCTTAATGTGATATGCATTTTTTTATAAAACCTTTTCATGCAATTTATGTTTTTATAAAATTTTAATTGCGATTTATGTTTTTATAATATTTTAATTATGATTCTTGTCATCAAGCATTCATCCGAATTCAATGCAAAAGCAGTCACCATATGCATTAGAATCCAATAAAAAAAAAGAATTATAATTCAAATCAAGTAAAAAGGTTGTCGGTGTGTTCAACGGGGTTTTCATAGTGGTTCTGCACAAAACTCCTATGTTTTTATCAATATAGTTGAACTTCAATGGGAAGACCGCATGTCAGGCAACCCACCGAGATTCAATTCCCAGACACATAATTGAGTTATAGGAGTTTCGAGTTTGGGTGAAGAGGACAAAAAAACTCAAATCATTGTTGGGGCCAACAACAATTCTGGGTAAATTTAAGAGATTCCCTTCACCGCAACTGCTTACCCAATAAGAATGTTTTTGATTATTGGTGCACCCTTAGAGCGTGCTTGTTTGGGGTAGTTTTATTGTTTCTGTGACTTCATGAATTGACCTCTCTCATTAAAACAAAATGAAACTTTAAGCCAGTTTTGTCATTTTCAAACAAACAAAATTTTAGGTTCCAATTTAATCTGATGCATTTCGGGCATTTGAAAGTGGTGTGTGAAAACCCTAAATCCCTTCGTTCCATGTATTCAGTCAACCGTGATATTTCTTCGGAATTCAGTAAAACTCGACCAAAATCATGGCTGGGAATTGTTGCATTTTAGTATTACAAATCCAACAAATTAGATTTAATGTTGGGCAGTGTAACATCGATTTTAATGAATGCACAAATATATTATTTACCCTTGTTTGTTATTACTCTGATATTTCTTTTGTTTTTATCTAGATCTACGAATTTCATATATTTATTGGGCCACTTTAATGCTTCTAATCCGCCATTTAATTATTTAATTATTCTTTGTTATTGTAAATCTCCATTTACCGACAGTTGGCAATGTAAATTTTTCTAATTCCTAGATTCATGGTTAAATATGTCCAGAATTTTCATAACGTATGATCCAGATTTAGTTTTTCTTATGCCACGATATCAATATTAAATTTTGGCACATAGCATAAGATATGCTCGTAGGGTTGAGTATTGATGTATAAACACGGTCGAAAAGTAATTGGTATGGTTTTGAAAACAATTTAATTTTGAATGATAGTTTCAATAGTTGAATTT
>JZKD02S2222750.1:3196486-3220382 GCA_000966675.3 Picea glauca | reverse complement strand
TATATATATATATATATATATATATATATATATATATCAGTTTTTCCCTTGAATTTATTCTAGATAAGACTCTAATGGGGTTCAAGGAAATTTGGAATGCCTTTAATTCAACGGTACAAAAATCAGTTATTATAATGACTACTGTAAGCTGATATGTGGATTCTTGATGACATTGTACATTAGAAGACATCCACTTATTCTTTCATAATGTTAAGAGGATGTATTTTTCCAGATAGATGGCATGGAAGGATTAATCCTTGAAAAGGATGGTATCTTCACTTGACTTGTGTAGTTATTTATTGCCTTTGTTAAATAATAAATTTAATAGGATAAATATTTATTTATTCAATTATAAATGATGTTCATTCTTCATAATGATGAAATAATTGTAAATTAGGAAGAATGGGGAAAGATTTGTTTTATGTTTGTTGATGGTGTATGATAAAAAGTTTTGAATGGAGAATACTCTCTATGATTGCAGGATTTAGAAGGATGTATTATAAGTTGTAGTTGTATTAGTCATTTCTTTATTTAAATTGCCAAGTTGAATGAGTGTAGTTATTGTTTATATGGACATGATGTTTGCATGATTAAATAAAAGACTCCAGAAGGTATATCACTTCTCACACCTCAGATTCTATTTAATGAATGATTGATTAAATAGCATTCATGTACTTTAAATAGAATTGTGCCTCAAGTTTATTATTGCTAGATAGATTGTGTATGTTAGCTCTCTCGCGCACTCGAAAATTTAAGGTTAATCAAGGTATTGTCTAAATATTAATTTATTTGTTTGTGCACGACGAAAGGACACTAATGATCGGTTGTTGCTTATTTATTTGTGTGCCATGCAAATATTGATCCATTGATTTCTATTTTTCGCTCGCATTGAAGGTTTGTGTTTCGTGTGTCGGTTGGTGTTGTTATGTTTGGTTGATTTGATGTTGTATTTTAGTTTAATAGGCATTGTCTTGCTTATGTCGGGTGGGATGTAGACACCTCCTTGTTCCTCAGAACAGTCACCATCCTTGAGACCTTAAATGGTCAAAATCGATGGGAACCTAGGCTTGAACGTTTCCTATGTGTCCTCGAGGTCCTAACCTTGCAGGGTAGGACGGGCGAGTAGCCGTTTTTATTTTCGTCTAATTGATTTTTAAATGTCGCTTCCAGTTGCATGATGTACTAGCATGATAGGTCATTATGTTGTCTGTTGCCTGAATTTTCTGCGTTGTGTTCGTCATTGAGTTGCGTTGATTGATTGTTGTTGTTGTTACCTTCCTGCTTATAAAAAAAAATAGCACTTGTTATGCGTCACATGTTGTCGTAATGACGGGGGTCGTTACATATGGTATCAGAGTCATTTCGACCCGTGACTTGCGATCACTATGGATTCCTTGATTAGATATTTGATTATAATGTCACTAATTAAATTGATGTGTATTCGTGTAGGTAATCATGGTTAGACAATGTCGTGGAGGTAGACAATGGGGTGCTAGGGGAGGAGGCGTGACACGCCCAGTAGCATCCATGCCTGAGGGGTCTAACCCCCAGGGAGATCAACATGTTGTCGGGAAGTAACAAATAGCTATGGGTGATGTGGTTGGGATAATGAGGCCCTTTTAGAGGATGGTTGACACACTGATCATCCGTTTATATAGAGATGAGTTCATGATGCCGACACCTCTTGAGGGTCCACCGCATGCTCCAGTCGATACTGGTAGCATTCACCACGAACTCAAGAAGGTCAAATTTCCTGAGTTCTTTGGTGCCCCAGATGGCACAGTCATCGAGGCATGGTTGGAGAATATGGCGATGTGCTTTGCACTTCGAAAATATACCTCCAACATGAAGGTCCACATGGTGGTATTTCAAATGAAAGGTAGCGCTCTTCTATGGTGCAAGACGCTCCTGTTGCAATTGAACATGGCAGTTGAAGACGTGTCACGAGAACTATTCGAGGAACGGTTCTGAGAGAGGTATCTATATGAGGAATTCATTAAGCGTCATCTCAACGAGCTCAACACCTTGTGACAGGGCGACCGTACAGTGCCCGTGTACGAGGCCCATTTCATGGAGCTACTTCGGTATGCTCCGCAGCTGAATATCGAGAAACTTAAGGTCAACATGTTTGTGTTCGGCCTTAACGTTAGAATTCATGCAAAGGTGAGGATTTTGATGCCTCAAACCTTGCATGATGTTGTCCAGAAGACCCTCATAGCAGAGTAGGATATTCTCAGCAGTGGTCAGAGAAGGACTCCAGTGAGACCAGCGGGACGTGTGTCATCTAGTGCACTGCAACATCGGACATGAGCTAGACATTCACCAGGATTTCGAGGCACTCAGAGAGGATCCACATACACTACACCATGACAACTGACGCCTCAAAATTGAAATCCTTATAGAGGACCACAACACTAGTAGCAACGTCGACCGCACAACAGTTTAGGCATGTTCAGCAAAACAGGCCAGGGTTCCAGGCCGGTGGGCCGTCAACTTCTACTTCAGGTATCGGGATTACTGGACCGAAGAAAGTGTGTTGGACATGTGGAGAGCCACATTACTAGTGTGACTTCCCAGTGGAGAGGACCATAGCATTTGGATCAGTCGGACCCACTACCATGGGAGATTTGGGCAAGGCCCATCAGATTCATGCAGTGGTGAATAACCGTCATCCAGAGCACCAGTCGACTGTGCTTGAGATGTCAGGTACTGTCGTTGACTAGAACCTTAGTATTTTGATAGATCTAGGTGCTACAAAGATTTTTATTTCTAGTGCAGTGCTAAAAAGAATTAAGGTAAAGGAAGTCGAACAAGACGAGTTTAGCTTTGTAGAAATGTCTTTGGGAGCCAAACAAAAGGTTGGAGGGAAGGTTACGAGCTATAGCCTTAACCTGGGAGAGTTTATCACCAAGGCCAACCTATACTTCATGATATTAGGGTCTTATGACATCGTGATCGATATGGACTGGGTGGAATCGCATGAGGCAATACTCAACTGTAAGACGAAATGGTTGAGCTTGGTCGATGATGAGGGACATAGACGTGTGATTGTAGGTTGAAACCAGGGAGTTTATCTGAGGTTCATCTCTTCCTTGCAGATATGAAAGAGCATGCGCAAGGGATGTAAGCTATATGCGATCCTTTCATTAAATGAAAAAGGCATGGCTGAAGGGCTAGAAAACCTTCTGGTAGTATGAGAGTTTGCATATGTATTCCAATAGGAGTTGTTAAGATTACCTCCTGAGAGGGAATTGGAATTTACCATCGACCTAAAACCGGGAAATGAACTGATAGAAAGAACACATTATCGGATGTTGACCCCGTAGTTAAAGCAGTTGAAAATGTAACTGAAGGAGTTGTTGGACCTAGGACTTATACATACAAGTGTGTCACCATGGGTTATGCCTGTTATTTTCATATGGAATAAGGATGGGTCGGGGAGACTCTGCATTGACTATCATCATTTTAACAAGGAAACGATCAAGAATCAGTACCCGTTTCCAAGGATTGATGATCTGTTTGATCAAATGAAAGGCGCGATGGTGTTTTCAAAGATCGACTTGAGATCAGGGTATCACCAGTTATAGATCAAGGAGGATGACATACCTAAGACCGCCTTTAAGACGAGGTTTGGACATTACAAGTTTATTGTTTTACCTATTGGACTGAAAAATTCCCCTAGGGTATTTATGAGCTTAATGAACGGGGTGTTCCATGAATACTTGGACAAGTTCATCCAAGTATTCATTGACAATATTTTGATATAATCTTCGATGAAGGAGGAGCATGAAGATAACTTGCGGGTGGTACTACGGTGTCTACGAGAGAAATTGTTTTTTGGTAAACTATCAAAATGCAAGTTTTATCAATCGAAGATTCACTACTTAGGGAATGTCATCTCTGGCGAAGGTATTGTTGTGGATCTAGCAAAGGTCGAGGCTATTATGGAATGGTCTGCATCGACGAATGTCCCAGAAGTGCGTATATTCATGGGTTTAGAGGGATAGTATCGACGGTTCGTTGAGGGTTTTTCAAAAATAGAAAATCTGATTACGGAATTGCAGAAGAATAACAAGAAGTTCGTTTGGACCGAGAAATGAGCGAAAGAATTTCAGAGGCTCAAGGAACGACACCGATACTAAAGGTCCTTGACATGGATGCAAACTTCTTGGTATGCACTGACACATACAAAGAAGGCTTAGGTGGAGTCTTGATGCAATACGGTCAAGTGATTGCTTACATCTCGAGAAAGTTGAGAAGGCATGAGGATAACTATGCGATGCACGATTTGGAGTTGCTAGCCATTATTTATGCCTTGAGAGTTTGCAGACACTACCTTATTGGACGAAGTTTTGAACTAAAAACAGACCACTATGGTATACACCACATCTTTACGCAAAGCGACTTGAACGCACGACAACAACATTGGTTGGAATTTCTTAGCGAATACGATTTCAAGATTACTTACATAAAAGGAACAATGAACAGAGTGGTTGATGCGTTGAGTCAGAGACCGTGCATATTTTTTATGATGCCTCTTCAGATGAATCTACGAGAAAATATTCTAACTTTACAGCACGACGATGACTGGTACAAAGAGGTCAAGGATTTTATCGGACAAAACACAATGATGGTACCAAAAATTGAGGGATTTACGGTGGACAAAGATAGATTATTGAGATTTAAAAATCGAATTTTCGTACTGCCCAACGATGAGTTGAGGATTTTGATCCTAAACGAGGCTCATATAGCAGTGTACATGGCTCATCCTGGAGTCACGAAGATGAGGGCAGACCTTAAACCCTTATTCTTATGGAAAGGAATGGAGGCAGACATAGTCAACTATGTGGCAAGATGTTTAGAATGTCAGTAGGTGAAGGCTAAACATAGACATCCGAAAGGATTACTACAGCCACACGCTATTCCAGAATTGAAATGGGAGGTCATTTCGATGGATTTCATTGTTGGATTTCCACTGACGGCAAGGAGACATGACTCAATTTTTGTGGTAGTCGACACTCTCACGAAGAATGTTCATTTTATACTTGGGCATACGATGTATCAGGGACCTTCCATAGCTATAGTTTTCATTAGTGATATTGTGAGGCTGCATGGCATCCCTAAGAGGATTATATCCGATAGAGGATCGATGTTTACATGACGATTTTGGACTAGTTTCCAAGAGGCCTTGGGAACCCAACTTAACTTTAGTACCACGTATCACCCGGAGACAGACGAGAAGATCGAACGAACAAACCAAATCTTGGAGGATATGTTGCGCATGTACATGATGTTCCAACAGAAGCATTGGGAAGAATTCTTGCCACTGGTAGACTTTGCATATAACAACAGTTATCAAAGCACCATTAAGATGGCGCATTTCGAGTTTGTTTACGGGCGACCATGTTAGACGCCTTTTAGTTGGGATCGACTTGAGGATAGGGTCCTGGTGGGACCAGAAACAATCCAAGAAATGGAAGATCAAATGCAAACAATAAGACAAAGGATCAAGGAAGTGCATGATCAACATAAGAGTTATGTCGATGTGCATCGTGTTGACCGTAGTTATGAAGTTGGCGATCGAGTCTTCTTGGGGGTGAAACCGCATAAGATTTCGATCAATTTTGGAAAGGGTGCTAAAATCTCTCCTAGGTTCATGGGACCCTTCAATATTGTGGAAAATAAGGGGCCCATGGCATATTGACTAGCCTTCCCTGATTCTTTTACGTATATGCATGATGTTTTTCATGTATCTGTTTTGAGACATTATGTTAGTGATCCTACACATGTTATTTACATGATTTCCTTGCATGTATCAGATGAGGGTGTGCTCACGACAGAGCCAATCCACATCCTATACCATCACATTCGACAACTACGATGTCGAACAATAGATCAAGTCAAGGTCCAATGGGAAAACTATAGTCCACACTTGGCGACCTAGGAGGACGCATATGATATGCATCAACAGTTTCCATTTTTGTTTGATAACTAGACATAGGATATTGTGATACACTTTATTTCGACACTTATATACTATGAAACTTCGGGACAAAGTTTAAAACAAGAGGGGGTGTATGTAACATCCCTCTCTTGCATGCACTAAGTGGACTTATTCTTTGAGGACACTTGCATGCAAGTGATCAGGTTCATTATATGATTGGTTGTTTTGATTATGATTATGATATATTGTGGATCTGATGATATGTTATTTTTGTTATATTTACATCGATAGGTGCTATTGACTAGGTTCTCCTGAGTGTGCGGGACTCTGGGCATTAGAGGATGTGATGTCATCGATGGATCTCCTTGGACTCCAGATCGAGTTAGGGAGTGGACTGTTATGGTTTGAATGTTTTGATATTATAGATGTGGCATATGACTAGATATTATGATGTTGATTTTTATCACTGACATATTTCGTTGATGGATGAAGGCTGACAATAGCTTGATGAACAGACTCACATTTAGAGTAAAGGGATCACTCATGACAACTAGAGACATTGAGGGAGAGGTGTGGAAACAGCCCTACAACAACCTACTAGCACTCCCACCGCGGATCGAACTGTAGGTTAATGATTACCTAGTTTGAGAGACCCATGATACCATGAGGGAAAACTATGATAGTCACTCACGATGATTCTAAGGGGCGTGTAATAAGGCAGGGCCCTTATTCCTTAGAGGCCCTTAGTCTCCCACAAGATCACCTGACGGAGTATTGACTTTAGTGGTTTGATATCTACCAAATTCAATCAAGAGGCGAGTGGCACCCTTCGAGAACGTAGTGCATCTTGAAGGGCACGTTGCGCAAATAAAACAGAAAGAGGTGAGTTGCACCCTTGGAGCACGTAGTGTGTCCTGAAGGGCATGTCGCTATTTTAACTATGGTAAGTTAATAAACCTAGTGCCTAGAAAACTATGCCTCCTTAGGACCTGGTCGGCCTTAAAATAGATGATGGTATGAGTAAAGTTTAATAACTAAAAGTTCCCTTAAAAATTGTCGCCCAACCTAGTGAAATTAAAATCTAGGTTTAAGTAGAACATGTGAACAAAGAAAAACTAAATAGACATGTAACAAGAAGGGGGGTAAGAAATTCAAACTTTAGTTATTAAAGTAAAAATTATAATGGAGGATTAAATTTATTAAAAGGGGTAAATGGTTGTTTTTGTCTACACTTGATAAATCTGATTTTTAGTTAAAAACAAAAAGGGGGAAACTTAAAGAAAAAGGGAAACTTAAAAAAAAAGGAAACTTAAAGAAAAGGGGAAACTTAAAGAAAAAGGGGAATGCGTAACTTAGTAAGGAATCTAGCCTTTGGAACTTTCTATTTATGAACTAAACTAGGATTTAGGTAAGGCGTAAGTCATTTAAGAATTGTAAGGGAATAATCGGACACCGAGGAGCATTTTTATGAATGCTTTTAGGTGGGTGAGGAAAATAGGAAAATTTAATTAATTAATAAATTGATTTTCTGGTGCAACTGGGGGATCATGAGACATGTGTATGGGGGAGGTTTTTCCTAATTAAATAAATGAAAAAGAAATCTAATAAGGTTTTGGGAAACTAATCACTTGAAAACTATATAAAAAGGATGCAGGAGGATGATTATGGATCATGTCTCATTTGCGTAGGGTTACACTGCCGGAATTTCATCTTGACTGAATTTTCTCTTGTGGGAGTTGGGATACCTAGCTCAGGTAATGAGTGGTATCTCGACCTTGCGAGGTGAGATGGGAAGCTAGGATTCTCTGGTATTGTGTGCGTGGTCCCTAGTGTTGGTTGGGAGGTACCGGTGAGGTCTCAGTGGTTGGCAAGGCAGAGTGGGATGGAGCACGAACGTGGGACAACAACACCGGAACCTTCACCTTCGCTCAAGCTACACACATCTAAATTTCACAATTTTTATTTAGTCGATTTCATGTTGATTCACATCTAGATGGTATGAAATTATGGTTTCTCGCTCTGTGTTCCATTTTTTGTATGGATTTACGATTCACCCTAGAGAGACTTCATCCTTCTGCGTTTATGGTTCCTATTTCACATAGAGCACTCCTTGATTATTTATTTGTTGTTCACCTTCTGGTAGCACTGCAATCATCATTCATTCTTGTTGTCTTCTTTCTTTCTTATATTCTTGTGGCACAATGAAAGTTGCGCTTGTCACTTTATTGCATGCGTTTTATAAACTATTGAATTGCGATATTATAAACCTTGTCTGCATTTTTCCTTATGTCCTTGAATTGCGATTAAAGGTTGGGTCATGCTTTATTTTCATACCTGGAATCGTTATGTTTTTATAATCCTTAATTGTGAATAATTTCGAGATTGTGTATTGTTTTCATTGTGGAAAGATTGCTTAAATTTGGGCCAGAATCTTAGCAGTGGATAGCCAGAGAGGGATTCAATCTTTTGGAATGCGTTTTGGTTAATGCTGCATACATTTCTTGCATTTTTAATCCTTAATCTGATCTGCGTTTTTTTTAGAAAACCTTTTCATGCGATTTATGTTTTTATAAAATTTTAATTGTGATTTATGTTTTTATAATATTTTAATTGCGATTCTTGTCGTCAAGCATTCATCAGAATTCATTGCAAAAATAGTCACCAGAGGCATCAAAATCCAATCAAAACAAAATAATTATAATTCAAATCAAGTAAAAAGGTTTTCGGTGTGTTGAACGGGGTTTTCATAGTGGTTCTACACAAAACTCCTATGGTTTTATCAATATAGTTGAAATTCAAAGGGAAGACTGCATGTCAGGAAAACTACTGAGCTTCAATTCCGAGACACATAATTGAGTGATCAGAGTTGCGAGTTTGGGTGAAGAGGGAGAAAAAACTCAAATCGTTGTTGGGGCCAACGACAATTCTGGGTAAATTTAAGAGTTTCCTTTCACCGCAGTTGCTTACCCAATAAAAATGTTTTTTATTATTGGCACACCCTTAGAGTGTTCTTGTTTGGGCCAGTTGTATTGTTTTTGTGACTTCAAGAATCGACCTCTCTCATTAAAACAAACTGAACCTTTAAGCCAATTTTGTCTTTTTCAAACAAACAAAATTTTAGGTTCCAATTTAATCTGATGCATTTCAGGCGTTTGAAAGTGGTGTGTGAAAACCATAAATCCCTTCATTCCACTGTATTCAGTCAACCATGATCTTTCTTCAGAATTCAGTAAAACGCGACCAAAATCATGGCTAGGAATTGCTGCATTTTACTATTACAAATGCAACAAATCATATTTAATGTTGGGCAGTGTAACGTTGATTTTAATGAATGCACACATATATTATTTACCCTTGTTTGTTATTAATTTGAGATTTCTTTTGTTATTTTATAGATCCGTGAATTTAAGAGATTTCTTGGGCCACTTTAACGCTTCTAATCCACCATTTAATTATTTAATTATTTTTTTGTTATTGTGAATCTCCATTTACTGACTGTTGGCAATGTAAATTTTTCTAATTCCTAGATTTATGGTTAAATACGTCCAGAATTTTCATAACGTATGATTTGGATTGCCTTTTTCTTATGCCACGATATCAATATTAAATTCTGGCACAGAGCATAAAATATTTTGTCATGGTTGAGTATCGATGTATAAACCAAGTGGAAAAGTAATTGGTATGGTTTTGAAAAAAATTTAATTTTGAATGATAGTTTCAATACTTGAATTTTCTTTTCAGTTTTTTTTTTATATATATAATTTTTTCCCTTGAATGCCTTCTAGATAAGACTCTAACGGGGTTCAAGGAACTTTGGAATGCCTTTAATTCAATGGTACAAAAATTAGTTATTATAATGACTATTGTAAGCTGGCATGTGGAGTCTTGATGACATTGTACATTAGAAGACATCCACTTATTCTTTCATAATGTTAAGAGGATGTATTTTTCTAGATAGATGGAAGGGAAGGATTAATCCTTGAAAAGGATGGTATCTTCACTTGACTTGTCTAGTTATTTATTGCCTTTGTTAAATAATAAATTTTATAGGATAAATATTTATTTATTCAATTATAAATGGTGTTTATTCTTCATAATGATTAAAGAATTGTAAATTAGGAGGAATGGGGAAAGATTTGTTTTATGTTAGTTAATGGTGTATGTTAAAAAACAATTAATGGAGAATAAGCTCTATGATTGCAGGAGTTAGAAAGATGTATTGTAAATTTTAGTTGTATTAACCATTTCTTTATTTAAATTTCCAAGTTGAATGAGTGTAGTTATTGTTTACATGGACATGATATTTTCATGATTAAATAAAAGACCTCGAAAGGTATATCACTTCTCATGCCTCAGATTCTATTTAATGAATGATTGATTAAATAGTGCTCCCAGACTTTAAATAGAATTCGCCTCAAGTTTATTATTGCTAGATAGATTGTGTATGTTAGCTCTCTCGTGCGCTCGGAAATTTAAGGTTAATCAAGGTTTTGTCTAAATATTAGATTTATCTGGTTGTGCACGGTGAAAGGCCACTAATTATCGATCATTGTTTATTTATTTGTGTGCCATGCAAATGTTGATCTATTGATTGCTAATTTTCACTCGCATTGAAGGTTTGTGTTATGTGTGTCGGTTGGTGTTGTTGTGTTTGGTTGATTTGATGTTGTATTTTATCTTAGTATGCGTTGTATTGATTATGTCGGGAGGGATGTAAAAACCTCCTTATTCCTCAGAACAGTCACCAACCTTGAGACTTTAAATGGTCAAAATCGATGGTAAACTGGGCTTGAACATTGTTTATGTGTCCTGGAGGTCCTAACCTTGCAGGGTAGGACGGACGGGTAGTCGTTTTTATTTTCGTCTGATTGATTTTTATATGTCGCTTCCAACTACATGGTGTACTAGTATGCTAGGCTGTTATGTTGTCTGCTGCCTTAATTGTGTGCATTGTGTTTGTCATCGAGTTGCGTTGATTGACTATTGTCGTTGTTACCTTCCTGCTTATAAAAAAAAATTGCACTTGTTATGCATCGCATGTTGTCGTAACGACAGGGGTCGTTAAATCCCCCAACTTAATCTTAAGTAGTCCTTACATCAAAATTATGTGTTGGTAGGAGGTGTGGTGAAAATATACTTAGAGATAAAATCAAACATATAATCAATGAGACAGTTCTTTTTATCATGTGGACATAGAAAGAATGGATTGGAAATCCTCAATGTTGTAGTATCTTGGTGGCCCTCAACCTCAATCCAAGAAAAAATATTTATCATAGGGTGATAAAAAAACCCCATAATTTAATCCAAGTTCCATGCTCAATTATGAGATTTTTCTCAAGTTCCATGTTCAATTATGAGATTTTTCCAACTCACTATGAAATTTCTTTTCAGTTATGAGTTTATTCTCAATTATAAAATAATTCTTATTTCATAATTATGAAATTGTGACAAAATAATTGTTTCCTTGTGAAATAATTATGAGAATTTAACTCAATTATGTAATTCTATCCTCATAACATCTAATAACATGATTTCACAACCTATTGTGGAAAATACAAGTATAACAAGAAGTCAAGATAAATCTGAATCTATGTGATTCAAATGAAAAAAAAGAAAACATCTAAGCTATGAAGACATAAAGGAAGTAAAATAGCTATGCTAATATTATTCCTAACCTATCCTAGACTTGTTGAAACAAGGCTAGGTGTAATTGTAGTGTTAGTGAAGCTATTCAAGTAACACCAAACTTGTGACCGCATGTTCATTGAAAGCCAACTTTAGAGAATGAAGCAGTGAGGGATGAAAGATAGGAAGAATTAACTCAAGCAATTTTCCACACAGTAGGTTGAATTTGGTGGCATTATGATTCATGGTACATGTAGACCTATAGGATTCCTCCAACCAGGACTCAATTCTGTTATAGAAGTTACAATGATCGTTATATGACTGTTGGGAGGAATTAGAAAGTGAGTGATGCACCTGATGAGATTCATAAATGAAATTTGTGTGCAATGTATCTTTTGAGTGGGTACCATCATTCATACCAGGGGTTGGAGTAATACAATAAGCACCTGACATAACCATCAGTTGAAATTTGAATGCCTCATTATCAATGTGAATCTCCCTGGGTCCAAATTTCACATACTCTGCATGCTGAGAGGGGAGATGATAACTTATTGTTCGAGGGAAACATTGAGTGAAAGATGAATTCAAATATTTTCCTATGACATAAACAAAATCATGTGAAGAGTTTTGTATAACTAAAATTGAATCCAAGGACGAGTGATGTGTCTTCCCCTGAGGATTAATAGGTAATTATAGATCATATTTAGTTGACAATGTCTCAGATAAGCTCAATATTTCCTGTGATTTGTATGATTATGGGTTGTTGGTTCATTGTGGCTTCTTGATGAGGAACCAAAAATTCATTGTGCTCTACATACTTTAGATTTTATGTTGTTAACATATGTGCATTTAGATCATAAATCTATATTGCATAGGATCAATGAATGATAGGTTGATACTCACATTCAATTCTGGAAGAACAAAATAATTACCAAAAATAGAGTCGTCATGATCATATTATGATTCAACATTTTCCATAAATTCAAATTGTGAAGGATTGATAACATTATGCATTGTGGATGGAAAATCATCAAGAAGGAATTCTTTTTAGGGTTGAATCTCATGTGAGTGATTATCATCAAATAGATTTGTATAGGGAGAATGAAGATATTTGGATTTTGAAAAAGACGAGATTTATTCAATAGGAGATTTGTCATAGAAAAAAATATGTTCACGATTTTATGAAGGCAAGACGGTAAATGGTTCACACTTTGAGGCTAAGGAGTATAAATATTTTTATAAGCATTATCACATAGATGTGTCAGAGTGTTGGTTAGAGATCGTGTACCCTGCATGTAATATCCTCAAATTTTAGAATATTAAATTCTAAGCGAACTTTGAAATAAACTTTCATTTTTGGAAAATTCGGATTTGGAAATTATTTACCATTTATGGAAAATCCGAATTTGGAATTTTGATTGTTGTAATTAATTATTTGATGATTGTTGAGAAAAGATTTGACTTTCCTAACTTTCCTCTTTTATTTGACACATGTGAAAGACAAACTTTTAATGAATTAAATGCTGGAAGACAAATGGAATAACCAGGTTAAAAATAGTTGACCATGACTCCATGAATGGGGAACAGGTTTAAGTTACCTCAAGGCTGATTTTTACAAGTGGAAAATGTGGAATTTGACAACTAGCAGCCCCTAAAAATCAGAGATTTGTAAAGAGGAGAATTTCCCAAGGAGGGAAGGAAAGACCTAGGCACAAGGATGCATATAAAAACAACATATGGAGGAGGCAGGATGTTGCTTAGTATGTTGGAAAAATAAACTATTTGTTTTTATGAGAAATCTTAGTGTGAGGCAAAGGAATTTATGATCTATGGATGGTGATTATAGCTAAGGAGGATCATTTAGTTTTCCCTTATGGACTCATGGTCAGGCTAGGGGGTGAACATGGCAAGTGAACTTGGTTGTTTTGTTCTATGGTTGGGTGGAACATGGTTGTTCCATTTGTATTCCAGCATTAGGTTTCAGATATGTATCTTGGCTTGCATTCCTTGTTAATGTTATGGTTATAATTTTTATTTGTTAGGAATGTGATGGCTTATTATAGTTAAAGGATATTGAATATATTGTTTATTTGAAATGTCATGGTGGTACATATATATTGAATTTCCATTTAAATATGTACATACACAATTACCACAGAGAATAGATATAACGAATAACAGTCCAAAGACATTCTTCATTACCATAGAAATATAGTGATGAATTCAAAGAATCTTGAAAAAGAAACCATTGTACCCAATCGTTCATTGTTCAAATATTACAGTTGGAGTACCATAGATCAAAGACTCCACAACATTTTTTATTGTAAACAGAGTGTTAAGAAGTATACACAGATTCTGTATGTAACCGAAGCAATGCACACATAGATCAGAACTCGAATACCTTTCAAGCAATATGTTTCCTTCAACTAATTACCTCGATTTGCACAACCAACAAACAAAGAAAAATGAGGGTTTAGTAAACTATTCTAGCACTTTAATGGAAATCAAACAATAGAATAATCCAAGGAATAAACTTAGCTTGAGTTACAAATTAGATCAACGGTTAGCATTAACTTCGGCCTTTAGCACTTTGGGTGATTTTTGATGTTAGAAATTGGTTTCCCCGAAGTACATACTCCCTAAGTGATGTAACCTACTGAGGTCACTATTGACTTGGAATTGGCCGAGTGGCTGCCACATGTCACTTAGATTCATTACTTACACGTACCTAAAATTCCAATTTCCTCTTGACACTTGTCATCATATGATTGTGCCACATGTACTTGTTGACGTGGTATGTTGATGTAGATCTCCTATCATGGCACATATCCTCCTCCTGGATCTAATGACTGTGATCAGTTCTAGATCAATGGTCTATATTCTTTTCGGCCTTTGGGAATTTGGGTTATCCATTCCCAATTCTCAATTCTCCCGAAGTGAGATTCCCCGAATAAAACTTGAGCAACTTGAATTCATCTAATGGTTCATCTTTGAAGAAAAAAGATCTGGGTGGTGGCACAAGGTAGTTAAAATTGGAAAAGAAGTTAGTTAGTTCAGGTTTGCATTAAATTTGATCACGATCTATCAATATCGATGGCCAGGAGGCATTGCGGAGATCGAAGTTGCACAAAAAATAATTTTACAAGGCGGTCTCGCAATCCAAACCACGGTTTCCTAGAAGGGGTATGTGTCAGCGTGGGAATAATTACGGAATGATCGGTGGGTCACTTGAAAACTTCCAACCCATGTCCCCACAATTTGAAAAGTACTAAGTTCATGTGACGTTTTCAACATTCATTAGTTCAAGCATGGAGACCGTGGGCCCCAGTGGACGTGTGGCGCCTGATCCCAAGGTCCAGAGACTTGGTACTCTAGAGGAATTGTGTTGCAGTTGCGTTGAGTCAAGAACTCCCATAGAACAGGGATAATATTGATCGTTGATCTGGAGAAGGTACGTGGAAACCGATACCACAGTCTGGAGACTGAGCACTCTAGAAGTTTGGAGAGTATGGACAACCCAAAACTTCTGAAGAATGGAGCTCCATAATAAATCCCAACCGTTGATTGTTGAGGGAGCCATGGACCGTTGATCCAACCCAATTTGCGAAGTTCGCCAATTCAGTGTTTGAGAGAAACAAGGTACGAAGTAGCAAGAGCTTTTGAAGCTAAAGCTACAGAGCCCTGAATCTCTCAAGGCTTTGGATAAGAACCTATCCTATAGCACAGGTTCATAGCACGTGTTCAAATGCAATTGAGGGATGAATAAAAAGGGGTAGTGCCTGAAAAGTGTGTTAAATAAGGGAAAATTGGTTAGGAAAGAAGCCTGAGGGTTTCGTCTGGTTCGAACTTGCATCAAAAGAGGTATTGAAGACCTGGAAGAATTTTGATAGGGTCTAGAAAAGATATAAGAGCCATTTTATTAGAGGAAAGAAATCAACTAGATAAGGAATGCATCAGATAAAAAGCACAAGTTTTAAAGGATCACAGATTTCGTCTCAAAGCTCAGAATTGAGCAAGGAAGCAATCATTGGAAATATCTTGGAAAGAGGATTCTAGGTATTCACCTATATTTGAGGATTGAGGATCTCAGATCACATAAAGTCAGAGAGGATATTTTTGGTGACCATAAAAGGAAAATTTGTGCATATAATACCAAAATGGTATGTTGTGGTTCTAGCTAACAAAAATTGTTGTACGTCCGTTCTTAGATGTAATGGTTACATTAAAAAAAAAAAAGAAAAAAAAAAGAAAAATGTTAGAGAAATTTTGGGTACATTACATATGGTATCAGAGCTGAAGGTTATAGCACTTGGACCTTAGGGAAAGGATAATTTTTTTTTAATTCTTTTATTTTTGTTGAAGAAAAACTAATAAATATGTTTACTGTTACAAACAGGAAAATTGTTGGTATGTTGTGATAATGTCAGCACATAATGAAGAAAAAATCTGACCTAAAGAGAATCCTAATCGAGGACTTCCTAAAGAACTAGGGAATAACAACGAAGGAAGTTCATCCACCAATGTTTTGGAAACAATGAAGAACCTCATCGTGGAATTACAAGTGTTTAAAGCAAATAATGAAAAGATGAAAAAGGCACAGGAAGACGAGTTAGAAACAAATGAAATGATGCTACGCAATATAGTAACCAAGAGGAGCCCAAAGAACAACGCCAAAGAGGAAGAAGTTAGCAAAAGTTCCTCTAAAAACTTTGGTCATGAAACAAAAAATGAGAACAGTTCTTCCGAAGACACACACATGACATGAAACAAAACGACTATAGGAAGAAAAAGAAAACAAGTAGATCACCTGGAAGGTGAATTCAAGAAAATAAAATCATCCACCTTTGACGGAGAATCAAGGATGGGTGAAGAGGCTGAAGAATGACTACTAGATATAAAGAAATACTTCCAGATTTAAAATTACTCTAGTGATATGAAAGTCAAAATGGCCATTTACAGCTTGAAGGGAAAATCAAGTATCTGGTGGCAAGATCTGAAATTGGCTAAGGGATTGAAATAGAAACAAATGGAATGGTCAGATTTTAAAAAATATTTCAAGAAACAATATTTGTCAGAAATCTATTATGAAAGAAAGACTATGGAATTCTACGAGCTAAAAAGGATATTGATAACTACTTGGACAGTAGGTTGCAAATCTGCGAGCACGCCCTGACCTAGCTCTGTTACGATAGGGTTTTGAGCGTACCGCCATGGCAGCCCAGGGAGGGGAGCCATCGCCCCCTCCTTCCCCCTCCTCCTCCTTTCGACGCCTAGTAGAAGCCTGCAGCAATAAGTCGACCATCTCAGAAGCTCCGAGCTTTGTCAAGAAATTGAATGACATTCCAGAGATCGACCTCCCTCCTGAATATCCAATGAAAGTCACCCTATCTCTCTCTGAACGAGGACTAATTGGTCATTTTATGGGACTCTGTCCCTCAACCAGATCCACAGACAACTGGATTCAGCGAAATTGGAGACCTCTGATAACAAATAGTGTAACATGCTACGCAGTCGGGCGAGGATACTTTATCTTCGAATTTATCTCCGAGGAGGAAAGAGATTTGATATTTAGAAATGGCCCATACTTCATGGGCACCCAAGGTCTATACCTAAACAGATGGACCCCGAATTTTGATCCAGCCTCAGAAGTCCCCAAGGATGTCCCGATTTGGGTAAGACTCCCCAACTTGCCGATCCATTACTGGAACCCCTCCTCGCTTCAGGCAATAGGCAATGGTCTTGGGCGCTACATCGACCGAGCAGAACCAAGAGACCAGTATTCCTGTGCGTGGATCTGTGTGGAGGTTGATCTGGAGGTAGGCTTACCAGAGGCAATAAATTTGAAGGTCGAAAACTGGCAACACTTCCAAAAACTGGATTACG
This sequence comes from Picea glauca, assembly GCA_000966675.3. Lineage (NCBI taxonomy): Eukaryota > Viridiplantae > Streptophyta > Pinopsida > Pinales > Pinaceae > Picea > Picea glauca. The sequence goes on along the minus strand of JZKD02S2222750.1, from coordinate 3,202,930 downwards.
AACAACTTCCGTTCAAGTGTAGAGGTTGCCACGAATATGGCCACTTCCAAAGAAACTGTCCAAAAAAACCCCCCTCCTCTGAAAAAGAAGGGGACGAAGGCTGGCAGCAAGCCCGAAAAGGGAGATCAAGAGCAAGAGGCCAAAGGAATGAGCAGACAGAACCACAGAAAACCAAATCCTCAGAAACCACAGAAAAGGAGAACAGATTCAGAATCCTAGCCACAGAACTGGAGGAAAGAGAACAATGAAGACAAGGGGAATAAGCCAACAGAAGAAGAAGGGATGCAAAACAACTCCCCCCAGAAGCAGGACGGCAATCAGAACATAGAGGAAGGGGAGATCTCTATAGGCAGCGAATCAGATGAAGCAAATGAGGTTTGGGCCACCCCAAAGAAAAAGGGAAGAGGCCGGAAATCAAAAAATGTTGAGCGGAACCAGGAAGCCTATAAAGAAGTGCTCAATGGGTCACAACCCACCATCACAAAGATGATGATAGCTCATAACACGCGGAAGCACGCCAAAGCCTCCCAAGGAGGCCATCCCCCCCCCAAGGTTTATGATGATCACAACCTCCTGGAACTGTAGGGGAATGGGAAGTAAAATGAAGGAAGAAGCGTTAAAAGATATTCTCAAAATCTTGAAAGCAAGTATCCTATTGCTCCAGGAGACTAAAATGAGCCAGCAAGATGCGCTCAAAACCTTGTCGAATGTTTGGAAAGGAAGCCTCGGAGTTGCCAGAAATGCTAGGGGGGCCTCAGGAGGGCTCTGTACAATGTGGGACGCCTCCAAAATAGACATGCTCAGCTCTGACATCTGCATGCATTGGATTCACACCAGATTTCTCCACAAAGACATGAGCTACCAGGTAAGCATCTTTAATATTTATGTTCCACAACTATTGGGGGAAAAAAAACACTGTTGGGAGTCCTTGTAGGACTATCTCCAGCAAAACAATCTCTCCAATATCATCCCCGGAGGAGACCTAAATGTAACTCTAGCCCAGGACGAGAAGAGAGGCGGCTCGATAGTAAGAGACCCGGCCAAAGAATGGGTAGAGGATTTAGCTTCCGCATGGGACCTTCTTGACATTAAACTAGCCAAAGGTTGCTACACGTGGACCAATAAGAGAATTGGACCTGGGCACATCGCTGCCAGACTAGACAGATTCCTCATACAAAGCTCCCTCTTGCTGCAAGGACTCGAAGAAAAGGCAGAAATTCTGCCCCATAGTGCTTCTGATCACAAACAAATACGGTTAGAAATCAAAAAATACCAAGTCAGAGGGCCCATCCCCTTCAGATTCAGCCCAAACTGGTTAAGTGATAAAGGGTTCACAGAGCTGGTAACAAAAGTATGGGTCACCACAGTTCAAGGCTCAACATCCTACGTGTGGGAGGAAAAAATTAAAAGGTTGAAATTCGCTCTGAAGTCATGGGCCAAGAGCCAAGCGAGCCCAATAGCAATGCGCCTAGCAGCCCAAAGCCATCTTGAGGCTCATCAGCTGGTAATGGAACAGAAGGAGATCACCCCAGAACTATTGCAGTAGGAGGACAGCCTTCAAAGGCAATGGCACCAAGCCTACAGAATGGAGGAAAACTATTGGAGGTAGAAGTCGAGAAGATTATGGCTGCAAGAAGGAGATCGCAACACAACCTACTTTCATAAACAAGCGGAAGCAAGGAAACAATATAAGGCAGTGACGGAAGTTCAGGTCCAGAACAAAACAATTCCAGATCCAGTTGGCATTAAACAAGCAGCTTATGAAGCCTTTGAGAAGCTATACACAGACCCAAAGGACATGGCTTTGGACCAACAAGGATATCCCTTTACGGTTATTCCAAAGCTAATAAATGAAGACATAAACAACAAGTTGACAAGATTGGTATCGCAACAAGAAATAAAGGAGGCCCTTGATCAGATGAGCCCAGATAAAGCACCGAGATCGGACGGGTTCACTGCCAGATTCTATCAGCAGTGCTGGGAAATCATTAAAAAGGATCTAACCAAAATGATCCAGAAGTCACAGCAGGCCAGCAAGCTGGGACGAAGCACCAACTCTTCCTTCCTGGCACTTATCCTGAAAGAAAAAGGAGCGATTTCCTTCAACAGGTTCAGACCAATCTCCTTATGCAATACGAGTTATAAAATCATTGCCAAAGTAATAGCCAACCGCCTCAAGGCCACTCTCCCACTCATCGTTCCTGAAAATCAAGGTGGCTTTGTCCAAGGGAGGCACATCGCCGACAACATCATCCTGGTACAAGAAGCGATTCATTCCAGCATTTTAAGGAAAGAAAAAGGTATGGTCATTAAACTAGATCTAGATAATGCTTTTGATAGAGTCAGACATGAATTTCTTTTTGATGTTATGAGGAAGTTTGGATTCGATTTACGTTTTATAAGCTGGATAAAAGCCTGCATTGGATATCCTTGGATCGCCCCCCTGGTGAATGGGAGGGTAACTGCATTCTTCAAGGCCTCCAGGGGTCTAAGGCAAGGCTTCCCTCTGTCGCCACTGCTCTACGCAATTCAAGCTTCAGTTCTCAGCTATCAATTGGAAAACTCCCAAATTAATAAATATCTACATGGCCTAAGAATAGCACAAGGGGTGAAAGACATCAACCATGCACAATGTGCGGATGATACCTTGCTGCTGGGAGGAGCAAGCCCAATCACAGCAAAAAAATTCAAGGAAGATCTGGACGCCTATGCAACAGCCTCTGGCAACAAAATAAATCAGACTAAAAGTAACATTTATGGCTGGAAAATCACCCCAAATGAAATGTTGAGAATAACAAGAGTTCTATGGATGGAGGGGCACACAAACTGGGAGGCCTTTAAGTACCTGGGAGTTACAATCTTCAAGTCTTCCCCAAGAGCTTCTCACTGGAGCCATCTTGCAGAAAAACTCAAGAATAAACTCACTTCTTGGGGGGGCAACTGGTTGAACTTAGCAGGGAAGACAGTCCTGATAAACGCTGTAGTCTCTAGTCTTCCCATCTATCAATGCTCGCTACTGTTAGCACCAGCCACAGTCATCCAAAAAATTGAGGCTTTTCAGAGATGATTCTTGTGGGAAGGAGGAAGGCAGGAAAAGAAAAAGCTACACTTGATTAGTTGGGAAAAAACCACAAAACCCTTCATGGAAGGAGGTCTCAATTTTAAAAATACAAGGATCCAAAATCTGGCCTTAGGGGCAAAGCTTCTCTGGAAAATGATCACTGGCAAAACCACTTGGAGTAAGCGYRCTCTCTGGAGGAAAWAMTTTCRAGGGTCTCGGGACARAAGCWTAGAAYTCCCWTGTAAGGAGTTGAAAAKCTCCCCTATCTTCGCGCTATGCAAAAAGGCGCTCCCTCACTTCACCCCTCATCTAACCTGGGTGCCGAAAAATGGTAGGAAAATAAGAATCTGGACAGACTCAATAATGGGCGACCCACTGCTAGATCAGCGCCAGGAACTACAAGACCTCAAAAGCTGGATGGAAAGTCAAAACATCTTAATACTCTCAGACATTTCAGTATGGGGAGAAGAAAGGCCCCACCTCTGGAAAGGGTGGGCTGTCCCAAACAGACCAGCTATTCTAGACAGTCAATGGGATGTTCTTATGAAGTGTCTTCAAGGAAAATCCCCTCTAAAAAATATAGGTAAAGATGAAAGAGGATGGGGCAGGAGTGCTCAGGCTTACACCACAATAGAGGGTTACCATCTCTTCAACTCCGTCCCCACTGCTTTGACAAATCCGGCTCTTTGGAAAGCAGTCTGGAATCTTCGTTCCCTCCCAAAAATTGACCTCTTTACTTGGACCCGCACAAGAGTATCCTAACAGGGGAGAACCTCAGACGAAGGGGCTGGGAAGGACCATTTAGATGCCCTCTCTGCCTCCATGAGGAAGAAACAACTGACCATCTTCTCCTAAACTGCAGCTTTTCAAAAGAAGTCTGGATGAAGGTTATAGGAACCCAACCAACAATCAATTTCCCACCTGATGTAATAGGTCTACTCCTCCAATGGGAATCCTTGTTCCCCTTTGCTGACAAGAAAAGAAACCAAACTCTCCTGATATGGGGATTACTACCAAAGTTTATCCTATGGAATCTCTGGTTAGAGAGGAATCACAGAATCTTCAAAGAAAGTCAATTGAGTGAAGTCAGAGTTGCCACTAAAATTCAAGCTATGCTGGGGGAATCAGCTGCTCACCTTTGCTCCACAGTAAAGCTACACAAGTTGGATAAAGAACAAGGGATTTGAATAACGCAGCTCAATATACCAGGATTAGAAAGCAAAAAGAGAAGTGATCCAATCCAAGAAAGCTGGGAGATCAGAAAAAGCGGGAATGAATTCACAAAATGGAAAAGTAATATTAAAACGCCTATCCTTTTCTTTGATGGGGCCTCGAAAGGAAACCTAGGCCAGGCTGGAGGAGGGGGCATCATCGAAAATCCCAAAGAGGACATAATAACGCAACTTGCTATTGGACTCGGTATAGAGTCCAATAACAGAGCTGAGGCATTGGCTCTCTGGCAAGGTCTGCACCAGGCAATTAAACTCAGAACCCAGGACTTGACAATCATAGGAGACTCTAGAATAATAATACAGGCCATGATCAAACACTCCACAACTCAAAGCACTAAGCTCAACAATCTTCTTGATAAAATTCGCTTCCTCTTAAGGAATTTGAACTCCTATCAATTCTTTCACGTGTTAAGGGACCTCAACCGAATGGCTGATAAGGAAGCCAACAAAGGCATGTTATTGGAGGATGGGGTGCTGTCAGTAAATGGAATCATGAATAATGTGGATATCCCATGAACCCACGCCGCCCTCTTGCACTCTTCCAATTGCTAGATCATGAACCAATCCCTTAGAGTTTGGGGAGAAGGAAACATCCGGAGAGCTCTTGTCAGAAATTGCAAATGTCTGAAATTTGCTAGAAAGGATTCCAAAGTGCAGGAGAGAAGTAACATATGATGAAACAGTGTTGTATCAAGATGAAACACAGGGCTGTAAATCACGCTGAAACACAGTGCTGGAACAGATGTTGAAACACAGTGCTGGAACAGTTGCCAAAACTCAGTGCTGGAGCAGATGCTGAAACACAGTGTTGTAACAGAGCTGGAACATAGATGCTGAAACACAGAGGCTGGAACACAGGTGATGGAACACAACTGCTGGAACAAAGATGCTGAACACAGAAGCTGGAACACAGATGCTGAAACACAGTGCTGAAACAGAGCTGGAACAGTTGCTGAAACATAGTGTTGTAACAGAGCTGGAACACAGTACTAAAACAGAGATGGAACACAGATGCTGAAACACAGATGCTGGAACACAGATGCTGGAACACACATGCTGGAACACAGATGCTGAAACATAGTGCTGAAACAGAGCTAGAACTTATGCTGAAACACAGTGCTGTAACAGCTGAAACACAGTGATGTTACATATGTTGAAACGCAGTGCTGGAACAGTTGCTGAAACACAGTTGTTACATATGCTGAAACACAACACTGGAACAGATGTTGAAACACAGTGTTGGGAATTATGCTGAAACAATGTTGGATCTTATGCTGAAACAATGTTGCATCACATTTTGTATTTTGATCTGTAGGCCCGAAGAAACTCGGGGCAATTTGTAACTGAATCTGTGGCTTTGCCACCCCTCTAATATAAACTATAACCGTTTTCGTAAAAAAAAAAAAAAAGGAATTCTACGAGCTAAGACTCAGACAAATGAGCAAGGACGATATGATAAATAAATTTCTAGAACTATTGAGATTTTTACCATACATGAAGGAAGACAAAGTAAATATACAATGATTCTTAAGATGTCTACCAAAGTCGTACAAAGACAGAATTGAATTTGACAATCCAAAGACTTTAAATGAAGTGTTTAGAAAGGCTCGGATGTGCTATGATCAATACAAACAGAGGTATGAAATTCCCAAGGCATGGAAGGACAAGAAATAGGACATAATGAATCAACAAAAGAAAGGGTTCCAACCAGCCCCTTTCTGTAATATGGAAAAAAGTGTCCAAAAGAAGGACTATCATTCAACCACCCAGAGTGGTCAAGGGGGAGGTAGACTAGTTAAACTGGGAGTCAAGAAAGTGTTAATGTTTTATGCCATTATTATAGTTTTTTGCATTTCATAAGATAAGAGCATAATAAGAACAAGATCACTGCGAAATACACATCCACAATAGACAAAACATTTATCCTGGGAAACCCTCTAGGGGAAGAAAACCCAGCAAAACTTCCTTATCATAAATAGCTTATCAAAAGTTCAAGAGATAACTCAACCAATACAGCAAATCCTCCTCCAAGAGATGCGCCACCCTTCTTCTTCTCTCACCAACTTGAAATATCAACTTGCCTCATAAGAACATGAGCAAGTGAAGTGTGTAATAGAAGTGAGGCGCTAGCCTCTTATTTATACTAATCTG
>JZKD02S2222750.1:3152913-3191169 GCA_000966675.3 Picea glauca | reverse complement strand
GGGATTAATCTAATAATAAAAATAATAATAATGACATGATTAATCCACAATGGGGATTTAATCCAATAACAAAATAATAAGAATGCTCTTCGTAGTTACATTATTTCAACAGAAAGTTGGGGACAACCCCAAAGAACCATTGAAGTGTTGGGAGTGTGGATAACCTCACTTGAGGAGAAATTATCCATGCTTAATTTCCACGGAAATAACTTCAGTCCATAACCTGCAAGAAGATTCAATAATAGAAGATATGGGCAAAAACGTGCACATAATTAATGCAATTATGGATTGTGGGCAAGTTGATCATCAATCCACTATTGTGGAGGTTGAAGGTAAAATTCATGATAACTGCATTTCCATATTAATTGACCCATGAGCTAGTATGAGTTATGTCACTCCTGGTTTAGTTGAATTAAACAAGCTCAAGAAAGTAAAGAATGCTAAGTCCTGGTTAGTAAAGTTAGCAACAGGGACCAAGAGAAAGGTAACAGATTTTATTCTTGAATGTGAACTCAGCATAGACGGTCAAAGTACAAAGTTAGATATGAACATTTTACCTTTGGGATATTACGATTTAATCATTGGAATGGACTGGTTAGAGAAACATAAAGTAATATTAAACTTCTATGAAAAGTCACTTATTTATAGAGACGAAAACAACACAGTTAGGACGATACAAGGGATCGGAAAACTAGTTTCGGTTAGGCAGATATTAGCCATGCAGTTTGAGAAATGTATGAACAAAGGTTTCCAAGTTTATGTTGTTCAGGTAACTAATCTGTTAGAAAAGGAAAACAAAACCAATTTAGAGGACTTTGCAGTCTTACATGGGTTTAGAGATGTATTTGTGGACGAAATACCAGAACTACCTCCAAGAAGAGAGATAGATTTATCTATCGATCTACTACCTGGATCTGCCCCGATATCTAAAGAACCTTATAGAATGAGTCTACCTGAATTAACGGAACTAAAAAATTCAGCTCCAAGAACTATTAGATAAAGAATATATCAGACCAAGTGTCTCACCTTGGGGAGCACCGGTTCTCTTCGTTAAAAATAAATATGGGACCTTGAGATTGTGCATTGACTATTGAAAACTAAATAAGTTGATGACCAAGAATAAGTATCATTTACGCAGAATTAATGACCTATTTGACCAATTTGGAGGAGAAAGGATCTTCTCTAAGTTAGATTTAAGTTCTGGTTATCACCAAGTCAGAATAAAAGACAAAGACATAAATAAAACAACATTTAGAACACATTACAGACACTATGAGTTTGTTGTAATTCCATTCGCTCTTACTAATGCACCAACAACCTTTATGTGTTTGATGAATAATATATTCAGTCAATATATGGATAAAGTTGTGTTGGTGCTTATCGCTGATATTTTAGTTTACTCAAACTGGAAGAAGAACATGAAGAACACCTGGAAATAGTATTGGAGACCTTAAGGAAACATAAGTTGTATGTGATGTTTGATAAGTGCGACTTCTACCAAAGAAAGATACATTACCTAGGACACGTGATATCCGAAGATGGTATTGCAGTTGATCCAAAAAAGATAAAATTCATTATGGAATGCCCTATCCCTAAGGATGTAGTAGATATCAGATCATTCATGGGAATTACTGGTTATTACCAAAGATTTATCGAAGGATTTTCTAAGATCGCATATCCAATTACATCCTTACAGAAAAAGGGAATAAGATTTACTTGGACACAAAAGTGTCAGGACATCTTTGATAAATTAAAAAGACTGTTAACTACAACACCTATCCTAAGGGTAGCGGATCCGAACAAAAATTTTATAGTTTGCATGGATGTAAGAAAAGAAGGCTTGGGAGGGATCCTAACACAAGATGGACACATAATCTGTTACGAATCACGTAAAATGAAAAAACATGAACAAAATTACGTTACACATGATTTGGAATTAACATCCATAATTCATGCTCTAAAAATGTGGCGACATTATTTAATGGGGAGAAGTTTTCTGCTACTAACTGACAACAATGGTGTAATTTTTTTATTCAGTCAGCCAGATCTCAATGCAAGGCAAGCGAGATGGCTAGCATTTTTAAGTGAATTTGATTTCGAAGTACGACACATCAAAGGTAAAGAAAAAAAAGTTGAATATGGTCTAAGTCAGAGGACTAACAGACTTTATGAGATAAGTGTTAGCAAAGAAGAAAATGACATCGAACAAAGAATAAAATATGCAAGCAGTAATGATGAAAAGTACAACAAAATTGCAAGAAAATACTAAAAAACTAAACAAAATATATCTGAGTTTAGATAAAAATGGACTGCTAAGGTTCAAAAACAGGTTGTATGTACCTAATTCTACTTATTTAAAATCAACAATTCTTGATGAATTGCACAAAAGGTCGTATTCTGGTCACCCGGGATACGAGAAAATGATAACAACCTTAAGAAAATTCTTGTATTGGCCTAACATGAAGAGTGAAACAACTGAATATTTATCTAAATTATTATATTGTCAACCAGTAAAGGTTGAACATCAGCATCCAGGTGGACTGCTACAACCCCTACCTATACTAGAATGGACGTGGGAGATTATCTCGTTGGACTTCATTACAGGTTTGCCTAAGACTCAAAAACAAAATGACTTGATTATGGTAGTGATTCATAAACTTAGAAAATCTGCACATTTTATACGTGTGAAATCTACTTATAAAGCAATTAATATTGTTGAAATTTTTATGAAAGAAATATTTAGATTGCATGTAATTCCTAAGATGGTGATGTCTGATAGAGATGTCAAATTTACGTCAATGTTTTGGAAGGAATTGTTTGTAGGATTGGATACTAACCGGAATTTCAGCACAAGCTACCATCCAAAAACAGATGGGAAAACCAAACGAACAAATCAGATTGTGGAAGACATGTTACGAATGTACGTAAGAATGAAACCAACTAAGTGGGAGGAGTACCTGTTATCCCCAATTTTTAGGGATAACTAGGAGATCATGTCTCGAGGTCCATAGGTCCCAGACATGGAGTACCGAGAGCAGGATTGATATGAGCATGGCCCTAGAGGGCCCACCTTTTCTTCTTCCATCATCTGCATCTTGTCAGTAGCAACACCATCAATCACCATCGGTTTGGTCCTGTATCGGAAGACGTTCTTGCTCCATGAGGTAATTGGTCTGGGTATCATCGTATGTGTCACTTTGATCATTGAAACCTTTGAATATATGCATCTAATTGCTTTTATCTCTAACAACTACTTGGATCTTACAGTTTCCCACTTGACAATGTTTGGGGGGATTGACAGAATGCCTTAGCAAGCCTGTGTATGTAGGTTTTGGTTTGCCACTTGGGGGGATTTCTGAAAAGCCATCATTCTCTACCCTCATAATACCACTTTTACATCTTACTTCCCGCTCATCTATCCCATTCCCCTTGTCCAGGCATTAGGTTGACCCTTTTTAAGGATTGCACCTTACCTCGTGGGAAGAAGGGGCTAAAGGCCCAGAAGGTAAAATCAAGCTCATAAAAGATAAAATCATAAGAACAAACCTCGAGATGCTTCACCCAGGGATCCCCAAAAAAACAATAAAAATATTCTCAACAAGAAACAAGAGGGACCCGGTAAATAATAAAACAAGACCTAGTCAGAGGATGGGGGGTATCATTACAAGCCAGCCTATTAGGTCCATGGGTACCTAGCAGTATGACATTGCCATCAGCTGGTTACCATGCCAGGGCAGTGACTCTTGATTGCATGGCCAAGGGAAAGGGGGTCTCATCATGAGCCAACCTTCTCATTTCTACAAAAGTACTTGTGGGTAACGCTGTCAGCTCTGGTCACCATGCCAAGGCAGTGTCCCCTGGTTAGCTCTTGAACAAAAAGAAAAGTAAATAAAAAAGTCAAGATCTAGTCAGAGGATAGGGGGTCTCATCACGAGACAACCTATTAGGTCCATGTGTACCTAGCAGTATGACATTGTCATCAGCTAGTTACCACGCCAGGTCAATGAGTCTTGGTTGCATGGCCAAGGGAAAGGGAGTCTCATCACGAGCCAACCTTCTCATTTCTGCAAAATTAATTGTGGGTAACGCTGTCAGCTCTGGTCACCATGCCAATGCAGTGTCCCCTGGTTATATCTTGAACAAAAATAAAAACAAATAAAGAATAAAAGAATAAAGGAAAAAAATGGACTTGAAAAAAATGCATCCATGACAGGGACAACTCAACTTCTACAAAGGCACCCACAGGTAACACATTTCATCCCTGTCCCTTACTGCACCCACATGCTTGGACATCCCCTGACCACATCATCCACTTACATGGCTTGGATGATTTCTCTCTGGGAAGTTTCCTTTTTCTGTGGAGACTAGCCCAATAGGACACCTTGTCTTTTTCCTCAGACTTGTATTGTAGGCGTGTGTAATGTCTTTGATCTATTGGCAGATGTATTAGGGATTTTATGCATATGTTTGATAATTTTAATGATGAAATGTGATTGACATTGCTATGATCCCTGTGACTAATGAGCCCATAGAGGGCGTATATTTTGATGTGCAGGACCATACCCGATGGACAGGTACCATTTGTACCAGTACACATGGGGAGATGATCTGTTCGGACCTCCATGGGGCTGAAGAGCCCACCAGATGGATATTGAGACCCCATTAGGGGGCAGAGACGAGGCAGAGGATGGTCAGAGGTTTTTCACCTAAGAGGAAGAAGACGTCCAATCAGGGGCACTTTGGTAGGACTAGATCTAGGGGGAATGACCCGTTTTCAATGGAACGCTTGCCTTGGAAGGCCTAGGACGTCACCATCTTGACCATGACGTCACCAGCTTCATCGATGCCTTGGGAGGTAGATTAGGCAGCATTGGCATGTGTGGCATGTTGGAGAGGCCCAATAAGGGCTAACGTTTTTCTCCAGGATGCCCCTTGTGTCTCAGAAGGGGCTAACGTCTCCTTTGAGGGGGATTTTATTTCCTTTTAAGCTTGATTTATGATTTAGTTTGACAATTTAATGTAAAAACAATATGATTTTGGTTTTATGGCCTAGTCAGCCTTTTTATGACCTAAAACTGAATTAGGTCATTGATACACTATATATTGAGGAGTTTTAGCCTCATTTTATCATCAATTATCACTCACTCAATTAGTGAGGTCTTCTTTTTAGCGCTCTATTAGGGTTTTTGGCTGAACTAAGTGATGCACACCTCTTGAAGGAAGAGTTTTTTTTGGAATTTATGGTGTTTCTCTTGAAGGAAGGTGTTACAACTAGGGTTTGCATGGTTATTTCTTCATGATTTGTAAGTATTTTTCTGCAAAACTTCTTGATTGAATGGTTGTAGTTTGATTTCTTGCATCTATTTATAAATATTGTTGAATCGAAACCCTACGGTACAAACACACAAATAGGTCATTGTCTCATGTCCCCTGATAGAAATGCCTTAAACCATTGAAGAAGAAAAAGAGAGCCTAGCCATTGCTACACTCATTTTTCTTTCTTTCTTATGCTATCCATACCCTTTTTAGCCAAGAAGAGTGAGACATCCTTGGCCTAGGTTTACTACACCAGGGCCATATTGTTCTAGGGTTTGTTGACAGGCCTTGCTCTAGCAACACCTCCCTTGACCAACACCTCCTGCCTTGGTCTATTTTCATGTTTTTGGGCTAGCCGTTTTCCGGGAAGGAGGAGAGAGCACGAGGCCTTGATTTAGCAACACTGGAGTGAGCCTCTCTCCCCTGGGATTTTGTTTTTAAGGCCCTGCTCTACTAGCACCTTGAAACTCTTCCCTCCAGTCCTTTGAAATATCTTCCCCTTCAACTCTTGCATCCATCATTTATTGAGTCCTTTAACCCTAAGGCACTGATATCCAGCCTCCAGTGTTGAACTAAAATCAAATAAAAACACTCTCAAATTTCTTTTAAAACTAAAACCCTAACTACAGTAACCCTAACCTACTAACCCTAGAATGCTGACGTCACCCTTGGTTATTTCATCTTGATGCAACAACGTTTCATTTTGTAAGAAATTTAATGGTAGTTACAGGCATTTATTAGATGGTGTGTTGATTTGTTACATTGAATGCCATGTTATTCTAGCATTTATTGAAGAAGTGATATTATTTGCATTGTTATATTGATAAACATTGACTTCGTTAATATTTATTTCCATAATTGCTTATTTGAATATTGGATAGTCATTAATATACATGAAGTACTAACCAAGACCTACATATATCAGTTTGTTGTTGTTTTGTTCTGGGGCAGGGACTCTACTTGGTTATTATTCATCTTTATTGGTTGTTTAGCCAGGACTATCTTTTGGTGGTAACTTGTGAAAGGGGAAATTTGTCTTTGACCTATTATCCTTTTCCCTCTTCGAAACTCCATGTTACCAGGGATGTCTGCCCTGGGCCTAACCTCCCTAAATAGAAAGAACCTCCCCATCATGGTGACATTGGGTGGGATAGGTTCCTGTTACACCAGTTTGACCTACAAACTTCAAGCTTTTGTCCTCCCTACAAACTGTGCGATAACATTTTGGCGTCGTTGATGGGGAACACTGAGTCAAACCTTCCTCAATACGACAACCATTTCGGTAAGCCTTTCCTCTAGACTTCCTATCTTACAAGCTTACCCGACAACTCCATTAGGGTGTTTTCCTTATTTATTTGATAGTTCCAAGTAAACTATCTGGCGAATCCGCAAACCACAAAGAGGTACAATAATCCTCCTTTGTATTTCAGAAGGAAGCCTCCTAAGAACTCTCTCGTTGTAAAATCACTTTTTGGAAGAGGCCTCCCTCTTAACATCATGTCTATATCTCACACTACTACTATGAACCCAACAAACAATCAAGGAAAATGGTCATCTACTCTTTTCAAACCGCTAGACATGTCAACCATACCAGGCTTCCCTAGGCAAATGCCACACAAGTATGAAAAGTGGTTGCCTAAGTTTACCGATACTGATGCAATCAGTGCTGAAGACCATATGAGTAACTTTTGGGTGTTTTTCAGCTTCATCCCATTAATGATGATGCTGAAGACCTAGTCATGAAGTTATTCTCCGCTACCCTTTTTTATGCTTCAAGGCGTTGGTACTTGAGCCTTCCTGATGGTTCCATTAAAACCATGGACAAATTAGAGGAATCTTTCCTCAAGAGATGGAGTGTCAAAGAAGATCCTAACATGCTCCTTACCCGGCTAAATAATCTTTGGAAACATGAAAATGAGTCTATCCAGGAGTTCCACACAAGGTTTGAAACCTTGCTGCAAAAGATTCCTGCAAGCCATCACCCGAAGGATGACTATATTGTTCATATCTACACCATATCCTTTAATGGCTAGTTGGGATATCTCCTCAGAGACGAAGATCCTAAATCAATCCAAGAAGCACAAGAGCTTGCTACTAAAATTGAGGGAAACCTCCTTTCATCTAAGATTGAGCCTTTTGCAAATCTAAGGGGAAAAATGGACACCAAGCCAAAATTGGTCCACAATACCGAACCTACCTCAGATCTTTGCACCAGTATAGAAAAGTTACAAGCTTCCATGGATAATGTCATGAAAAATCAAGAGAAAATGATGAGTAGGATTGTCTCCCTGGAGAAATCCCAGACCCAATCACCTAGGGTTCCATATAAAGGGCAATTTCAAAAAGGGAATTAGTTTTACAAACCCAAGAGTGAGAAAGAAATTCCAAATACCCTAGCCCCTAGAAATGTCATGGATGAAAACCCTTGGTGCCTGGAATGCAGTGAGGCACATTGGGAGCATGAATTCCCTTACGTAGCAATGGCCACCAGCAAGTGAACAACATAGGCCATCTCATGGAGGGCCCTCAGATAAACATCACAGTTGAAGAACATCAGATAGTTGTGAGAGAAGCAACCGGGTCAGCTAGAATGGCATTCATAAACAACCTAGACCAAGAATCAATGGAGAGGTTGAAGAAACAAGAGGTCTAGGTATATAGAAGAAATAAAATGAACCAGCCCACTGTTGACCAAACGAAACCCCCACTAGATGTACTGCTTCCAAAAATGTGCAAGAATGAAGAGGCTGATTTGAAATTTGACTTTGAAGCGGAATTATCTAAGATGCATGTGAATTTTCCCCTGAAGGAAGTCATTAAGGTTCCATCTATCAAGAAATGTTTTGACAATTTCTTCCAGGAATTAGATGGACCCATGGATCCTCCCATTATGCTGCAAGTCAACCATTTCAGGATCCAATATGGGGAAAACCCTCCCTTCTTCATGACTTTAACAATGAACAACAAGAGCCTCAACAACTGCATGCTGGGTACAGGAGCAGGTGCCAACATGATGTCACTTAAAGTCATGCAACAATTGGGTTTAAAAGTCACATGTCCTTACAAAAATGTGTGTGGCTTTGAGTCAAAATCCATACCTACACATGGGGTAGTTGAAAATGTGGTAGTTTTCCTTAAAGAGTACCCAGAGAAGATAATCCACATTGACATCGTGATAGTTGACATCCCAGATGTGTGGGGAATGTTGTTATCTAGGAAGTTTGGTGCAATGTTGGGGGGAAAACTCAAGATGGACCTTACATTCTTAGAACTGCCTTTGAAAAATGGAACAATAGGTCATCTCCTGAATGTGCTAGTAACCAGAAGCCACATGCAAGAAATCGTTCACCCCGTGAAAGATGACAAGGCACATGATGAGATCATACAAACTCTTCAAAAGTATTCTCTAGAAGATATGCCTTTTGCTACAGAGGAATATTTTGATCAGATGAAATGGCCCAAAAAAGAAGAATACCAACAACTCCTAGATGAGTTCAAAGAAAAAGAAGCTGGGATGGTAAAGATATTGAAGAAAGCAAAGGATGACGTGGAAATCCATCCTTTCCAGCAAGAGGTGTTCACAGTAGAAGCCCACCCTCCTCCCTCTACACAATACACCAGGGTCGTCCAAGAGACAACCAAATACAAAGTCAGGAAATACAAGGAAGGAGACATGGTTTGGATGTGGGACACCCAACTAATGTTAAGGGAAGCACTCAATCATGACTCGGACCCTTCAAAATCATAATGGAATCAGTTGATAACTCGTACTACTTTTCCACTTTGGAAGGAAGAAGGAGCCTCTTTCCTATCAGCGAGCACCTCCTCAAACCCCACCAAGGTGGTGGGACCTGACTTCACAGGTAAGTGTAGGTAAGTAGGCATTTTTCCATGTATTATACCATTTGAATTGCATGTTAGTTTGCTTTCACATTTGCATTTATTGATTGTTTTCTTTCAGTCTATATATATATATATATATATATATATATATATGTATGATGGGTGGCATTACCACCCATTTTTGTTACTGATACTTCTATCGAGTTGAGAGGGTATGCTAGTTATGCCAGATATGTTGAGGTTCTCATGCACTCTACGATGAGCACATGTCCCCGAGTTGGAGCCAAATGTTATCCCCACTTTTTAGGGATAACTAGGAGATCACGTCTCAAGTCCCACATGTCCTAGACATGGAGTACCGAGAGCAGGATTGACCTGAACATGGCACTGGAGGGAACGCCTTTTCTTCTTCCATCATCTTCATCCCATCAACAACAACAACATCCATCACCATCAACTTGGTCCTGTATCGGAGGAGGTTCTTGTTGCATGAGGTAATTGGTCCGGGTATCATGGTATGTGTCACTTTGATCATTGAAACCTTTGAATATATGCATCTAATTGCTTTTATCTCTAACAACTGCTTGGATCTTACAGTTTCCCACTTGACCATGTTTGGGGGGATTGACAAGATGCCTTAGAAAGCCTGTGTCTGTATGTTTTGGTTTGCCACTTGGGGGGGTTTCTTAAAATCCATTGTCCGCTCCCCTCATAATACCACTTTTACATCTTGCTTCCTGCTCATCTATCCCATTCCCTTTGTCTGAGCATTGGGTCGACCCTTTTTGAGGATTGGACCTTACCTCATGGGAAGAAGGAGCTAAAGGCCCAGAAGGTAAAATCAAGCTCGTAAAAGATAAAAGCCTAAGAACAAACCTCGAGATGCTTTGCCCAGGGATCCCAAAGAAAGCAATAAAAAGCTTCTCAGCAAGAAGCAAGAGGGACCTAGTAAATAATAAAACAAGACCTAGTCAGAGGATGGGTGGTCTCATTATGAGCCAACCTATTATGTCCATGGGTACCTAGTAGTATGAGATTGCCATCAGCTGGTTACCATGCCAGGGAAGTGAATCTTGGTTGCATGGCCAAGGGAAAGGGGGTCTCATCATGAGACAACCTTCTCATTTCTGCAAATGTACTTGTGGGTAATGTTGTCAGCTCTAGTCACCATGCCAAGGAAGTGTCCCATGGTTATCTCTTGAACAAAAAAAAAAGTAAATAAAAAAGTCAGGATCTAGTCAAAGGATAGGGGGTCTCATCACGAGCCAACCTATTAGGTCCATGGGTACCTAGCAGTATGACATTACCATCAGCTGGTTACCATGCCAGAGCAATGACTCTTGGTTGCATGGCCAAGGGAAAGGGGGTCTCATCACGAGCCAACCTTCTCATTTCTGCAAAAGTACTTGTGGGTAACGTTGTCATCTCTGGTCACCATGCCAAGGAAGTGTCCCCTGGTTAGCTCTTGAACAAAAAGAAAAACAAATAAAGAATAAAAAAATAAAGGCAAAAAATGGGCTTGAAAAAAATGCATCCATGACAAGGACAACTCACCTTCTATAAAGGCACCCACAGGTAACACATTGCATCCTTGGCCCTTACTGCACCCACATGCTTGGACCTCCCTTGAACACATGATCCACTTACATGGCTTGGATGATTTCTCTCTGGGAAGTTTCCTTTTTTTGTGGACACTAGCCCAATAGGACACCTTATATTTTTCCTCTGACTTGTATTGCAAGCTTATGTAATGTCTTTGAGCTATTGGCATATGTATTAGGAATTTTATGCATATGTTTGATAATATTAATGATGAAATGTGATTGAAATTTCTATGATCCCTATGACTGATGAGCCCATGGAGGGCGTAACTTTTGATGTGTAGGACCATACCCGACAGACAGGTACCATTTGGACTGGTACACATGGGGAGATGATCAGGTCGGACCTCCGTGGGGCTAAAGAGCCCACCAGATGGATGTTGACACCCCATCAGGGGGAAGATATGGGGTAGAGGATGGTCAGAGGTTTTTCACCCGAGAGGAAGAGAATGTCCCATCAGGGGCACTTTAGCAGGACTAGACCAAGGGGGAATGAATTCTTTTCAGTGGAACACTTGCCTAGGAAGGCCTAGGACATCACCATATTGACCATGATGTCACCAGCTTCATGGATGCCTTGGGAGGTAGATTATGCAGCATTGGCACGTGTGGCAGGTTGGAGAGGCCCAATAAGGGCTAACGTGTTTCTCCAGGATGCCCCATGTGTCTCAGAAGTGGCTGACGTCTCCTTTGAGGGGGATTTTATTTCCTTTTCATCTTGATTTAGGATTTAGTTTGACAATTTAATGTAAAAATAGTATGATTTTGGTTTTATGGCCTTGTCGGCCTTTTAATGACCTAAAAGTGAATTAGGTCATTTATACACTATATATTGAGGAGTTTTAGCCTCATTTTATCATCAATTATCTCTCACTCAATTAGTGAGGTCTGATTTTTAGCACCCTATTGGGGTTTTTGGCTGAACTAAGTGATGCGCACCTGTTGAAGGAAGAGTTTATTTTGGCATTTATGGTGTTTCTCTTGAAGGAACGTGTTACAACTAGGGTTTGCATGGTTATTTCTTCATGATTTGTAAGTATTTTTCTACAAAACTTCTTGATTGAATGGTTGTAGTTTGATTTCTTGCATCTATTTATAAATATTGTTGAATCAAAACCCTAGGGGACAAATTCACAAGTAGGTCGTTGTCTCATGTCCCCTGATAGAGAAGCCTTAAACCATTGAATAATAAAAAGAGAGCCTAGCTATTGCTACACTCATTTTTCTTTCTTCCTTATGCTAGCCATACCCTTTTTAGCCAAGAAGAGTGAGACGTCCCTGGCCTAGGTTTACTACACCAGGGTGGTACTGTTCTAGGGTTTGTTGACAGGCCTTTCTCTAGCAACACCTCCCTCAACCAAAACCTCTTGTATTGGTCTATTTTCCTGTTTTTGGGCTAGCCATTTGCCAGGAAGGAGGAGAGAGCACGAGGCCTTTCTTTTGCAACACCGAAGTCAGCCTATCTCTCCAAGGGTTTTGCTTTTAACGCCCTTCTCTAGTAGCACCTTGAAACTCTTCCCTCCAGTCCTTTGAAATGTCTTCCCCTTCAACTCTTGCGTCCATCATTTATTGAGTCCTTTAACCCTAAGGCACTGATCTCCAACCTCCAGCGTTGAAGTGAAATTGAATCAAAACACTCTCAAACTTCTTTTTAAACTAAAACCCTAACTACACTAACCCTAACCTACTAACCCTAGAATGCTGATGTCACCCTTGGTTATTTCATCTCGATGCAGCAATGTTTCATTTTGTAATCAATTGAATGGTAGTTAGAAGCATTTATTAGATGGTATGTTGATTTGTTACAATGAATGTCATGTTATTCTATCATTTATTGAAGAAGTGATATTATTTGCATTGTTATATTGATAAACATTGACTTCGTCAATATTTCTTTCCATAATTGCTTATTTGAATATTGGATAGTCATTAATATACATGAAGTACTAACCAAGACCTGCATATATCAGTTTGTTGTTGTTTTGTTCTCGGGCAGGGACTCTACTTGGTTATTATTCATCTTTATTAGTTGTTTAGACGAGATTATCTTTTGGTGGTAACTTGTGAAAGGGGAAACTTGTCTTTGACATATTATCCTTTTCGGGGACGTCTCCCTTGGGCCTAACCTCCCTAAAGAGAAAGAATCTCCCCATCGTGGTGACATTGGGTGGGATAGGTTCCTGTTACGCCAGTTTTACCTACAAACTTCAAGCTTTTTTCCTCCCTACAAACTGTGTGATACCAATACCTACACTTAGTTTAATTTTCTTACAATGATGGTGATCAAACATCAGCCAAGATGAGTACCTTCGAAGCATTATATGGAAGGAAATGCACAACCCCGATTAGTTGAGATAATTCAGTTGACCGGCTTATGATGCCACTGGAAATGCTCCAGGAAATGGATAAAATTGTAAAAAAGGTACAACAAAATTTAAAGGAGGCCCAAGACCAAAAGAAAAGCTACGCAAATTTAAAAAGGAGACACTGGGAATTTCAAATTGGGGACCATGTATATTTGAAATTCAAAGAAAGGAGGACCTCTCTAAAGCTAGGAAATTGTTCAAAGTTGGTGCCCAGGTTTTGTGGCCCCTTCGATATTTTAACTCGAATCAGACCCGTGGCATATAAACTAGCACTTCCTGCAAACTTAAAAGTTCATAATGTTTTTCATGTTTCCTTATTCAAAATGTATATTCATGATCCTAATCACATCAATTATTATAACATGGTGCAAGTGGAACCAGAAGGCGAGTTTTAAGTGGAACCTCTATGCATTCTGGACAGGAAAGAAATAGTATTGTGGAATAGAGCCATCGCCCAGGTAAAAGTGCAATGGAAGCACTTTATCCCTAAGGAGGCCACTTGGGAATTGGAGGAAGATTTGCTAAAATCTTATCCAACCCTATTCTGAGAGAGGAATGATCACTGAAGATAGTATTGTACTTAAGGGGGAGAGGATGTAATATCCTCAAATTTTAGAATATTAAATTCTAAGCGAACTTTGAAATAAACTTCCATTTTTGGAAAATTCAGATTTGGAAATTATTTTCCATTTATGGAAAATCTGAATTTGGAATTTTGATTGTTGTAATTAATTATTTGATGACTGTTGGGAAAATATTTGACTTTCCCAACTCACCTCTTTTATATGACACATGTGAAATACAAACTTTTAATAAGTTAAATGCTGGAAGACAAATGGAACAACTAGGTTAAAAATAACTGGCCATGAGTCCATGAGTGGGGAACATGTTTGAGTTACCTTAAGGCTGACTTTTACAAGTAGAAAATGTGGAATTTGACCACTAGTAGCACCTAAAAATTAGGGATTTTTAAAGATACGAATTTCCCAAGGAGGGAAGGAAATACCTAGGCACAAGGATGCATATAAAAACAACATATGGAGGAGGCAGGACGTTGCTTAGTATGTTGGGAAAAAAAAACTATTTTTTGTTATGAGCATTGTTAGTGTGAGGAAAAGGAATTTATGATCTGTGGATGGTGACTATAGCTAAGCAGGATCATTGAGTTTTCCCTTATGGACTCATGGTCAGGCCAAGGGATGAACAGGAAAAGTGAACTTGGCTATTATGTTCTATGGTTGGGTGGAACATGGTTGTTCCATTTGTATTCCAGCATCAGGTTTCAGATATGTATCTTGGCTTGCATTCCTTGTCAATGTTATGTTTATGATTTTTATTTGTTAGGAATATGATGGCATAGTATAGTTAAAGGATACCGAATATATTGTTTATTTGAAATGTGATGATGGTACATATATGTTGAATTTCCATTTAAATCTGTACATACATAATTACCACAGAGAATAGATAGAATGAATAACAGTCTGAATACATTCTTCATTACCACAGAAATATAGTGATGAATTCAAAGTATCTTGCAAAAGAATTCATTGTACTCAATTGATCATTTTTCAAATATTATAGTTGGAGTAATATAGATCAAAAACTCCACAACCTTCTATATTGTTAACAGAGTGCTAATAAGTATACACAGATTCTATATGTAACCGAAGCAATGCGCGCATAGATCATAACTTGAATACCTTTTGAGAAAGATGTTTCCTTCATCCGATTACCTCGATTTGCACAACCTGCAAAAGAAAAAAAATGAGGGTTTAGTAAACTATGCTAGCATTTTAATGGAAATCAAACAATAGAATAAGCCAAGGATGAAACTTAACTTGAGTTCTGAATTAGATCAATGGTTAGCGTTAACTTCGGCTTTCAGCGCTTCGGGTGATTTCTGATGCAAGAAATTAGTTTCCCCAGAGTACATACTCTCAAAGTGATGTAACCTGCTGACATCACTGCTGACTCGACATTGGCCAAGTGGCTGCCACTGATTAGAATCTAGACAAGGGGTCAAATTTTAGCCCAAAAATAAAAGTTCCCGGAATCACCTCAAAATGAACAGGTGCGTAGCCCTCATCGTCATAAACCCAATGCACTTTGAATGGGTTCAAATGGATATCAGATGAGTGAGATATCGCGTTCTATTCGATTTTCCAAACATGCAAAAAAATTACTGACTGTACAGTTTGTACAGGTGATGATGTGGTAGGTGATGATTCGACATAATGACGTGGAATGACATGTGGTAGGTGTTGAGTTGGTACAGTTGGCAAGACACATGGTTGAATCATCTTTCGACACGTGGCACATTAATGGCAAATGATTTGGTGCCATGTGGCACCTTGGTTATGGTGTGTAAAATTTTATGGAGTCTGTGGGATTTGAACCCCGGACATCCACACAGGACTCAAAGACTTGGAAAAGGTCACCCAACCAGTGCGCCACAAGTTGTTTCTTATTAAATATATATGTTTATATATATTTAAAGTTACATTGTTTTGTTTTCAGCGTGGGTCTGCGCTAGGGCTTAGCCCCAGTGCCCATTCACATGCGCATACACCATACGACCTCAACATAGTTTTGGCATGCGTATTTCAAATAGGTCTCTACCTTTTTGCACCCACCACATGTCACGACCACAACCAACATGCAAATGGTGCCCTTTTTATGCGTTGGGACGTGGCCATATGGCACCCATGTGCCCAACACCTCTGCCTTTGGGGGCCCTTAGTTCACTAACAGTGCGACAATTTGGTGCATTTTGTGGGCATGCACGTGTGTGTTGGGTTTAGGCATGGGAAACACCTAGAAGCTAGGTTACTCACACAGGAGGTGCAAATTGGCGAACCAGAGACAACAAGCTTGAAGAAGGAAAATGGCAGGAGGCCTATCTTCATTTCTTGGCCAAATGAGGTGTCAAAAAAGCCCATCTAGGGGGTTTGGGATGTTCTTAATCCATTGACATAGTTTTCAAAGGAATTTGGAGACTTCTTTTGCAGTTTTTTCTACTTTGAAGTTTCAAGGAGCTCTAGGGAGCTTAGGGCCACCATTGATGGAGGTTATGCTCAGATGAGCCCAAGTCTATTTTCTGTGACTAAATAGTCATTTTTGACTAATTGATATGCTCTAAACTCATTGGGATAGGTTTCAGAGGCATTTGAGGACTTTTACAGGTGTTTTTTCCATGAGGAAGATTAGGGAAGCTCAAGGCCACTAGTAGAAGAGGTCATGCCCAGATGAGCCATAGTTTGTTTTCAGAGTTCTATTAGTAATTTTTGGGGTTTTTATGTATTCTGAACCCAATGGTACAGTTAGTAAATCCATTGAAGTTGAACAAAATATTGTAAAAGAATCTTTGACAAACTAATCCTAGAGAGCCCGATCCATTCATGGAGGCTCAAGAAGATGTAGCCCAGTTGGGGATGAACTCCTTTATCATCTTGTTATTGTTGTGAGTTTGTTGGTTATTATTTGCTGCAATTCATTTGTTGTTGTATTCTTTAAACAACACATTTAACCTTTTAAAAACCTCCCACATAAACACTTAAAAGATGCATAAACTTGACACATAATTTCTCTTGCACAACTAAGACATTGAGTAAGGTCCTGAAGTTTATTTTAATGGAGTAGAGGGTGCTTGCATAGAAAAACAAGTTAGCCCCCTATTTTCAGATCAGGTGGTTTCATAGCATAGTTTTTCTCATGTTATTGCCATTGATAGCTAGAGATTTAGCTATTGGTATTATTGTGCAAGTTTTGTGTTGAAGTTTGATATCTTGCAAGAATGGAGGAAGCTTCAAACAGTAAGAGTTCTCATACATCTTCATTAGCCAAGTTATTTGACAAAGAGACGTTGAAGGAATTTTTAACCATGAGAGATATGGTGCAAGAGATGTGGGAAGATAGGAAGGAGAGCATTGTCCTTCAAGAGAAATTGATGGCCATGAAGGAGGAGAAGCACTAGCTTCTTGAAAAGTTGCATGAGATGGAGACTCAACTCCATGAGGCAAAGGAAACCCTTACCAAGTACATGCATGAACATGAGGTATGTAATGCTAGTTTTTCTTCAAATTCCTCTCAAGATGAATGCTTTGGTGTTTTTGAAAATCACACTAGAGGAATAGGGTCCAAGTTATTTTTAAAAATGGGCTATGAAGGTAGAGGGTTAGGCAAGCATGCACAAGGCATTGTTGAGCCTATTTTTGTCGAGGACAGGCCCAAGTATAGGGGTCTTGGATATGAATAGAAAGATGGAGCATATTCCAAAGTTGAGGAGACAAGGGAAAAAATTCCAAGAACAACTTTTGTTGCAAGTTCAATCCCTCAAGCATGCAATGTGTGTGTTCAAGATGAATGTACATGTGTGAAACAAGAGAGTTGTGATAGCCATGAGGACAAGAACATTTATGTTGGTGTTCAAAAGAGAGCTAGTAACTTTTCAAATTCACCTCCTCAAGAAGGCGATAAAGGTGAATGTTCAAGGTATATTTCTACCTATAATTCGGTTACTTTTGATTATGTTAAGCATGGTAAACTTGCATGTAAAAATGGAAAAAAAAGTCTATGTACATAATGTGGTTTAGATAACCATCATGTTTCAAAATGTTGGAAAAGATTGACCACATTCAGGAAACTTTCCAAGCAAAGGCAACTTGAAAAGAAGATGCAAAAGATTTGCACTCATTGCCAGAAGAGAGGTCATGTCATTGACTAATGTTGGACATTGCATCCAATCAATCATCCACAACACAAGAAACAAATGGATAAAAATACTGGCAAGAATGGAAGAGGAGATTCCATGATCGATGTGAGTCAAGATGATTCACAAGAAGAGGATGTTTAGTAGAAAAATTCACCATTGAATTGGCTTGGTAAGAAATGGTTAGATTTCTTGAACAAGTAAGGGTTGCATTTATTTGTTTGTATATGCACATTTCAGCCTTATTTATGCATTTTTGTTGAAAGTATGACAAGTTGTAGCAGATTATCATAACTTGTATGATGCAAGTTAGCATGTGAATGCATTCTATTAGAGGCATTCTTGTTGTTTCACAACTTCGCCAGGAGGATGTAAAAGATGGGTATGATACTCACTTGTTGAAGCCATATAGCTTTTCATTTTCATCTCTTATGTACCCACATGTTTTTGGGTTTATGTACTTATGTTTGTACTCAAAGGAGAGTTGAAGAGCTATACACATGCATGTGATTTTGTATGTGTAAACAGCGAACTTGGTGATAGTTCATTATGAGTGAATCATGATTGTAAAATGGATGTGTATCATGAATGTCAACTTGTCATTGGGAATGTCGATGTGTTTCAAATGAGTCTCGACAAGTGTCGATGTTGTCTTGACGACTATGTTGTGTTGATCATGTTTTTCAACTTATGTTTAGTCGATGGCGTTTGTTGGCTTGTAAGTCGATTTTGAATACACCAAGATGTAGGAAAATGCCATGTACTTTGATGAAGTACAAGATGTGACCATTTGCTTGAAGAGAAAAAATACTTTGTTGGCATCATTTTCAGTCTTGTATAAAATTTGTTTTCAAGATTGATGGTTTCTGTGATTTGTGACAAGATGTCACAGGGAAGTTTTTTGCAGTCATTATAGAGCGGATAGTGTTGACACCAAATATTTCATGAGAGAGACTTGAATCTCAGTGGGAAGGATGTCATCTTCCAAGCACAAAGAGAACAGTGAGTCAGCAACAGCCAGAGAACAGTGGTTGAGGGACATAGCCAGTTGCATTGCAAGGCATATCAAGGTACCTAGGTGAATGCCAAAAAGAGCTTTCAAGTAGAATCAATTGATAGAACTTGGAAGTAGAAGAGTATTGAAGCTCTGCCAGATAATCATCATCTTTTGTGGGTCCAAAATCCTTTCTGTGGGAAGGTGTTATCAGAATCTAGACCAAGGGTAAAATTTTAGCCCAAAAATCAAAGTGTTCAGAATCATCTCAAAATGAATAGGTGCATAGGCCTCGTCGTCACGAACCCAAAACACTTCGAATGGGTTGAAACAAACATCATATGAGTGAGATATTGCGTTCTGTTTGATTTGCGAAACAGGCAAAAAAATTACTCATTGTAAAGTCCGTACAGGTGATGACGTGGCAGGTGCTAATTGGAAATGATGACATGGCATGACACATGGTAGGTGCTGATTTGGTATAGTTGGCAAGACACATGTCCGAATCGTCTTTCGACTAGTGGCACATTAATGGCAAATGGTTTGGTGCCATGTGGCCCAGGCGTGGGCTGCCACATGGCACCTTGGTTATGGTGTGTAAAATTTTATGGAGTCTATGGGATTCGAACCCTAGACCTTCAGACAGGACTCAAAGACTTGGCAAAGGTCACCCAACCGATGTGCCACAAGTTAAACGTATTAAATATATATGTTTATATATATTTAAAGATACTTTGTTTTGTTTTCGGCATGGGTCACGGCTGGAGCTTAGCCCCAGCCCCTGTTCACATGCGCATAAACCATACGACCTCAACATAGTTTTGGCAGGCATATTTCAAATGCGTCTCTACCTTTTTGCACCCACCACATGTCACGGCCACAACCAACATGCAAATGGTGTCCTTTTTATGTGTTGGGACGTGGCCAGATGACACCCATGCGCCCAACACCTCTGCCTTTGGGGGCCCTTAGTTCACTAACGATCCGAAAATTTGGTGTGTTTTGTGGGATTGCACATTTGTACTGGGCTTAGGCACAGGAAACGCCCAGAAGTCAGGTTACTCACACAGGAGGTGCGAATTGGCGAACCAGAGACAACAAGCTTGAAGGAGGAAAATGGTAGGAGGCCTATCTTCTTCATTTTTTGGCCAAATGAGGTGCCCAAAAAGCCCAGCTAGGGTTTTTGGATGTTGTGAATCCATTTCAATAGTTTTCAAAGGCATTTGGAGACTTCTTTTGCAGGTTTTTCTACTTTGAAGTTTCAGGGAGCTCTAGGGAGCTTAGGGCCACCATTGATGGAGGTTATGCTCAGTTGAGCTCAAGTCTATTTTCTATGACTGAATAGTCATTTTCAACTAATTGAGATGCTTTGAACTCATTGGGACAGGTTTCAGAGGCATTTGAGGACTTTTACAAGTTTTTTTTCCGCAAGGAAGCTCAGGGAAGCTCAAGGACACCAATAGAAGAGGTCATGCCCGAATGAGCCATGGTCTATTTTCAGAGTTCTATTAGTCTTTTTTGGGGTTTTTATGTATTGTGAACCCAATGGTACAGTCAGTAAATCCATTGGATTTGAGCAGAATCTTGTAAAAGTATCTTTGACAAACTAATCCCAGAGAGCCTCGTCCATTCATGGAGGCTCAAGGAGATGTAGCCCAGTTGGGGGTGAAGTCCTTTATCATCTTGTTATTGTTGTGATTTTGTTGTTTATTATTTGTTGCAATTCATTTGTTGTTGTATTCTTTAAACAACATATTTAACCTTTTAAAAAACTCACACATAAACACCTAAAAGATGCATAAACTTGACACATAATTTCTCTTGCACAACTACGACATTGAGAAAGGTCCTAGAGTTTATTTTAATGGAGTAGAGGGTGCTTGCATAGAAAAACAATTCATCCCCCTATTTTCAGATTAGCCACATGTCATTTAAATTCGCGACTTACACATACCTGAAATGCCAATTTCCTCTTGACACTTGCCATCATCTGATTGTGCTACATGTCCTTGTTGACATGGTCTACTAACATATGTCTCCTGTTGCGGCACATATCCTTCTCTTGGATTTAACGAATGTTATCAATTCTAGATAAATGGTCTAGATTCTTTTCGGCCTTCGAGAATTTGGGCTATCCATTCTCAATTCTCAATTCTCCCAAAGTGAGATTACCCGAATAAGACTTGAGCAACTTGAATTCATATAATGGTTAATATTTGACTCAAAAAGCTCTGGGTTGTGGCACAAGGTAGTTAAACTTGGCAAGGAAGTTAGTTAGATAGGGGTTGCATTAAATGTGATCGCGATCTATCAAGCTCGATGGCTAGGAGGCATTGCAGATATCGAAGTTGCACGACAGATAATTCTACAGGGTGGTCTCACAATCCAAACCACGGTTTCCCAGAAGGGGTATGTGTCAGCATGGGAATAATTGCATAATGATCGACGGGTTACTCTGAAACTGCCAACCCATGTCCCCACAATTTGAAAAGTACTAATTTGATGTGATGTTTTCAGTATTCATTAGTTCAATCACGAATACTGTGGGCCCCAATGGACGCATGGCACCTGATCCCAAGGTCTGGAGACTTGGTACTCCAGAGGAATTGTGATGCATTTGCATTGAGTCCAGAACTCCCAGAGGACGGATTTAATCTCGACTATTGATTGGGAGAAGGTATGTGGAAAACAATACCATAGTCCGGAGACTGAGCACTCCGGAAGGTTGGAGAGTATGGACAAAACATAACTTCTGAAGCCCGGAGTTCCGTAATAAATCCCAACCGTTTGTTGTTGAGGGAGTCGTGGACCATTGATCCACCCCACTTCGTGAAGTTCGACAATTTTGTGTTCGGGACAAACAAGGCACGAAGTAGAAAGAGCTTCTGAAGCCGAATTTCCAGAGCCTTGAAGCTCTCAAGGCTCCGGATAAGAACCTATCTGGTAGCACCGGGTCAAAGCCCATGGTCACATGCAATTGAGGAATGAAGAAAAAGGGGTAGTGCCCCAAAAATGTGTTAAAGAAGGGAAAATAGGTTAGGAAGGAAGCCCGAGGGTTTCATCTAGTTCGAACCTGCATCAAAAGAGGTACTAAAGACCTGCGAAATTTTTGATAGGGTCCAACAAAGATCTGAGATCCATTTTCTCAGAGGAAAGAGATCAACTGCACAAGGAATGCATCAGATAAAAAGCACAAGTTTTAAAGGATCATAGCTTTCTGCTCAAAGATCAGAATTGAGCAAGGAAGCAACCATTGGAAATATCTTGGAAAGATGATTCCAGATATTCATCCATATTTGAGGATTGAGTAGTTTGGTGACCATAAAAGGAAAAGTTGTGCATATAATACCAAAATGGTATATCGTGGTTCTAGCTAACAAAAATTGTTGTACGTATGTTTTTAGATGTAATGGTTAAATTTAAAAAAAAATAAAAAAAATGCTAGAGAAATTTGGGGTACATTACACCGAATCCTTCGCGGTCGGATCTGAATCTTCTGAATGAGAGATGATTTGATCATATAGATTTCACCCTTATCACATAGAGACAACATATGGAAACCAATTAAGGATTGTTTGGTATAAGGGTTTCTCATTTCTAGAAAATCTATAATAAATCCACATAACTCTTAGAAATAATTTATCCATAGATTTGTTTATGAGCCTACAAATTTCTGCAAGGTTATCCAAGAGTTCATCATAGACATAATATTCATGAGTAGTGATAAAAATTTCCATAAATTACTTCCAGCTACAAATCGATTTCATTGGCATTGTCTTAAAATATGCTTTAATTCACCATTCGAATGTGAGGATGAATAGTTGGCATGCTTTATTTTTCTAAACAATCTTCATATTTCGTCGAGTGATGTCAAATCGATTGGGATGTGCTAACACAGAGACAAGTCATTCATTATCAAATTTTGGATTTGACAAGAGATTCAATACTCTCTCAACTAAGATGCCCCTGGTTGTTCTCGAAATCATTAAAGGGTTATAGTATACAAAGGTATAGAGAGGAGCCATGGGCTGGTTAAAGTTAAGTGAAATGACTACACATGGGAAATTTTGTCATTCGACCCTCTTTCTAGTGCCAATTCTATCGATGGGTGAAAAATCACCCTTTGTCAATATAAAGGGCTACCCATGGTATGAATTCCTAATCAGACCTCTCACCGTTTGGAATAGGGAACCTGTCCAGATTCTGGCTTGATAACCATTTTGGTTTTGGACCAGTTGTGTCCTAGTCCATCGATGAAGGTGTATGATGGATGGTTATGAAAATGAGATATGTAGATGAAGACTATGTAAATGCATGGAATAAATATAACCTACTCTAAGCCTATCCTAGCCTATCTAGGAGAAAATTATCATAATTGAATGAGTTGTAATGAAACTAAACTATGCATAAACCTCAATCAGATAGTTGTAATGAAGGTGTACAATTAGAAACACATGCATACAAGTCTATAACTAGAAACATCTAAGTCATATTTATGCATACATTCACAACTCATATTCTCAAAACATATAATATAAGAAAGAACAACCAAACTGCAATACTAACATAGATTACATCATATCAGTCTATAAGAAAACATGTCCTTAGAGCCCATGTGAACAACATACATTACGCTTGAATTAGTTTGCAACAAAACATCAACACACAAAAGTTCTTCTCTATATCAAAAGTTGGCCCTAAGAGCTTCTTAGTATTATTAGCTCCAACAATACTAGATGAAAGCTCCAATGAATGGCTTCTCAATTTTAGTTGACACTCAATTCCCAAAATAGTTTAGAAATGTACAATGTTTGAAGAGCCAAAAATCCCTTTTATTGGATACAATTCTAGTATATATTGAAGTTCCATATGACTCTTGGCCTTCCACCTTCCTCTATGACCTTTAATTTACAAATATTTTTTCTTATTCTCTTTGTGATGATGAAGGAAAAAATATAGTGGTTACATTTCAAATTTATCTTGTAGTGTCGGTGTGCTGTAATGGATTTCAATTATACTTCCTCTCTTTCACCATAATGACTAGTTTGGACATTGGGATATCTTGGTTGTTCAAGTTTGACAATTAATCATGGAACTGAGACCTCCTCTTCCACCATTTGAATCAGATTCTCTTTGCTCCTCCTCTGTCATTGCTACAACCATTGTTATTGCTTCCTTGTCATCCTTGGTTGTAGATTGCATCGCAAGGATGTTGAGTATGACCTCCTCTAGACATCAGTACGGGGCACCATTTAACATATCATGGATGAGTGATCTCTAAGAAAAATTACTAAAAATATGATTCAAACCCATAAAATCGAAGCATTAATTAATTGAACCTTCATGTAAACTTCCTTGAGTTCGATTCATGGTTCCTCTACTTGCAATTGGGATGTTATGTTCTCCGAGGACTGCTAACAAGGTGCTATCTATGAATCTTAAAAAATGAATAAAGTCAGCAAGGAATTCCTCATATCACATAGTTGTGAAGTTATATTCCTCAGAAATACCTTTCGAAGAGTATAAATAACACGTGAAACAGACATCCGAGCCAAAAGTTGTGGCCAAAATACAACCGTTTGATATGGTCTTGTTCCTATTTTAGATAACATTTCTTCTTCAGTTGTTTGAGTCACCCAAAACTAGTCTATTTCTTGTGTCTTCCCTTGTTGCCTACCTATATCCTTAAAGGGAACAGTGACAAGTGTATATGTCCGACCTCTCGCTCTTCGAGAAAATGTATCTGGATTCAAACTTGGGTCAAAACTAGGGTTGCTCCCAAAACCACCTCTACTTGAAATACTCATATCACCAAACCCAATATAATATCGGGTTGATATACCATTGATGGTAATCAAGCCTCTCCTTTAATATTCATTCTTCTTCAATTTAGATATTATAAACTTTACTTTGTTTCCATTTCATAACATCTTCTATCTCATCTACCTTGCTCTGCATTATTGGTTTGTGAAGTCTCCCTTCGTGACTCCTCATCTTATAGTAGAGTTTAATTTCATAAAATTCACATTCTCATTATGCTTAAGTGTGATATTATCTCAAATTCCATTCTATAGATTCTTTCTCACCATATTCGTGGAAGTATTCAAGTATCGGTTTGGAGAGTGGTCTTGGAAGTATTCTAAGTATTGCTATATTTACTTAGAAGCTAGGGCTAAGGAAATATAGCAATTTTTTGTTCTATTAGCAGAGGTGGATGAATTTGATCCAGACGCAGGAGTAGTAGGGAGTGTAGGTAGTTCCCGTTCCTAAGATCCATAGCTAGTTTACTTCATTTCTCAAGAAGCAAAAAGTAGAAACATCAAAGGAAGGATTAGATACAATAGATTATCACATTATAAATCCAAAATCAAGGTGGTTTATCTTCTATATATAAGAAGCAATGTACTATTTAGTGGTGTGGACAATCAACATGTGAATTGCTCTCCTCTGATGAGTAGAACGACGTTCCAGCTCACTACATGGTGGGTCATTTCCATGAATGGAGGTTCCTTTTTACTTGGTGTGGACATTTTCTTGAAATTCATGGGCTCCCTCTTCCATTTCATGGGTGCTTTCTCGAATTCCATGGGAGTTTTAAAGAAGGAAGGAGAATGGATTGCGGGGCGTCCCCTACATGCAGGTGAACCCTAAAAGCGCACGTCCTCTATGTAAATCACGTGGTAGGTCAAAATCCAGTTTCTGTGTAAAGCGCATGGCATTTGTATCATGCACAAGGTCCTCTCAACTACAATTATGCATGTATAAAGGCTACCGATCTCATAAACTTGAGCATTGGAGCAAAGTCGAGGAAATTCGTCGAAGAACTGTGACTTGAGTTTATTATCTAAACCTTGTCGATGTCGTCGACATACTTTCTATTAAATTTTTCGTTTGAATCGGAGTACTTCCCTTCATTGCATCTGATTAGCTTTAGAGAAGTTTCTATCATGGCCTCCGATTAGCTTCGAAGAAGTTCCTCTCATTGCCTCCGATTAGATTCAGAGAAGTTTCTCTCATGGCCTTCGATTAGCATCGGAGAATTTCCTCTCGTTGCCTCAGATTAGCTTCGGAGTTGTTCCTTTCAACTTTGTCGATCAAGTGCAGAGCACCTGCTTTCATGGCCTATGGCGATGAGCGGCAAAGTTCTTATCAATTCTTCTGATGGATTCGGGGAAGTTCTTATCAAGTCTGTCGATGAAGTTATTCTCAAGTTCGATGGATTGGACGAAGTTCTTCTCAAGTCTGTCGATGGCTTCGACATTGTTTCTTTCATTTCCGCCGATGGATTTTGAAACACATGCCATCAACTCTACAGGTCGTTTCGACAAACTTTGTTCAAAATCTGTCAATGGTTTCGGCAAAGTTTGTTTTAACTCTGCCGATAAAACCAGGTTCTGTTTTTCACTATACCTCAGGTCAAGTATCTTGCATTCTCTGTGATGCTTGGGCGTTGTCTAAAAATTTATCTTCCACGTGATTAGTGTTTGGGAGTTGTAAGAAACACTTCTTAAATGCTCATATAATTAAAATGAAATTTAAATTTAAATAATTTAGATTTAATTAAAATTGAAATTATTTAAGTTTAAAGTTGCGATTACATCACTTAAACATTATACGAGTTTAGGAAAGTGGGAAAGTTGGGAATGTGGATACTAGTGTCGGGAGAGTAGAAGTTTCCCTCAAATTTATAAGACAATACTTTAGATTACAATGATACATTTTAAATCTTATTTCAATAAAATTGAAGTTGAATGTTTCTATAACTACAATATTAAAATTAATAATTTAATTCATGCTAATAATTATATGATTATATTTAACACAATAATGAAACTTTAATATCCACAAATATTCCATTAAAATATGAAAAACAAAATTGAAAATACATATATACAATTCTAACATCTTTTTAAAATTAAACTTTACCTTTATAAATTTTAAACATCTTTGTAAATTTGAAGCATTATTCCCTTTTTATTGAAAACAAAAAAATAGTACTACTCTTCCAATATGAAAATACAATAAAAGTCAATGATATTGTTGGTTGATATCAACTATAGAGTGGAGCAAGGAAAACATAAATGCATTAAAAGTTTTTCATATCCACAACTATAAAGCGAGCATTATTAAGTTTTTTTACTTTACTAATTTTTGAAATAATATTTACTTGTAGTTTAGTCTTAGTTTTCTAGTGATATTTTGAATAAATATAATAAGAATATTTGTAAGAAAATATGTATTTGTAATAAAGGAATAAATATATTTACATTTTAATTTAATATGATTCTAATTTAAAGCTCTTCTTTTAGGACACTGGTTTCCAAGCTCCCATTTCTTTGATGTTGAAGCTCCCAAAAAGATTCCAAGTTCCCAAAAGAGTTCCCAGTCAATTGTGGGCGTTCCCAACTAGTTCCGAAGTGCAATATTCATTAAACATGATAATGTCATCTTCCTATTATTCATCTGTTTTGTAAATACCAAATTTAACTAATTTAAATTTAATATATCAAGTCTTAAAACAGTTTCTATAAAACAATCCTTTGACCCAAAGTAGCCTTGAGGCAAGAACCAAAGTGGACCTATGCTAACGCCATTGGAGGAAGATTCAAAGACTCATACATTGCCCAGATGAAGTTGGATTGGACTTTCAATTGTTGTGTTGTGAAGAGCATGGAGACGGGCATTGCAGGAGGATTCAAGGACTCATACGTTGCCCAGATAAGTTGGATTGGACTTTGAATTGTTCTGTTGTGAAGAGCATGGAGAGGGGCTTCTGGTGAGATAAATGTCCATGTCATTTAATCATTCCCTTTGTGTAACAACCGATGAGGTTGGTTTGGGCGAGAAACCCCTTGGTGATTCGTTTGGGAACTTTTGGGCATTGGATTTCAATTTTGTGAGTTGTGTTGGAATAGTAATGAAAAAATTCATTCAATTGGGGTTGGAGTTGTTTTTTAGCATAAAAATTCATTTTCATGAACGCGAAAAAATTGGGCTCACGGACATTTTTTAATGAAAGTTCGAGTCTCGTTTTCACCGCTTCTTTACTCAAATTTGACTCTGTAAGTTCCTATATCATTTATGTTGTATAGGATCTTAATTGATCCATTGAAACTCAGGTGGTGTTTCATTAGAACATAATTATAAACTCGCAAAAATAGCCAATTCGGGTCTAGGGCACTCAACACAGTTCAGGAGCTGAGAGGAGCAATTTTATTCAAAGATGCATTTGAAAGCCAACACAAGACTAAAATGTGTTGTGATTAATCCATCTGGAGCTAGATGACACTTTCACAATCACGTTTTAGTCTGACATTCAAGAAACACAAACAATCTAGTATGGCATATGCGATGAACATTATTGGTGATACAATGGACTTAATTACGACCGCGATATGAATCAGATTAGGCACAATAGATGATTGATCATCAATTATCTAGTCATGCGTGGAGAGCTTAGTCACAAAAAATGTTTAGAAGATCGACTAACAAGTGCAACAAGCAGGCTCGGAGTTGGAGGCGAATAATATAGGCCTAAAGAAAAAGGAAATCCTTTCTGACTAGGTCAGTGTCGACAAGAGAGAGAGAGAGAGAATATGTGCTCGAGGAAGACGATGGGTAGACATCCTTCTCCTAATGCATTGGTGACGAGAGAGGGAAAATTATCAACAAACAATGCATCAGTGAGGAAGAAATGAACCTCATCAAGATGAAGTGTATTGAAGCAAAGGGAGGAATGTTGTCGATATGCCATTCATTAGCTAAAGTGGAAGGAAGTTAGCTAGTGAGAGGCATGCGCGCAGTGAAGATAAACATGTGAACATTGCTGAAGTGTCGACATTGGTCATGAGAACTTCACCAGTGATAAAGACACATGTCAGCGAGGTTTAGCAGAAGCACGTCAGTGCATCATCCAAGTTCAAAAGGAGGTGGCATAGGCATCGATGAAGAAATCACTGGCGCATCAATGTGAAGGTGGAAGAAAGGATGCATTCATTGATACACTATGTATGGGCACAGGAAGAGGTAACTCGTTGAAGTGTAGATCGACAAGTTGAAGTGATATGAAGAGAAAATGGAAATGGTAAAGTGGGAAGAGTAGGAGGAAAACTTAGGCTTATCCATTCGTATGAGAGAGAGAGAGAGAGAGAGAGTGAGGGTTCTAGTAGGAATATTTGTAGGGGGACCCAATTTCTTGTCTTAGAGAGACAATAAGAAAAGAAAATTTAGAGTTTTTTGTGTGCACACAACACACTATAGGTAACTCAACCATAAAATTTATCTGGAACTTCATTCTTGTGTGGGGTGATTCACCCCTTTGGAAAGTGGTTGTTAAAGGAGCTAGGGATGTTTCCTTGCACCCTTCTCTCAACCTTGCTTGTAGAGCTTTGGGACCTTTGTCTTCTGAGTTTGATAAGCTCGGTTGGAAGGATATCTAATCTACTATGACACGTGTTGACCACTAGGAGATTAAGAATATTTTGCATGGGCATGAAGAGATTTCATAAGACAACACCACTTCCATTTTAAATCTTACCTCCAAAGTAGCATAATTGGAGCATTCATGGGAATTCCACAATGTCAAGAAGATAAATCTTCTTCTTTCACAAAAGTGTCAAATCGACAATTTGGAAGTAAACTGCAGTAAGATGAGAGTTTTAATGGCTTTACAGAGAATGGAAAATCTCTCATTAACATCCAACAATCAAGAAACTCAAAGCTTTGTGCATAGAGGGGATATTGAAGCAGAGATTGTTTTTCAAAATCAAGTGACTCAAAGCTTTGTGCATGGAGGGGATATTGAGGCAAAGATTATTTTTCAAAATCAAGTGTCAGTGGAGAGAATTTTTTTCAAAATCAAGTGTCAATGGAGATGGAAAGAGCAGGCTTCCAGTACACATATGAGGAGCACAAAGATCACGACAATGTGAAACTTTAATATATTATGCATTTTTTTTTAGAGATAGATGTATTGGAAAACAACATGTAGGAACACTGGGAACGATGGTTTGTATATATATATATATATATTTTTATCCATAGACCTAAATATACAAATATGCTATGTCGGAAAAAGTTCCATAAGAATAAATGTAATCGTTGTTAGCCTTGACGCAACATAATTTTATGTATTAATATAAATTCAGTCCTGATTAAAAATAAATAAATTAAACGCGGAATTGCATGATGGTTGAATGGTTGAATTGCATGATGGTTTACTTCCCATTAGTTTAATGTATCTACATTCATTGCAAAAATAACTATCATTGCAATAAGGAGAATTTGGAAAGGTTGATATTATTTTTAAAATTCGTAATTCATTTTCAACGGAGCAAAAGGTTAATAGTTTTTTTGGGAATTCATAATTCATTATATAAAATACAAGAGTTCCAATTTTTTTTTTTAACTTTTACACGTAGTTACAATTTTTTTATATGATTAAATAAAATGTATATGGTTTTATTTTACGTGATATGAATTAATTATCGATTATAAGAGACTAGTTATTAAGTCCCTAAATGGTTTAAGGTAATATTTTGAAGTACTTCTAGTTTGTACATATAAGCATTAGAAATCTATAATTATATAGGAAAATTGCATTAGGTTTTGTGAAACTTCTTTTAATGTTTCAATCCCACACCTCGGATCATCCTTAAGAGTTTGCTAAGCTTACCAATCAAGAGTTTATCTTTGTAGTTTAAATAATAATATTTCAAATTTTGTGAAACTTTTTGCAACCGGCTATGTATTTGGACTATTATTATTGCTCTTGAGAATGTGAAATATGGGTTTTCAAGCTTTGCTATTTTTTAACCCCTCATCTTTGTTTAGGTTATTTTGATAACTCAACTTTTATTTCTTCTTTTATCTTCATTTTTCCATAATGTTTCATTTTGGCGATGAATTTTGTATTCTCAATGCATATGTGGTGCTGTCAGTCTTTGGAGTGTTCTGCCAAAGCGTATTTTCTACTTTGATTATGTCTAATGTCGACACAGTGTTCTTTAATCCTAACTTGAAATGATCTTCCTATATTGCCAATATATTGTTTTCTGCATGATTAGGGAATGGCATAAAATCCAATTTGTAGTCTTCGGTTTATGGCATCCTTTGCATGGTCCAATATCTTCCTTAGTGTGTCAGGAGGAGAGAATGAGACTTTGATATTACCCTTTCTTAGAATTTTCGCAATTTCTTTTGTGGTCCCTTTGATGTATGCAAGGTTTATATTTCATCCTCCCTCGTCATCATCATTGCTCCTATTTTGAGGTCTTCTTCTTTCCTTTAAGACTGCCATGTTAAATTGTTTTTTATGATAACCATTTCTTTTGAACACAGTTTTATGTTGTTTCAATTCTTTCTCAGTGTGCTCTAACTGCCTGGGTTACTAGTGTGTTGATAATCCCGACCTTTTACACAAGACAGTGGTGTGAGTTTGCATACAAATATTTGTTCATGTGACTTGTCTTTCTATAGACCTGATGTTATAACACACCATTATATTTCTTGTATATGAAGACATTTAGAGAGGGTATGCTCTTATTTTCCTCTAATTCCATAGTAAATTTAATGCTTTCGAATTTGCTATTTAGACGATTGGGTAATCCATTTAGGATTTCTGTTTCATATAGACAAACAACATATGTATTGTGGATACATCTCTTCCACATTTTCATTTTTTCTGAGGATAAGAATCAATTTCTTGTTTTTCAAAATTTTCCATCTATAAATTGACCAAATTTACCACCACGTGGATAATGGAAATCCCATAGCCACACCTTCAACTTGTTCATAAAAGTAGCCACAAAAAACCCAAAGTACATGGATTTTAAGCATACTTTCACTATTTTTGTTGTGACTTTGATTGCATCGTCTATTGGATTTTATTTTATTTTATTTTTTTCTTTTTAAAAAAGGATACTACGTCGAAGCTCACCAATAAATCCTCCTTCTCAATTTTCATGTCCCTGGTCTCCTCGACCATCTTAGTGGAGTCCTTTATGAAAGACAATATGTGTCCAATCACGCATTTACGTTTCTTTGTGTGGAAATTTCATCTTGTAAGCGGGGAGCCAATTGTGTTAACTATTGGCCTCAATGATACATTCTCTTTATGTATATTGGGAGCTCCGTAGATCCCGGGGGAAATGGTATTCTTTAGTGTCATCATCAAGAGCTGAGTTTTTAATGGCCATGAAGATCTCTTTTACAATATTCCTGCTTGGGTTAGAGCTAAGATTTTTGTAGTTGTTGGTGGACAGGTGCTCCGACATTTTGTGTTGGTATTCCATTGTGTTCATTACCACGGTCGCATTACCTTTCTCTGCACGCAGTATTATGTTGTCTTTTTTCTTCCTTAGTTTTTTTAAGGCCATGCTTTCATCTTTTGATAAGTTTATTTCTGGTGGCTTTGCTTTTTGTATCACGGTCGCCCACTCCTGTCTTAACTGTTTTTCCTTTTCTTCTGGGATCCCATACACAACATTTTCAATGTCACAAAGTAACTTAGAAGCTATCGTGTGGCCTCGTTTAGATCCATATTTGAGAGGTTTATCACGTTGTTATTTCAAAAATTAGTTAAGTTAAAAAACTTAGTAATACTCACTTTATAGTTGTGGATATGAAAAACTTTCAATGCGTGTATGCTTTTCTTCAAACCCAAACTGAACATGAAAGTCTAATAAATCAATTCCAATAAATCAATACCCTATCTACGACAAGCATTTGCTCCATTGTGTAGTTGATATCAACCAACCATATCAAACCATATCATTGACTTTTATTCTATTTTTATATTAAAAAAGTAATATTATTTTATTTTTTTCAATAAAAAAAAGAATAATACTTCAAATTTACAAAGATGTTTGAAGCTTATATGTAAAGTTTAATTTAAAAAAAAATATAGAAGATAAAAAATTAATCTCATTTTTAAATAATTTAAATTGAAAAATGATGTAATAAAATAAAATATTTTTTATTATTATTAAAATTTATAAATCATTATTTATTTTAACAAATATTAATTGTAATGATATTTTTAAAGGAGATAAAGAAAAATAAATATCTAACTAAGAGCTTCTAAATAAAAACAAAAAACAAAAGTTAAAACATTATATTTAAGTGAAGTATCATTACAAAATAGATTTCGATGTGATTATATTTGACTGAAGTATCATTACAAAATAGATTTCGATGTCATGGATATGGATGGAGTACAAATCAAGTATAATAAATTTTATTATATATATATAGATGGAGAGATGGAAAAGGAAAAACAATTTTGTAAAGTTCACAAAATAGATTTCGATGTCATGGATATGGATGGAGTATAAATTAAGTATAATAAATTTTATTATATATATAGATGTAGAAATGGAAAAGGAAAAACAATTTTACTAAGTTCATGGTTAAAAATTTCTACATAATGTTTATTAATTTATATAATTTAAACAAGTGTTGCATGGAAACGAAGTCCCTGTCGGGTTGAATTGGGGATAAATGCAGATGGATGGGGAAAGAGTAGCGGGGGTAGATGGAAATTGTAGTGCAGATGTGGCAAGCAGCATGAAGGATAGGTGGTAAGCATGCAAGAAATCACATACTCTGTATATATGTGAGTAGAAAAAGAGTATTAAACACAATTTTATGACATTTATATCAAAAAATAAAAACTGTGTTACATATTCCTGGAAATTTAAATGCATTTGTGATATATTTTTTTTTTCTTGGAAAAAAGTCATAATTTTATTAAAGTAGTATAAAATTACATCCGCAGATATATATTTTCTATAAAAGTATAGGAAAAATATATATTGTCTTTGCATTGTCCTTTCAAAACTATATGTTCATCATATACAAAAAATATTCAAAATATGTCATTCTTGTTTTTTGTGCCCCATGACTTCCGAGTCATGTACATTGATTATCCAAAAATCAGGAGTAATAGATGCGCTTTCTATAGCTCCAGCAAGTCGTTCCAGCATGGTCGGTGTATTTTTATATTTGTCCTTCCTGAAAGGGCCAATGATATTCAAAACTGCCATGTTCTATGTATTTTGTAATATGCCAAGAACCATACTCTAGCTGTACGACTTCTTTGGAAAGTCGGTTGGCCAATGCATTCCTTTCCCTGTAGATATGTGAAAGAGAGATAATGTCAAAAGTTGAGATTGTCCTTAATACTTCAGCAAGAAAGGGTCTAAGTCTAGCATTGTGACAAACATGTTCTTGTTTTTCTCATTTGATGATAAGAAGGGAGTCCCCAAAGAATTGTAGTGTAGTACATCCTTTTTCTACTGCGAAGAGGAGGAGTAGTTTTAAATCCCTGATTTCATAGAAATTGTTGGTGCCATGCCCCAATCCAGCCTTGAGATAGTGATAGTGTTGTTCTGACAGGTAAAGACAGCCCCCTGCCCCATAGTTTATTTGGTCGTCCATGCCTACCCCGTCAGAGTAGGCCCACGACCGACCTGTATCTATCTGTTCGATATATGTTTGACAAATATTTTTTGTTCCCTACCCAACTCCCAAGTTGAGAGTGGCGAGGATACTCAGGCAATTTGCAGCCACCTGAGGAGTAGACTGGGGTTCATCCCTGGAAATAGAGTTATTTCTAGCGATCCATACCCCCCAAGCGACAATAATGGGAAAGGATTTTGTATTTTTTGGTGTCCTGTTGGAGAGCCAGTCAACTAAGCCTTCTTCAAAAGTTTCTCCTCGCTAGGGACCAATGGCCGAGTTTAATTTAGAAGCTTCCTCCCATATTGAGAGGGTGAAGGGACAATGTAAAAAAAAGTGTTCAATTGTTTCCCCCTGTGCTTTGCAAAGTGTGCACCAATTAGGCCCATGGAATTGCCTTTTTTGGAGTACGTCCCATGTAGCCACTTTGTTTTCTAAAATTGACCAGGTTAATAACTTGCCTTTTGTTGGGCACTTTTGTTTCCAAAGTTTCTTCCACCACCACTTCACTTCTTGTTGGATTGGGTTGGTGTTTAAGAGAACATAGACATCTTTTGGGGTGTAGAAACCTCCCGGGTCTCCTTCCCAAATAAGTTCGTCCTCCCTTTCTCTTAGCCGAATGTTTTCTCTCCCAAGTGCTCTGAGGTAAAGGTTCCAGTTTACAGTGTCTAGTTTATTTAACCCCATAGTTCTTCCATCTTTCCAGCCTCGGTGCCACATAGTAGTGTGGAGAGGTTCCACGACTTGAGCCAGATAGTAATAACCCCCATGATCTAATTATGTGCATAGGTCGGTTGGTACTAAGTGTTCCCTTGTGCATCCCACCCAGGAGTCTCGGTCAATTCTTAATGATTGTCCAGAGCCGACCAACCAGGCTAATCTGTTGCCAATCACTGCAAAGGCTTGCTGAACTGACTTCCACATAACAGAGATTCTAGTTGTTCGATGGGAGGGGCTCCTGATCCATTCAGTCAGGGTAAGGGGGGCCACATATTTCCGAAGGACAACTTTAGTCCAAAGGTTGTTTGTTGTGATCAGTCTCCAAACTGATTTTTCTACCAGTGCTTTGGAGAAAAAGAAAATATTTTTTAATCCCTAACCTCCCAGGGCCTTTGATTTGGCTATTTTGTCCCAGCGTGCCCAAGGAAGTACCTGGTTCTCCGATTTCCCTCTCCAAAGATAAGATTAAGCTAGATTTCTTTCCTTTTCCAGTATGCCCTTTGGAATCCACGATAGGGACATCCAATAGACGGGGATTGCTTCTAGTACCGACTTGATGAGTACTAACCTTTCGGCCCTTGAAAGCCATTTGTTTCTCTAGGTCTTCAACCTTTTTTCCAACTTTACCAGTAACCACAACCAATCTGTTTTCCTATAATCATTTGGTTTTAGGTGAAACCCAATATATTTGAGGCCCTCCTCCAGCTTAATTGTTTGAAAAGGAAGAAGGTCGAGGTAATACTGTGTATGTTCTTCTGCTGACTGGAAGAAGAGGATACTGGATTTTTGTGCATTAATCCTCATGCTTGTGGCAGTTCTAAAAAGTGTTAGGCCCTCTAAGAGTGTATCTGCATCTTGGGTGGAGCCATCACAAAAGATTAAAATATTGTCGACGAAGAGAAAGTGGGTAATGTTAAGACCATTTGTGATTTTGATACCAATGAATCTTCCACCCAAATTTGCCCCAGAAATGAACCAACTAAGTCCTTCATCCACTAGGAGGAAGAGTAAGGGAGACAGCGAGCATCCCTGACATAGCCCTCTTTCTGCAAGAAAGAAATTTGTGGCCGACCCATTGAGTAGAATGGAGAAAGATACCAATCTTAAACAATCCATTATCCAATTTACAAAGACCATCTCAAAGCCCGAGTGTATCAGAAGCATTCTGATGTAAAGCCAGTTTACTTGGTCAAAGGCTTTCGATAAATCGATCTTTACCACAACAGATTTTAGCTTCTTTAGTTTGATATTGTGGATTCCTTCCCGTGCGACTCCTATGGCTTCATGTATCTGTCTGCCTTCAAGGAATCCAAATTGTTCACAGGAGATATTTTTGGAAAGTATCACGTTCAACCTTCTACTGATTACCTTGGAGATAATTTTGTAGAGGCAGTTGCACAGGGAGATGGGCCGAAAATATTCAAAAGTGGAGGGACTGTCTGAT
This sequence comes from Picea glauca, assembly GCA_000966675.3. Lineage (NCBI taxonomy): Eukaryota > Viridiplantae > Streptophyta > Pinopsida > Pinales > Pinaceae > Picea > Picea glauca. The sequence continues at coordinate 3,154,715 of JZKD02S2222750.1, read as the reverse complement.
TTTGGAATGAGGGCTATAAAGGTAGGATTGATCAGATTGTGTATGTCTCCCCTTTCTCTAGATTCTTTGACCACCTTCAGTAGATCGGTGCTTAGAATGTCTAAATAGACCAAGTAGAATTCTATCGACCATCCATCAGGACCCGAGATCTTTCCTCTTTGAAAATTTGGTAATACTTCTAGCAGTTCTTTTTCTGAGACCGGAGCTATTAGTGGTTCTACTTCATGCTACTCTAATGATTTCCACGATGAACGTCCCTTGTTCTGCTGTAAAATATCCTTAAAGTGTGAAATGTCGAGTTCGGCTAGATCTTTGTGTTTGTTAACTTCTTCCCCCCTCTGATTCTTCAGAGCCCAAATGGTGTTATTCATTTTCATGCCTCTGGCATAGGCTTGAAAAAATTTGGTGCTTTCGTCTCTGTAGGCTAACCACAGAGCCCGACTATTTAATCTCCACTGCGCTTCTCTTTCTACCAGAATGGCCCTGTATCAAGTCTCTAATCCATACAGTTGTTCTTTTTCTTCTTGATTGATGAAACCTTGACCATCTCCATCGTAGATATCTTCCATTTTTTCTTCAATATCGATCACTTCCTTATCCTCTTTTAATTTTTCCTCTCTTTCCCACCCTTTGGTGACTTGTTTGAGTCGATTGATATTCTCTACGAATAGTACTTCCGCAGGAGTCTGGGATTCTTCCAATATCTTTACCCACAGCTTTTGAACCAATTCAATAAAATTTGGGTCGTTCAACCATCCCTCAAAAAATTTGAAGGGGCTCGCCACCCTTCGATTTTTCGCCCGAAATTCAATTAGAATTGGATGATGGTCTGATTCACCTCCAACAGTAACCCATTGCCTAACCATCTTAGTGGATTCAAGTAGATCTTCGATCAACAAAAAATGGTCCAAGCATTTTGCTACTCCGTCTATCCCAGCCCTCCTGTTGGACCAGGTTGGCGATAAATTTTGGGGTTCCAAGTCCAGTAGTCCTTGTTGGTCCAGAAAATTTAGAAAGAATTGATTTAGAGGATCTGGTGCCACATGAGGTCCCTAGACTTCTGAGGCTCCAAGTGAAAAATTGAGATCCCAACCCAGGAGGAATTCCTTGGCCTTAAACCAATCACGTTCTGCTAAGGAGTTCCAATAAATTTGGCGAACTTGGTGTGGTCCATAGATGTTTAAAATAGTTAATTTGTGTCCCAAGTATGTAGAGGAGATGGTAAGTCCAATCCCTGAGGCCAGGCCCCAAACACTTTCTAGTTTACAACTCATGTTCTTCCACCCTGTTCCCAAACCCCCCGAGCAGCCTCTGGCATCCACTACAGCAAAGGACCATCCCGGGAGTAAAGTTTCTAGTGCTTTTGTTACTGTAACACTATCCCCTAGTGTTTTTTGAAGAAATATGAGCTTTGGAGAGGTTTGATTGATCAATATTCGTAAGGACGATTTTTTTGTCGGGTTCGCCAACCCATGACAATTGAAGGAGAGGATATTCATGGGGAAACACCTTCAAGGGGTGGCTTTGCTCTAAGTGCCCATTCGATTGAAGATTGTCTGCCTATTTCCATATCAATTTTGGACCTGTCTTGTGCAAGATATAAGAGAGATTTTCGACCCCTTCCCTTACCCATTGAGGCATTACGTGGGATAGACACCAATCCGCGCCCCTCTGTTAGCTGTGAGCCCAAATCCGAAGGGTACTCTTTGACTACCGAATGATTCCTAAGGTGATAGCGTACTCTGGAGTCTTCTGAGGATGAATCGGTTGAGGCTGTGGGAGTGGCATGTGCTGCCAAGTGG
>JZKD02S2222750.1:3130132-3143822 GCA_000966675.3 Picea glauca | reverse complement strand
ACCAGTATGTGTACAAACCAGGGAAAACTAAATATGTACCTTTATGAAGAATGAATATGAGATTTTATAGAGCATGTACAGATATCGCATTCCATACTTGGCCACTTTGTGGATCGCGGGTTCTCAGGTTGGCGAGATCAAAAATAGGCCTCTATTGTTCTGTGTCCTACAAATAGCACCCAGAGTTCCGCGATATAAAAATTGACAAGTGGACTTGCGGGTTGGCTGAGATTTTATAGAGCATGTACACTTTTTGGATCGTGGGTTCTCAGGTTGGCAGGCTAAAAAATGGGCCTCTATTGTTCCGTGCGTTTCGAATAGCACCCAAAATTCCACGATACAAAAATTGACAAGCGAAATTACGGGATGGTTGGATCAACATTTCACTTCTATTGTTTTGTTTCCTCCAAACAACACTTGGAGTTCCACGATATACAAATTGACAGACAGACTCCACAACTCGTATATGAGATTTTATAGAGCATGTACAAATCCCTCATTCCATACTTAGCCACTTTTTGGATCGCAGGTTCTCAGGCTGGCGGGCTCTAAATTGGGCCTCTATTGTTTCATGTCCTACAAATAGAACCCATAGTTCCACGGTATACAAATTGACAGGTGGACTTCGGGCTGGCTCGCTCAACATTGCACTTCTATTATTCTGTGTCCTCCAAGAAGCACTGGGAGTTCCACGATATACAAATTGACAGACGGACTCTAGGACTGGCGGGCTCAAGATTGTGATTGTCTACATGTATAACATATAACATATATGTTATATATCTAAAATTATCTAAAAAAATTATTTTCAAGTACTAAATTATTAATATTAAATATTGATATTGTACAATTTAATTACATAAAATTATCAAATGAGTCGCAAGCTTCAAGTCTGGGTCCAATTGTAGATCACCGAAGTTTGGGGCGCAAGATCTATACCGCACACACAGGGCATGAGAGCTGGATGGCACCCACAAAGGATCTCACGACCATAAAATTCACGAACTATGAAAATGAACAACGGTCGTTTGGACTTGTGATGTAGAGATATAGATGGACATGAAATCTGCCACTCTACCATGTGGGAACCCGCGAGCATAGACATGGATTACCCAAGTTTTGGATGCAAGATGTACACTCGAAACATGGGGAATGGGAGTTCGATAACAGGTAGCCAGGAACCCACAGGCATAAAATTGTCTAAGGAAACGAAAGTGCTCGGTTGGACTCGTGATGTCAAGATATAGATGGATATACAAATTGTGAGTTCGATAAAGAGTGAGGCTTGGGAGTTCGAGGAGCCCAGGCTCGAATTGTAGATAACTGGAGTTTTGGATGCAAGATGTTATCGGAACACGGGGCATGGGAGTTCGATAATGCATTGGGGGGGAACCCGCAGCCATAAAATTGGCTAACTGTTGATATGAATGGGAAAAAATATCAACATATGCTTTGAAATATCAACAAATGCTGGAAAAATTGATTCCCAAGCTTTGAGTCCGAGTCAAATTGTAGATCACTGAAGTTTCGGGCGGAAGATGTATACTGCGCCCATGGGGCTGAGAGTTTGATGGTGCCTACGTAGGAACCAACGACCATAAAATTCGCGAACTATGAAAATGAACGCCGATCGGTCGAACTCGTGATGTAAAAATATAGATGGATATGAAATCTGCCACTCCGCCATTCTAGGAACCCACAAGCATAGACATTGGACTAAGTATATAATCAGAAATGGATAATAGAGGGGAAGAAAAAAAAGGGAGAATGACTAAGTATAGAACAGAAAAAAGAAAGGAAGGTAAGAACCAACATGGAAGCAAACTGTTATGTAGGAACAAATGAAAAGAAATGATGGAGTACAAATTTATTTATTTCAAGATAGCAGAACATAAAATATAATTGACATGAAGACAAGTCAATGTACAGGAAGATATGGAGTGTCTAAGGAGGCAAAAAAACAAAAAAACAAAAAACAAAGATGCAAACCAATACAACAAATACAGACAGAGTAAACGAAAAACTATTGGATATGGAACACGGGCAAAAAAAATGCACCTTTGCATGGATTCCTCTACATTCCTGGTTAGGAGTTCTTTGTGGTGTCTAGTTTTCCTGTTTGTTTCTATGAACTAAAGCAAAAAACAAAACATATATGACCATAAGTTAACCTGTAAAGAAAAAGGCAAGTACTATGTACATATACTAAATAAAATAGAATAAGATGAATAGAGTAACATATAGTTTTAGAAGAATGTACCTTTTTTTTTTTTTTAAGTTCATTCAAGTTTATGTTTTTGTGTGTGTGTATATATATATATAAAAAAAAAAAATTGCAAAAACAAAATTGTGACCAAAAGCAATTACAAACCAGAGGAAACTAAGAAGTTGGATATCTTGATTTTTTGCAACAAGATATACATATTTGGTTTGAAGCATACAAATATGATTCTGCAATATGCGTAATGTATAGTTCATAGTTCAAGTGCAACACCAACTATCTGGTGACCAGACTGGTATGTGTACAAATCAGGGAAAACTAAGAAGCTGGATCATTGGTTTTTTTTTTTTTTTAGCAACAAGCTATACAGATATGTTTTGAAACATAGAAACATGACTTCACAATATGTTTTATGTATATCTCATAATTCAAGTGCAATACCAATTGTATTTTGATTAGACCAATATGTTTCTAAGATGAACATATTGTATTGAGGAATGGGCACATTTGACCACACATGATCAATAAGTGCGCTTTGTAGATGGCTTGTATTGTTCAAAAGAAAATGGAGACTGTATTTGCACATGTAGTTTTCCAATTATTTTGTTCTGGCATTATTTTCTAGCATTTCAATATTGAAGTCTCCTACAAGCACAATGGGCCCGTTCAGATGGAAATGGCCCAATGCATTGGAAATAACATCTAATATGTTGGAGAATGTTGCATGGGGAGCAACATACAGATTCAGTATTGCAATTTTTGTTTCATAGAAAAATATTTTTGCAAGCACCACCTCAAGATTCTTTTCTTCGAAATGTATATGGTCCAAAATTGGTACATGTTTTTTCACCAATATCATCACCCCATGTGTAATGTAACTTGATATGCAATTGTGATTTGGGAATTGTTTTTTCTGCATGCATAATTCCATGTATGTTTCCTACAAGCACAAAATATCAGATTGGATTATATCATGGTCATTGAGTATATCATCCATTTGTGAATGTAAGTTCTATGTGTTAAGCAAGAGAATTGATACATATGACTTTGTTTGTATGAATTGGTAATCATACTGTAGTTGCCATTTTGTGGTGGTCCTGAGTCATTCCATTTCAATATCAACTTTATGTTTGACTTTGAATTTATCTTTGGTAAGAGGACTTAGTAAATACAAGGAGTATATGCTTTTGACATGGGACAATGCTATGTATACAAGTCCATGTATCTGAATTCCAACATGCTGAAATGCAACATTATCAAGTGTTAGTCCTTGTGATCTGTGGACTGTACGTGCACATGCAAGTTAATTGGAAATTGTTTTCGAATATTCAGTCGACCTATCTTTGTTGATGTCGATACTGGATTTGATATTCGCAAAATAGGTGTCCAATCACTTGCAATGTTTGAAATATATAGATAAGCCAATGTTCTTTCTTGTCACTTGCCTATATGAAGTTCATGGAACTTAATCCAAAGGACATCAAGTTTTTGTGTTTTCGTATAGCATTTGAGTATTCCATCTACACCATTGACCAAGCAATCCTGTGAATCATAGTTGCAGGCATATATTTCAACCAACATTTCTAATTGCAGGACAAGTTGCAAAGGTAAAGTGGTTGTATGTTCATGATGTGGCACATTTCCATGGTTGTCTGCTTCCCGGTCAATTGAATTGATGATGATATCATCGCTAGGCATGAGTGATAGCATGTGCCTGTTATGCATTGAAACATCCTTATTTGTGTAGAACAGGTAAGGGAACATTGGGTTTGTTGGTTCAGGCCGCAAGCACCTCGAATGGATATATGTTAAGTCATCATATATTTGGTTGCTTGTCTGCATTCTATTCAGAATCGCAATGAATGTTTCATCTATCTAGTGCATTGTAGTATGCAATTCAAAGAATTTAATATTGTCTCTCAAAAATTCATGTGTCAATGTTTGCATGTTAACCACAGGCTGTTCAAATATCAAAGAATCTTGGATGGGTTGTGCCTTGTAAAGATCCCCACATAATATCATGTCAATTTTTCCAAAGTATTTTGTGTGCACATGTTTTATGCTTCTTATTCGGTTGTCAATGGAATACAAGAAGTGACTTCCAATCAAAGATGATTCATCTATAAAGACAATTTGGAGTTCGTCATAAAGCTTAGACAATGTATCCAACATTTCCTTTATAAGTGGAAGAAACTGTGACTTGTTAAAAGGCATTAAAAACGAAGAGTGGATTGTTATTCTACCTGCATTATATGGAACTTTTCATGTGTATGCAACTATTAGGCCCTTTGGTTTCATAGGATTAGAGGAATTGTTTGAATCATATATTCGTATAAGCATTTGGAACAGTGCTTTCATTGTGAATGTCTTGCATGTTCCTGCTCCGCCTATAAGGAACAAGTGCACAGGAGTGTCTATGTTCAAGCGTTTTTTATGTGCAATTTCTTTTAGAATTGTTTGATGTTCTCAATTCAACCGACGTCTTATTCTGTGGTATTCATTATTTTCAATTAGGAAAGGATGTTTTGTGACTTGAAAACCAATATTGATACATTTTTCACTTCCACCTGCTCGAGGACGAGGCAAATCTGCTTGTAAGTCATAGGACTCGCAAGGAGTTCTATTTGTTTTTTGGTTTGTGAAAGTCTCATCAATATTTTCAGGGTTTTCTACCTCATTAACTGCAATTTCTAGATCACCCCATGTTGGATTAACATTGTAAGTAAATCTAGCTTCATTGATTTGCACTATAGTCTTAGAGGCAACATACGCAATCTCCCATGTAGAGAAGTTATGTTTTAATGTCTCTTCATTTTCATCGAACGGAACGTATAGTAGCATATTTTCTCTACAATAGTTTTCATAGTTAGAATGTTTATTGTATTTGACAAACTGTATCACAAAGGGTTTTTTTCTTTTTGATATGGGCGCACAATTGTTTTTGTAATACGATACGAATTCTACTAAGAAGATATGCCTAATAGGAGATGGATGCTGGAGGTAATAATCAATAATAGAGCAACATAGAACGTCTTCTGAATTTTTAGGCTCTTGTTCTAGAAAAACTGGCGGTTTAAGCACAAATGTGTGTTTCTCAAGTGGAGACGTGTTTATGAAGACACATTTTCTCGAACTACGAGTGAGGGGTAGGGAAAGTGCAATGTGAACTGCTTGCTGAGTAGACATTTGTTGAATATCAAGCAATGTATTTCCAAGTGTGCGTATCATTTGTACACCATCAATATGACTTCTTTCATGTTCTTTGTGTATTCTTCTGAATGCACTTGTCATAGATTTGTCAACCTTTGTCATAAACGAGGTACAATACGATGTTGCAACATATGCATTGAACACATACTGTGCATCTGTATTTGCTTTCCACATAACTGGCATGTCCTTAGAGAAACTGTTGTTCCAAATATGGGAAAGTTTTCGTTTAAGGAAAATTGTTGGTTGTTTAAGCATACATTGTATGGATTGGATGTACTCATCTTCTGATAGATTTAGCTCTGTCAAGAAGTCATCGAAGATCATCATCTCATCAAACTCTCCTTGTTCTAGAAATGAGAACAAGGATTTAGATTTCTCAACAACAACATTGTCCTCTAAACTAAGTGTCTCTATTATTCTTGTAGCTCTCATTGGCAGCACGAGAAAGTTGTATCTATAATGCTAGTTTTTTCATTTTCTACAACTTCTTGTATGATAATGTCTATGAACTTTGGCAAGTTATGGATACAAATGATATGTGTTGCATGTTATGTATTTTTCCACAAATTGCTTGATCTGTGAATTGTTGTCAGCTCCATAGACTGGTGCACCCTCTATCCACAATAGTGTGTGGTTATGTTCATTCCCCCTATTCTGGAATTCAGTCACAAAAAAGTAGTCTGATATTTTTCCAATTTTTTTTTTATCATGGCATATCAATTGTCTCAAAGAATTTATTCTATGTCTATAGTAGCGAGGACATGTCACTAGGTCTTTTCTTATGAGGTAGTCAATGTCATTATTTTCCAGTGTATTGGTTTTTTTTTTACATTTCTTGTTCCTATGCAGGTCAGATACGACAACCACCAATGGATCCCAACAATTCTTCGCAGTTGTAAATGTGATGAAAAATGTTGGTGGGCCGAATTGCCAGATCATTGCAAAAATAATTTTCTTATTTTGTTGCAAATAGTCAGGAGAGGTGCGAATGTTTTTGAAATCTATGTATCTAATATCAAATTTCAGAAATTTTTCTAGTTTTACTTTGTACTTGACATCCTTAGCCAACAAATTTCTTCCTTGTAACTGGCCTTTTCTTATTCGGACCCACATGAAAGACATAACTTGCTCTATCATTATGCACATTGTTTTGAAAAATAAATAGATTATGTGACAGGAGAAGTCACTGCTTGAATGTAGCAACTCCCATCGGACTATTTTATGACAACTGAATCATTTTGTAATGTCATTTTCATGTGGATCTCCATAGAAGAGTGTTGGGAATTTCATTTCCTCGACGAATTTGTCCTTGAATATTCCAAGTGGACGTTGCCCCTCAGCAGGTGAAATTTCAAAAATATTATCTTGCAAGTCACGAATGCATTGTGAATCAGTGAATCCATGCACCAATGTCTCAGTGGGTGTTTCATTATCTGATTCATCATGTGTATCAAATTCACTGGAATTTTCGAGAGTCTCTACAGACTTGGCATCCTCTTCTCCAAGAACACTGTTCCAATTCTCATTTATACAAATTCTATGTTCTTTGTACAGGGCCCTGGAACATAATTCATTTAATTCTTTCATAACAACATGCACACGCACTTTGTCTATCTGATATGCAGTTTTGTATCGCAAGTGTCTTTTGAGAGCCACAAAAATTCTCATTGTATCGCTACTGAATTGTGGCAAGGATTTTTGCACAACATCTAGCTCAATAGGCACATTAATAGTTGATCATGTTAAGCCCATCTGGGGTTGTTTATAACCCCAGGGCTTGATTTCTGCAAATGCGATTCGCAGAGACACAAGTTTCTCTTCAAGTTTTGTAAGTGTACTTACATCTTGTAGTGGTTTATTACATCTTATTTGGTCAAGGGTTGCAAAATGTGGCAGTTTTCCATTTTCAAGCGACCATTTTCATGGAAGACAATTTTTTCCACGGGAAAATGTTTTATCGTGCGCTATCAAGCAGAGGTATTATGCTTCCAAATTATGCATGAAAGACTTACTGTTTTTTGCCAAATTCAATTGTTCACAAATGGCACATGCAATGGAAGGAGTGTCTTTGATTTGTTTCATGTAGGTCTTTCTTGCATCTTTCTTTCGCAGGGAGGTATGGGTAGAAACTGTTTGCTCGTTTTCATTGGTAGTAGTGCATGGTGTTGCTTCTAGCCCAGGAAATGTGACAGTTGCATGACCATTGTGGGATATGAGACCGTACATGTTTTTGTTGTGTTGTACACAAACAAATTTCTTTAGATTGTGATATGTGAGTTTCTCTCTAAAAGGAAGTGTAGCAATGTATTTTTTTCTCTCACGCGTGACCTTTTTCAAGTTGTGGTAACTTACTCTATGTTTTTTGTCCAAGGGAAGAATGACTTGATGGAAACTGGGATGAATTTCACTCTGATTCAGGTTGTGATAACGCAGTCTACATTTTTTGTTTAAGACCTGTATGACCTCATCACAACTGGGATGAATTTGACACATAACATTTTTCAAGTTGTGATAACTTAGTCTATGTTTTTTGTTTCATCCCTATATGACCTCATCACAACTGGGATGAATTTCACGCATGAATTTTTCCAAGTTGTGATAACTTAGTCTATGTTTTTTGTTTAAGCCCTATATGGCCATATCGCAACCGGGAGGAGTTTCATTCTCAATAAAGAGCATGCCACACGTATGAAAATTCAATGTGGTTTGGGTGGCATGGACATTGAACCCTGAACAAGTGATATGTCCAAGCAAAGGTTGATAATGGATATGTGTTGTATATGTTTTCAATGAGAGGATGTCAATTGTTCGATCATAATTTGAATCAATAGACTAGGAATGGACAGTTCCATCTGGTAAGGCTGACCAGACCTAGATATTTACTCTAAATATGATAGATAGCCATTGCAAACATAATCTACAACCCTACACATTTCCTTTTTCATATGGAAACACCATGTTTAGAAGGTATTCTTGCCAACTTCCAATTGTCGACATATTTTCTAGGAGATATGGCGAAAAGTGTTGATGCAAGCAACTAAAAGTTTGTTGGTTGCCGCCTATAATTACATTGCAAAGGGATTGTACAGTGTAAAGCCGAAGGGAAGTCACATTGAAATTTTTTTCTACCAAACAACAAATTGCATTGAATAAACTATCTCCACAGCTAGACACAATAGTGGTTGCTAGCTGTAAACCATAACAGTCTATGCGATGCATAATTCATTTCCACTGCGACTCAAGGTCTTTGCAAATGAGGGACAAGTAAATATGAGGTCCTTCAAGATTTCATATAGACAATTTTCTATATAGTAGTGGTTCATAATGACCATTGACAATATTGACATCATGGAACAAGATGCAATATAGATTGTTAGATGCAGTTTTGTTGAATAGTAGATATCTTGTTTTTCTTGTCAATGACCATATTCCAATTGATATATTGAGCCAGTTAGACAACCACCATATACAAAATGTATCTCCCCAAAGTCCCCTCTCATGTGCAGGAAGAATTGGAGATGCAAACAACTGCATCTTTGAAAAATACGTAGCGACATCATGTATTCCATGAAACCGATGAAGAAAACCAGATTCTAGTTCGTATTCATACGACTCCAATGCCTCAACATCACCATTTTTTAAACAACCCAATAAATAATCTATCAATCCATTGTGAAGTTCAGTCTAGGAATAATGGAAATGATATATAACCTTAAATGCATCGAAAAGGTAATCCCCTACAGTATACAAGAATGCATCCAATCTAAAAAGGCCATTGCTATGCAACACCTCGTCAATGTTGTCATGTATAATGGAGTGTGTATCTATTTCATATGACTCAAAATCTATTACTTGTTTCATCCTTTGAACTATGATTTTGAAGTTGTTTCTTAGATACTTTCAGTTCGCATGAAAAAAAAGAAAAGGGGGAAAAAAGAATAAAACGAAGAAAAAAAAAAGAAAAACAGGAAAACTACAAGCATGGAACTGCATACCAATCCCCGTATGTATCCTTCAACCTTTTTCTTGTCAACTTCAATCCCCCCTAGTCCCCATAAAAGATGACAAGAAAACAAACCCACAATGGAAAGTGAACCAAACAAAAGAAACAACGCAAATAAATAACACCATAAATTTACTTAGCAGAAATATTGATTTGAACCTATTCATGGCATGCATCCTACAAGCTTCTCAGAGGAAGAAAAAGTTATGAAAAATAGAAAGGATTGGATAATGGCAACAGGCGGATGTAGTTTTCTGACCCAGAGAATAAAATCATTCCCTGCCTCTATACCTCGATGGATGGTTCCCTCTTGTGATAGCTCCAAACTCATTTTCGAAAACCCCCCTGCATTGCAATTTTCGAAATAGATATGGAGGTGGAAGTCGACAAATGAAGATGCATGGTTTCTAGGAACATAAATTAAGAGCACAGAGAAAGATGGTCTGCAACAGAATTTCGAGGCAGGAACTCCCACCATTGAAAAATAACCATGAAACGATTCCACAAAAACTTACCCGTCAACAAGGGATGATAAGAGGTCAGCCCCAAAACCTACAAATCGCAACAACAGGTCCAACAACTTGCGAAGTTGAAGAACAACAAACCAACGAACAACCACATAGAGGTCCAAATGCAACTGCAGGACCTCAACTTTGAAAAGTTGAATCAACCAAGAACAAGAATCATGGAACGAACCAATGAGCAAGCATCAACCACTGAACCAGTGATGTTGTTGGAGAACAATTCTGCACAATTTCACTGCAAGCAACACAATAAAAAAAATGGAACGAAACTGTATTGCAACACATATGTACAATAAACATTTAAGGTTGCCATACCTATTAGGTAAACACTTAAGACTGTCAGAACGAACGAAGGGTGTAGCCCTGTGCAAACATTTAAGAAAGAATGCAGCGTGGCAGGCCTGTTCTCTCGAAGCACGCAAGAATAAAGCAGAAATTACACATAATAATATGCTAGAGAATGTATTCAAAGGACAAACTTTCATTGGGATAAATTTAGCTAGAAAAAAATGTTAAGCCAAACATTCGAACTAATGCTAGCATTAATCCACCTTCGAGCAATGCATAATAAAATATATGATTCAAAAAGACCATATACGATCAAATACTTTGGATATGCCAACATATATAACATTGGGAATAATGAAGCTGATAATAAGACCTCCAACCCATTGTCCAATCGGATCATGACATATATGGTGCTTTTTATTATATAAAAGTTGATGTTTTTAGTTCCCTGGTTCCAACAATAAGATAATATGGAAATATTTGTGGTCAAAGAACAAACTAATATGAGGTCAACAAATTATCAATTGCTATAGTCCCTCTATGCCTACGATAGGGACTAATAATAATATTATAACTTGTTTTAAAATTATTTATTAATAATTTAGAAATATTTTTATTATTAGTACACACATATTTATATGTATAACATATAAATAATATATCAAACATCAAAATATAATGTAACAAAAATGTACTTTACATTATTGGAATGATCATGTTACTATTAATTATTAATTATGACAAATATATTATATGGATAATATGTGTTTTACATGTTGACGTAGTTATATTATTATTAATTAACCTATAATAATGAGGCGTCTTACTACTATTAATTATTTTATATTAATGGTATTAATTTATTTATTTATAATCTAAAAGGATAACTTCTATTACTTCACAAAATATAATACGAAAAGAGTGTAACTAGGGGGGCCTGCCTCGAAGGGAAATTGCCCCCCTAAACCCTGGTCATATAGTTTCCTTAGTTTATATGGGCTACTTAAAGGCATAGATGAGAGAATAGCTATAGACTAACAAACCATGAACCCATGAAGGTGAACAGTATCAGATACCCCTTGATCCACACCAAGAAAAAAGGAAAACATAGAAGAACTAACATAAAATCAACCCTAGATAGAGCTTCCTAAAGAGAACCCGAAGTCCTCTGCATTAGACTCTGGATTGAGCTCGGGCGGCTAGTGGTCTCTTGCTTCATCTGTCTCACTTTCTCTTGGTGGGGGATGACCTTCTTCCTCTGGCTCGACTCCTCTTCATCTTCAACTAGGATCGGGCTATATAGAGTGTCTCAGAGGGAGGTTGGTTGCATTCCTTTCTCCATTTGGGCCTGGCATTGATCTAGCTGGTTGACTCAAAACTTGATACCATGTTGGGAGTGACAGAAGAGCTCAAATTTTCCTTCTAAGATATGGATTGTCTGGAGGATCTATGCATTTTTCCTATGGGTCTCAATGATGGCCTAAGCCACTGGGGATTTTGTTCATCTAATAGGCTTGCACCATCCAAAAGTACTTAGTGTCCCGGGTGCAAGGGTTTCCTAGTTCGGGCACCCACTTGGCCACCTCTTGAATTAACTCTTCATCCCTAGTTCTATGTCTTCTAGACATAACTCAGTCCTCGATTGTGTTGACAACCTCTATTTCATCCACTTTGCAATGGTCCCAGAACCATTCCTTTGTCTCCCACGCTTACTTTTCTTCTCTAGTAGGACGCCAGGGGCCATGCAAGGACAATGCTTCCTTATCATGGCAACTTGATTGACCTCTCTTTTTCTTTTTAATCCATTGTCTGACCATTTTTCATCTAATACTAAGTCTAATAACCACACTAATAGCCAACGTAGGGGAGGCTAGGAACAAACAAAGAAAGGAGAATAGAAGGATCTTATTCCTTCGACCTTTTAATTTAAGGGGATTGACCTTGTCATTGTTTCTACAGGCTGGAGTGTCTTGAATTCGGTGATGTCCTTGGAAATATTTCTCATTGCTACCAATGATAGTAGTTAATATGAAAGGACATTTAGAATTCATCTCCCAACCACCAATATTTCCTGAGATATGCTTGCAGTGTAACCAACTATAACCGACTTTCCCTTTCGATCATGCCTTACTCGTCGGAGCGTCCTGACCACTCTCTAGAATGAGGAAATTAACTAGTTTCTGGACCGTCCTTGCCTAGAATGTCTCTAATACATTTTTCCTTCTCTTTTAATGGCACCATCTTGTCAATCATGTTTCCCAATAGGTGCCCATCTGTTTCTTCTTTCTTGGGGGGCGTTTCCGCTGCGTGGAGGACTCTCCTTATCTCCTCCACCAAAGTCAAAGCCGATCTATGCCATCTGTCCCAGTTTAACACATCATGAGGAAGACCTTGTTCACAGGTGTCCCTACCGATGTGTGATCTAGGTGGATATCGGTGGCCACCCACCTTTTCCAACTGGCTCAAAACAATTTTCTAGCAATTTTAGCAATTTACTATTTTTAGCAGTTTTAATTATCGAGGCTATTTTGAGGGCCTAAATGAAGTTTTTTCGAGATAGATCTTCTCAATGATATTCAAAGGCATTATTGATCCCCCAAAATGAATATCCTCGACGATACCTTTCCAACGGGCTATCATATTCCTAAAACGGAGATCATAGACGTTACAACCCTGGGAAGTTGATGTACTAACTTATCCAAACGAGGCCCACATGACTTTTGGCGCTTCATCTTCTAGGGTTAGGTTTTTGGATGTTTATGGTTTTTAGAATTCTAGTTTATTTTAAAATGGCCTTCAAAGCCTCATTGTAATCAACTTCTTGCAAATGTGAGTAGACGTCGCATCTCTTCTCAGAGATAAGCTGCCACCATTCTAGCGAGTCTTTCACTCTATATTTTTACAGTCTCTGTACATTTATTTCATTAATAGAAATCATGTATTACTGTATATCTTTTCCTCTAGTTATATTTCCAATATATATTTGTTATATTACTATTTCTCTTTCAATATCTCTGTATATTTCTGTGTTATATCTCCGCTCTTATTTCGTGCCGGAAATAATCCGAATCAGTGGTATCAGAGAAGGTTGCTCTTCATTATTTTTCAGTGCATGTCCTTGACAAGTGTTATAACCCTAAAATGCACCATACAGGTTTACCTGGCATCAGGCCAACTCATGCCTCTTCCTAGCCAAAGCCATGTTGAGTATTTCCTCAAAAAACCACTCAAAACAAGCAACCCACGCCCTAACTTCTCACTGGGCATGGGTAACCGCTTGCTGTCCCTTTACTGCACGCGGGTATCCGCGGGCTAGCCCAAAATAGCCTGCGAGTACCTAACAAAGCAAAAAATCAGGGAAGTTTCCGCCGAGACTCGGGGCTTTTTGTCAGTTAACTAAAACTCTCCGCCATGCATGGCCGAGAGTTCGACTAAAACCCTAGC
>JZKD02S2222750.1:3119932-3130082 GCA_000966675.3 Picea glauca | reverse complement strand
CATAAGTCTCATATATGATATTTGATTTATGTTTTTATCTCTAACCCTATAATAGATCAGTAGCATGCATGCATAGTATTGTTTGATTGCAGGAAGCTTTGTGGAAGAAGCAGCAACAACAAAAGGACAAGAAACTCAACGGAGGATCTACTTCAGCCGTCCGGAAAAAGGTTGGTTTATTCTTCTCTTGTATGCATGTGAAGAAAGAGGTTTCAGATTCGGGTAGAAGGTCAAAAGTTAAGTCTTAAGGGTCATTTTCTGCGTATAAGTTTAGAGCCCTAGCTTATTAGTCCGTAGGGTAGAATACCCAACAACAACAAGGTCTGAGTATAGAAAGTTGTGTCTTGAGCTTGTCTCTCTTGAAGACAATCAATCTCGCATGCCCAAGAAACCCTCCATGGCTGAATAAAAGAAAAATGATGGAGCAGACAATCCTATCAATCTGTTGCTTGAGAAAGCTCTCACGTGACAGAGGGACAAAATGATGGAGATTTTTTCCCACATACTTCAATGCCTACTGATAGCAATAGACGCGTCTTCATTAAGTGAACACTTTGGAAGCACCTCGCCATTCAAGATACAAGTTAATTTTTATATTCTTGTATTTGAAGGACATATAGATGCAGAAGACCTAGACAAATGGTTAAATCTGCTAGAAAGTTATTTCTCTATTCACAATTTCTCTCACAGAGAAAAGATCACATTTTCACTCCTTAAATCTCTCCCTCATGTCAAACATTGGTGGGAAACTTATTGGGATCAAATTTACACATAGGAGTCTGGAATATATGGGGCTAAGCCCACTTGGGTTTTTTTTTGGATGCGGTAAAGGAACAATATTACCCTGTTGGCAACTATGAAGACCAGTACATGAGATGGACCACACTACGGCAAGAGAGGAGCCAAGAAGTTTCGGAGTTCACCAATACCTTCCATACCTTGTCCACCAAGCTAGGTATCAAAGACTCTGAATTACATTTAGTTTTGAAATATCGTGGGGCTCTACACAGATACATCCAAACTGAAATGGATTTTCTGGACATCTCATCACTCGGTGGGGCTTATCGATATGATGTTAAAATCGAGAAGAAATTTAAGCACCAGAAAAAATGGGAGTTTGGGTCTGCAAATCCTCAAAAACCAAAGTATGATAAAGATGACCCTAAAAAATAGCTTCCTAAAAACTAGTCTAAGCCATGGGAAAAGAAGGGTCACGGGAAGACGAAGAAGGACACCGGAAAATGATGTGATTTCCACAAAATCCCCTAGAACAACACCGATGAATGTCTCTTAAAACAGTCATTGGTGGCCGAGATCAAATACAAGGAGCCTAACCCTGATTCAGAATCTAATTATGAAAATATTGGTAAAAGATAGATCATCGACGCAGACCCCACTGCTATTGTCGCGACCGCAACAATTCAACCTGAAGAACCAACAGATCCTGAAGAGGGGGAGTGATTTTTTCATTGATGGATGTGGGTGAAGGGGACCCCACTGCATTTTATTGTTGATAGTGGAAGCCAAAAGAACCTCATCTCAGTAGAGGTCGTCAAACAATTGAGATTGTTGACAACACCACACCCGTAGCCATACAACATCGGGTGGCTTCACCAAGGACAAGATCTCCGTGTTAGCCAACAATGTCAATTTTCATACAACATCCATCCCTTCAAGGATGAGGTATTATGTGATGTTTCCCCACTGGATGTCTTTGATGTTCGCTTGGGACAACATATATGTGGAAGTGCCATGATATTTATGAGTCTCGACCCCATAGTGTCATTGTTACTTTGGGGGGTCATCTCTACAGAATACCATAGGTAGTTCTGACTATTGTTCCACCTAAACAGTATCGCAAGGTAGTATATCATACTACAAAATTCATCTTCTTCAAAATCTGTTCAAAAGGGGGACAGAAGGACACTGCAACCACTACAACCTCACCCCAAGCAACTTCTATCCAACAGAAGAAGGTCGAAAAGGTTGCAACAAAGCGCAAATATTCCTTCTGCACACTGTCCTCTCATGTAGCTCGACTTGTTGAACAACCATAGCCTCAACAGGTTCGTGACAGACTTCCACAAACTAAGCAGCGCGACGTCTCTAGCAAGGCAAGCAGCTCACTAATATGCAGATTCAACAAACGCTTTTCCCTCTTCGTCGAGAACTCAAAACAATGGAAACCATTTCTTCCTAAAAAGGAAGGATTGATCTAGGTGGATATTGGTGGCCACCCACCTTTTCCAATTGGCTCAAAACAGTTTTCTGGCAATTTTGGCAATTTACTATTTTTAGTTGTTTTAACTTCTAGGGATATTTTGAGAGCCTAAATGAATGTTTTTTGAGATATAGCTTCTCAATTATAGTTAAAGGCATGATTGATCCCCTGAAATGAATCTCCTTGATGATACCTTTCCAACGGGTTATCATACGCCTAAAACAGAGATCGTATGCAAAAATTACGACCCCGAGAATTTGATGTACTAACTTACCTAAATGGGGCCCACATGACTTTTGGTGCTTCATATCCCAGTGTTAGGTGTTTGGATGTCTATGGTTTTTGGAATTCTGGTTTATTGTAAAAATACCTTCAGATCCTCATTGTAATCATCTTCTTTCGAATGTGAGTAGTCATCACATCTCTTCTTAGAGATAAGCTGCCATGACTCTAGCGAGTCATTCAATCTGTATTTTTACAGTCTCTGTACATCTATTTCATTAATAGAAATTGTGTATTACTGTATATATTTGCCTCTAGTTATATTTATGATATATCTTTGTTATATTATTGTTTCTCTTTCAATATCTCTTTATATTTCTTTGTTATATCTCCACTCTCATTTCGTGCTGGAAATAATCCGGATCAACGTGTTTCTTCGCTATCTTCCATTTGGTGAGGTCTCCTAGGCATCCACGCTCAATCTTATCGTCCAATCCACTTTGCAGTGAGTCCCCCAGGAGCTAGACCCACAAATTCTTTAACAAGGAGACACCTACATTGGCCATGCAATAGGCCACCGAGTTGGCTTCCCTCCTGATTGGCTTTGCGATGATTGCTAAAATGGAGGCCATCGAAGTTCCGAGAGAGGAACATCCATGGTCTAGGCACCAATTTTGTGTCATGTTATTCATTTCCCCCCGGTTCGTGAGACGTTGTATACCTATGATGATAACAAGGGAGTCTCCTACCACCTCCAACATCAAGAATCCTTTCTCAACGACTAGTTCCATACCTCTCCTTAGACCAGTCAACTCAGCTGCATTGTTTGTCGATATTCCTAGGGAGGAACCATAGAGGAGTAGGGTTTATCCTTGATAGTTTATGAATATCCTTCCTGCTCTTGCTAGACCTAGGTTTAATTTTTAAGCTCCATCGAAATCAAGCTTAACGAACCCTTCCTGCGGGGGTTTCCAATAGTCCCGGATCCTTGAGGAGGTTGACTTTTTTCTCCAAGGGTTCTTATTCAAGTCAACGTCCAGGTTCCATCCTCTAAGGATTTCCATTTCTTGGGGATGTACCTGGAGGTATTTCATAAGCCACTGGACCACTACAATTTTTTCGGTCAAATTCATGTTGATAAGCTCCCAGATTTGACTTATGGTAAGTCTTTTGTCTTTAAAAATGCTCCTGTTCCTTTCTTTCCAAGAATTCCACATAAGGATACCTAGGAAGATCTCCCAGATTTTGATAATGATGTCACTATTAAAAGGGATTTCTCTCCACTTCTCTAAGGTTGCTAACGCATTGTATTTTTGGAGGTCTGTTTCCCTGAATTTGATAGCCCCTCGATCCCATAGTTTTATAGTGAAACTATAGTTGCTCAAGATGTGATCTTGGTTTTCTTTGTTCTCACAACAAAGAATGCACCTTGAAGGGTCGACATACCCTTTTCTGAGAAGTTGGTCCCACATTAGAATTTTTTGTGGGCCACCAACCATAGGAAAGTAGATACTTTGGGCAAGAGGGATCTACTCCAAATCAGTCTCTTTTGTTGACAGCCTGAGTACTACAGGAGTTGATAAGCTGTTTGGGCTCCGAATTCACCATTACCTTGGGGACCCCAACAAATGATGTCTTCCCCTGTTTGACTCTTGATTTGTCTTTCCTAGAGCATCCTGGAGATATAAATCTTAATATCCTCCATCCATTGGATCGACCATTCCTCTAGTGGTTTCCAAGTCCTCATGAAGGTGGAATCTGAGAGGAATTCATTTTTCCAGAAATGGTGAAGTTTCTCCCATATTTATCTTCCTAGGGTATTACTTAAAGTTAGGAAACAATCTCCTCCTACTAAAATGGGAATTTGTTCCCACACATATTCCCAAAAGAGAGCCAACTTTCATCATGGACTTCCCAGAAATAATGGTACTGAACTAGACTCTGATTTTTCTAGGCATTATTCCAGATCACTAAGCATGTATGGTTACGTGTTCATGGATTGATCTTTTTAAAGGAGTAAGGGGGGTATACTTCGAATTTAAGAGCTTCATCCAGAGGGTTGAAAGGGACTTGATCCATCTCCACCAGAGCTTGGTTTCTAGCGTAGAAATGGTCAATTGTGGTTCCTTGAGTCCTAGACATCCTTGAGACTTTGGAAGACAGAGGGTGATCCATGCTACTAAGGTCCATTTAGATTTTTTTCGAAGGCCCTCCCCAAAGGAATTTTCATTGAAGAGGCCTCATCTTAGAGGTACTTCACTTGTGCTGCCAGAAGTGAGAAGAGATACATTGGGAGGGAAGAGAGGACCGACTTGATCATGAGGACTCTTCTGCCAAGGGACAAAGAGCAGTGAGTCCAACATCCCAACTTGGATTCCATTTTTTCTAGAATAGTCTCCCATGAGGGGTTGTGGCAGGTTTTAAGTAGTAGGGGAGAACCTAAGTATTTGGATGGGAAAGTTGAGATAGGAAACCCAAGGATATTGGCTAAATTATTTTTCATTTTACGGGGGGTATTGAAGAAAAGCAACTGGGATTTTTCCTAGTTTATGGCAATTCCCGAAGCGAGGTTGAAGAGGTATAAAATTGATTTAAAGAGAAAAACCTTTCTAACTGTAGGGGAACCAAAAATCATATTATCATCCACAAACTAAAGATGGGAAAGTGCATCCTCTTCCCTGAGCAAGGGAATACCTTTGATCACTCCATCTTTTTCTCCCTGGGAGAGGCTTCGACCCAAGCCTTCTGCCAAAATTATGAAAAGGAAGCAGGAGAAAGGGTCTCCCTGACAGAGGCCTCTAGAGCCATTAAAATTTTTGGTGGGTGATCCATTTATCAAGATTGAGAAGAAAGCCTTTGAGACTAGATTCATAACCCAATTGACCCAATCTTATGCAAAACCAAAATTAACAACATCCTTCTTTAAAAATCTCAGTTCATCCTATCATATGATTTAGACATATCCAGTTTCATCATCATCCCTGCCTTTTTGGATATTTTTAGAGAATGTATCGCTTCATGTGCTACTATGATTCCTTCAAGGATTTTCCTTCCTTCCATAAATCCCCCTTGTTCTTGAGAGATGATTAATGGGAGGATTGGTTTGAGTCTTGTAGCTACTAGTTTATAAATGATTTTATAAATGACATTGCATAAAGATATAGGAAGAAAATTATCTGCAGTGTTGGCTCCTTTGACCTTCAAGATGAGAGTGATAAAAGTGGCATTGAAGTATTGAAGAATAACTTTGGAGGTGTGAGATTCCTCGATCACCTCCCAAATATTTTGACCCAGAACCGCCCAACCCACTTGCTAGAAATCAACTGTGAATCTGTCCAACCATGGAGACTTTCTAGAAGCCATACTTTTCACAATTTCCTCCACCTCTTCAAACACCACTAGTCTCATCAGCACCTATGATTGTTCTGGTTGCACTAACATTGGAACGACTTCAATGATCTTTTAGATGTCAGCTTCTCGATTGATTTTTGGCTATGTAAGAAGATTTTTGAAGTAGTTGAGAAGTTATTTTTCTATATCCTCCTTCTTATTTTTATTGCTTCCATCAGGGGCTTTAATGGCTACTATTATGTTTTTGTTACTTCTTTGAATTAAGGAGTTGTGAAAGAACTGGGCGTTTTTGTTCCCTTCTTTTAACCATTGTATCCCTGATTTTTATTTCCATAATATTTCTTCCCATCTTTCTCTTTTGACTATATCTTCCTTAATCAAGGCCTCTCTTTCTAGGAGGTCAGGGGGGCACAAACCTTCAATGCCTTAATGTTGAATCTCCTCGATTTCTTTTTCTGGTTTCTTTTTTTCCTCAAAGATGTTAAAATTTTTATTTTTTTTTCCATTTCTGAAGACATTGGCGAACATATTTCAGCCCGTGTTGAAGCTGGTACATTTTGGTTCCCTAGAGATTTTGCTGCTCTTTCAACAAACATTCCAGGTTAGGAAGGAAATCTAGGTGGTCCAACCAGAAATTCTCACATCTGAATAGTGTGGGTCCCTATTTCCATACATGGTCCCATTCCCACATGATAAGCAAGTGGTCAGACCCCTATAGGCCACGACTCCTTGTTTTTCTATGATGGCCTTTTCTGAAAGTAAGAATCTATCCAACCTAACTACAATTATATGCTCTTTAATCCTTCTGTTATTCCAAGTGAAGGTACCATTTCTGGTTGGGACGTCTAGTAGTCCTAGCTTTTATATGAGCTCACCAAAGTCCTTACTCTCCTGGTCTAGCCTCCAGATGCCTCCATACTTCTCCAAGGGGATTGTGATCAGATTGAAGTCTCCTCCAAGGAACCATACTTTGTTCCTCATAGAGTCTCCCATTAGGTTTAACTTGTCCAAGAAATTTCTCTTCAGATTGGGCATATCTGGGCCATATACATTGGTGATATATCCTTCTTCCTCTATTCTAGTACACCTGAATTTGAGAGTCAGGTTCCTAGTGTTGGAAGAGAAGTTCTGCATTTCTATGAGATCGAGATCCCATAGAGTCGTTATTCTTCCAGAAGTTCCTTTCGATGTCATCCATCTCGCGTCGCTGCTAGGCCATGTTTTATGGGTTATCCTTCCCATGTTATCGTAGTGACATTTTGTTTCTTGAAGGAGGATTATATCCGCCTTCATCTTGGATATTTTATATTTTAGCATCCTCTTTTTGGACGAACTATTCACTCCCCTAATATTCCAGGATGTAATCTTCATACTTAAATTTTTGGTTGGGGGGTGAAATAGTTCTCCGGGAGACAAACCACTTGACTTGAGTCCACCATTTAAGCTCATGTTTCTTCTATTTTTTGGCGATATGGTTTTCTTCCTCTTCTTTTCTTGTCTCCTAACTATTTCTTGGGGGATTTAATGGGGTTATTATTGATACCCATACCTCCAGATGACGTTGGTGCGTACTCTATGGAATTTCCTTTTCCTTTTACAGGTTCTAACTCATACTGTAGTTTGTGGATCTGATTGATGGTGAGGCTGTTAATTATCGTCGATCCATGAATCTCACTCAGTCTTGGGAGATCTATCTCTATCTCCTCCAATTCCAATGCTTGGGTTGCCTCCATGTCTGTTTCCTCTGTTGAATGTTCTCTTGATTCTAGGGAGTTCTTCATCTGAACTTTTGTGTCTACTATCGCTTTATGCCTTGGTTCTTTCAATGTCTTACGTATTTTAGACTCATCCTCTTTTGATCTTGTATTTTTCTTTTGTGATGTTTCGTGTTCCTTTTCATGTTCTTTCTCGATGGTTCCACTGGGTTATCCTTCCAATATTTGGAAGTCATTACCTGTGATTTTAGGTTGGTTTGTTTCCAGTTGTTTGGGATGTCTTCTCCCTTCTTTTCTTTTATTTGGGGTTTTAGAAAATACCTCTGGATCTGTTTCCCCTTTTCCTGAATTCCCCTGTGGGGGAGCATTGAGGGGGAAGCCCCTGAAGAGATGTCCATGGATGTGACATTTTCTGCATATAAACGAGATATGTTCATAGTCTGAGGACTGGGTCCATTCTTCATCCTGATATGAGATTACAATAGATTCTGGTAGAGCTCCTACTATATTCATGTAAAAACATATCTTGGCATAGGATACATACCTGTTCATCTTGGTTATTTCTGAGATCTCGAGAATGGCTCCCAGGGTATTACCAATTTCTTCGAGGGTATCTGGTTCCCAGAATTCCCTTGGGAGGGAATACATGCAGATCCATATCGACGCCTTTGTGAAAGTTTCTTTCTCTGGGGTGAACCTCTCTAACTAGTATCTCATGTGCAGGCCGACAGAGTTGAAGAAATAGAGGCCTTCCTCAAAGATTTTTTCTCGTCCAAAGGGGTCTGAGAAGATGGCTATGAATAACCCCATGGATTCAAGTTTGAGATCAAATTTTCCCTTTACTTTCCATTGTGCCTTGATCCATAGCTGTAGGGATTTCTCTGAGGGCCAGATACCCATAAATTTACCTTTCATGGCATGGTATTTCATCCGTTGGATGTAGTTCCATATGCCATGTGAGGTTACCTCGTATATCGATTTTTTTGTTGTCTTATCTAAGCATCCATTATGTAGCCACCTCTACTGCTTTTGTCCTTTCTCTACCTTTTCCATTTCTATCATATTTGACCGACCTTCATCCTTATGTCTGGTACTTAAGCCCCCGATCTCGGTATCCTTTTCCTTGTTGTCTGGCCTAATATTGACTACGTCCTTAAAGGACTTTTTCCCTGTTGTCTTTCCTTCTGTCATCCCTATTTACAAGGATGTTTTTGTCCTAGGATCCACAATCCCTAGGATAGTTCCTTGTATCCTAGAAGGTTTCGTCCCCTCTCCCCTACCAGGAAGCTCCCGTACTCCTCATTTACGCACCAATAAACCATAAACCCTAAATCACCATTCTACCTGCTCTCCAATTTCTTAGATTAATGGTATTAATTCATTAATCTTATCAATTGGATTTAATCTTGTCAATTGGATTTAGCTTGGGTGATTGGGAGGAATGATTTTTGTTCTTTTCAACCTAGTTCAATTTCCACAAGTAACATGTTAAGCTCATAATGAATATATCATTGTAATAGTTTCGAAGAAAAAAAATAAAAATAAAAATAATTCAATTCATTAATAGTAAAGTATAACTATAAAAAAATGACTAGTTTTTTGTTTGATAAAACAAAAAAAAAACATTAAAAAATATAAAACTCACATTAAATTATAATGTTCATAACTTTTTCTTTTATATGTTTGCAATCTAGCATGGCTAACATGTTCTCAAGTTTCATTATCTTTTAAGAGAAAAAAAATTAGACTATTATATATTCAAATCATTTTTATTTTTTCTTTTATATGTTTGCAATCTAGCATGGCTAACAGGTTCTCAAGTTTCATTAGCTTTTAAGAGAAAAAAATTTCACGTTTATATATTCAAATCATTTTTATTTCATATTTGTAGATAATTTTTTTTTAATATGAATCTATAATTTTATAAAAATAAAACCTCTCTTATATATAGATACATATTTGATTTCAATTATTGAATAAATTTAAGATAATTAATTCCAAAATGATATAACAATTTAATTTCTATTATATTTTTTACAATCCTAATGTTTCTACCGTCATTGCAAAAATAAAGGAGGTAGAAAGGTAGATAAGAAAAGAGAAATTAAAAGAGTTGATATTGTTTCTAAAATTTATAAACATAGAGGAATTCATATATTTATAGTTTATTTCTTTACATATTAAAAATTTAAATGGTTTATCATTTTTTTTATTTAATTTTTTTTTATTATAATTTAATAGATTTATAATAATTAGTAAGTTAACAAATTTATAATTTTATAATTACATCTTTTCTATATCAGAATTTTATGGATTCATTATAATTAATGAATTTGTCATTTTATCACTTATCACTTTATCATTATTACAATGGATGAATTGTTAATTGATGATGATGATGATGATGATTAATGCTCACTGAGACTGAATTGGTCCAGAATTTAAGAGGGTAATGGATTACTTGAAATTCTTTAGAATTATGTTTTTGTGATCGAAAAGTATTAAGAGAAACATTCCAAGATCACCATAGTTTTGTTGAGTTAAAAGGTTAGGAAGGTTGGTAGTGTTACAAATATTTTGAAATTGTGATCTAATCTGGGTATAGGCTGGACAATCTAAGAGAAAGCGTTTTTCATATTCA
>JZKD02S2222750.1:3096540-3119882 GCA_000966675.3 Picea glauca | reverse complement strand
AATGAAAGGAATTATAATGAGTTGTTTTTCCCCCAACAATGTATCTATTAATAAACTTTTGTTTTTGACAAATGAAATATACTGCAACAATCTACAAAGACCCTATTTTCTTATGACTATAATTTTGAATCTAACGAATGAATATTATAATTTCTAGAATTTGTTTAAGTTGACCAAGATGAAAAAGTTGCATATTCTAAACACATGTTTTCCCCCACCTTGTATCTATCTTAATTTTTACTTAAAAGTAAAATCTAAAAATATGTTTTTGAAGAGAATAGTTTAAGGATTTTGAATATAATTTTTTCTAAATTTTCCACTTTGTATTTTTAGAGATATGGATATTTCATTTCACTAAATCATAATGTCACCTGAAAATAATATGCAGTGATTTTTTTATAAAATTAAATAAAATTAGATAAAAATAATGAAAATGTAAACAAATTATATCCATTGAAAGTAGATTCAATTTTGCAAATGTTGGTATCAATTTCAAAACTAAATTATGAGTATTTTCAGGAGTTTGCAACCTCTAAAGTTTAAGTAAGATGGAGGGAATTCTCAAGTTCCTGCAAATAGTCACATTCTTAAGTTTTCGGCCAAAATATGTTTTGCGAACAGAATTTGTAAAAAATAAACGGTTTCCTCGATTTTTGACCTAAAAATAATATTTTGAATGAAAAATAATCTTTCGGCCGAAAGGTTGGTGAGATAATTCCGTTGGCTAAAAAAAATGAAGAGACACATTGTTTCGATTCTGTTGGTGCCAAATCTTATAAATACGCTTTTGTTCAAACCAATTTAACACAACTCACTCGCTCGTTTCATGGTTTTGCATATGTAGAGACCCTAAGAAAAAATTTGAATCAGCTTTTTAGTTGTTTTGAACAAGGTGGTTGATGTTTTGAATGCAAAAAAAAAAATTGAAGTTGAAGTTTTTATTGGAATAACAATTTGTATATGGAAGGCTTTTTTGAACATTTTTTCAAGGTGAAGGCTTTGTTGAACATAAAATTCTTGATATTATTTTTTAATAATTTTTGTGAAAATGAAATTTTTCTGAGACTATTCTGAAATGTTGATTTTTTTTAAAACTTTTACAAATAACTATACTCATGGGAAACAAGATTTTTATCAATAGAAAATTTGATCGCAGTTGAGACAAAACTCGCCATAATGAACAAAGGAAATAACATTTTTGGAGATAGAAACGAGAACGTGAAAATACTTAAGAAAGAAACGATAATGATGTAAATGGAGATTTTCAACAAGAAGAAGTCCAACCAGTTATGCATATACATATTGTATATATTAAAAGTATAGAATTCAAATTTTTATTTTTATTTTTTTTTAGTTTGTACGTGACATGTGGGACTAACCTGTGGCTACGAAACCGCGACTCAAGGGCATCTAAGCTATCAAAATCACCTGGGGATCACACCCGGCTTGAGCCACACCAACCCTTAACATGGCTGGATTTTTTGTCCCCGCAGGTTTCGAACCGGTGACTTTAACATCATAGAGTGCCTTAACAAACACTTTGTCACTGACTGTCCTACACCTCGGGGATGAATTCAAATTTAAATTATTTTTTAATATAATTGAGTAATTCAGATTTGATGTTTTTTAAAAAACATAAATTAATTTGTCTCATAACATCGATGAAGTCATTGAAACCGAAATTGAATCATAAGTCGAATCACCTACATGTATGTACATAAATTTAGATAATTCAAGATGAACACCTCTATATAGTTTAGTGAATTTATGTTGGAGTTTTATTTTTTAATATAAACTTTAAATTGAAATATGCATTAGAATCTATCAATATTGGTGATGAAATATTAGAAAATGTTGACACTGACAAATTTTGGAAGAAAGAAGCTAATCATTATATAAGATATCGAACTAAGAATATGTAAAATATTTTTTTCAAATATGAATCAGTAACAATACAAGCTCAACTTTTACTCTGTCTAATAAAGTCAAGAAATTTAAAGGAAGCTACATCATTTTTGGGTATTCAAAAGTCGACAAAATATACAAAGGTGAAACAAAATGTCTTTGACAATATAACTAGTGCATTAAAAGATTTTGGAAAATATCAAAAAAAAGATGTCAATGTTGCACATAGAGTGATACAAACAACAGTTGTTTCGTCTAGAAATATAAAATATCGTTTGACACAACACATGGAAAAAGCGCTGGGAACCTCAAGAAAAACATTGTACAAACATACAAAATTTTGATTGCAAATAGATGCAAATAATGAACTTGCTTGTTGGACAGTTATCTCTAGACAAACCTACAAAGATAGACTTACAGAAAATGTTAAAGAGTCGATCCGTAATTGTTGGTTGACAGAATCTCGTGTTTCACCACATACAAGGGATGTGTTGCAATGAAGAATAGCACAAAAAAAATATGAATAACATCCAAAACATATATTTCAAATGACACAAACATAAATTTTCAATAAGTTCAAAGAAGAGCACAAAGAAGTTAACATTTCCATCAATACATTTGTGTAAGAAAAACCACAGTTTGTTAGACCCATCATTGTTCACGACACTTGTTGTTGTGATTATCATGTGGAATTTGAGTTATATTATGACACTTTTCTTGATTTTGGTCAAACTTTATGGCCAAGTTCACCTCCTCCTTCCACATTCCATGCTTTTATATCTCAAATTCTATGTGAAAGAGAAGGTGATGAATTATTTTACAAAAGAAAATGTGTTGGTGGAAAGAAATGTGACCGTTGTGGAAATATCAGTTTGTTTCACTAAAAGTATCCTATTGATATGAATTATCAATCATTTTCTAATGTAATAGTCAATTGAAAGAGATATGAATATATCACCAACACACCTTCACATTCTTCAAATGTTATTTCCAAAAGGATTGATTTGAAAGTAGATAAAATATGTGTGATAGATTTTTTGAAGAAGTTTGAGGAAGAAATTTATAAATACAACAAGCACTCACATAGAGCTCGATGGAAAGACCTACAATTCAAATAATCCCGTGAAGTGTTTCCACCAGGGAAAATTTTGTCTGTAGTTGATTTTGCAAAGAATTACACATTCGCTGCACAAAAATAAATACAGAGTGAATATTATCATTCTGATCAAGTCATTATATTTTTCCATGTTCTATATAGACATGCTCAATGGAGTCTTGATAACATAGAAAGAACCAATGACAATTAACATGTTATTAAAGAATATCACTTTTATATAAGTCATGATCGAGCACATGATAAATTTTATGATTCATTGAAAGAACATGAGATCAAATTCGATCGACATTGGATATGGTCCTATGGATGTGTGTGTCAGTTCAAATCTCCACAATCATTTTATTGGTTGTGTCGTATTCATAATAAATCAAAAATTACACATTGTTGGAATTTGTTTTAGACTGGTCATGGAAAAGGAGAGCACGACGGTGCAGGTGCATGTGTAAAACGATCATTTCGAAGATATCATATGAACCCTCATGCCAATCGATTTGGATGTGTTGATCAAGTTGTTGAATGGTGCAAATTGACGCTAAGCCATGAAAATAATTTGTCAAGGGATGTGCACAGGGTGTCTATATGTACATGTTACACATGTACACAAGATATTTTTATTCACATGTTTAAATTTATATGATCTTCAATCATTTTCTTCATAGATTTAAAGTTAACAAGTTCTTGTCTTGTGCAGGTTTTTTTGGTATGTTGGAATCCAATATGTAAATAGATCAATCCCATATGAAGTCGGTACAAAACATGGGAAATGAAAAGTGCATTCAGTTAAAACCAAATTCTATCAAAATGTGTTTGCATTTGATAGAATAAATGAATCTTGTTTTTGTTCAGTTTGCATAGAGGACACAAAATCCATAGAGATTTGCGAAAATGAAAATGAGGAATATGTTAAATCTTGGAGACATACCAAGCTTAATATAAAAGGGAAAATTCCACTTGCAAGTTCAGAGGAAATGGAATCAAATGAAACTATAGTGTCAGTTGATGGCGATAGAGTTTTTGATCTTGTTAGAGAAGGTGATTTTTATGTTTCAATTGTTTGAAAATATATTTGTTAAATATTTAAACAACTTGTAGATGTAATTGTAAGTTGGATATATAAAATTTATATATATAGTAGATGAGTTTAATGACACATGCATGCGTTCTAATCTAACATGAACTGCTTGTTGGAACATATCGAATTATTTGCAAGTGATTTTTTTGTCGTGGTTACACCTGTAGACAACACTGAAAACGTGAAATGTTATTTGATGTGATGTACATAACAAAAGATGAGGTTATTAGAAGATTTTGATTATAACGATTTTATATGTGAAAGATGATCCATTGTATTGAAAGACTATTTTTTTCAAGAAACCCATCAAACTGATAATCATGTTCACTTTCAAGACTATCAGTCGGATGTCATAAGTTGTCAATGTAGTCATTTGGTATGTGCATCGTGCATAAAGTTAATAGAAGTTCAGTCAAGAAAAAAAACAAAAGTTAGAAAATGGAAAATGTCCAAATTCGATCATGAATGGATAATTTA
Source organism: Picea glauca (assembly GCA_000966675.3). Lineage (NCBI taxonomy): Eukaryota > Viridiplantae > Streptophyta > Pinopsida > Pinales > Pinaceae > Picea > Picea glauca. The sequence goes on along the minus strand of JZKD02S2222750.1, from coordinate 3,115,311 downwards.
AGATGGCATACCATTACGATTTCTTTAAACAAGTGACATACATTCTAGAATTTATGAAATGAACAATGGTTCAAATTTATGATAAGTTTGATGCAATGCATAGGCATGCAAAAATGAATCTAAGGAAGCTTGAGAAGTACATAAGCTCTACAAGAATGTGTATTCAAATATCCACGCAATATATGCAGAATTGTGTTCTTCCTTATTAAATGTCATGGTCAAGGTGAAGATGGTGACATAATCAAAATTTGTAGGAACATATAGTAAAACAATGTAATTGATAAATAGATAAAAATCTTGGGAAAACTACCTTAATGAATATGGTATGAAATTTGAAAAACAAAGGCAATAGTAGCTTTTGAGATAGGGAGAATTAATGTTTGATCTCAAGTTACCATTTAACTAATATGAATGATTGAAAACATTATGTAGGTTCTTTGAAATAATTATGGGACAACTCCAAGCCAAACCGTATAAAGAGAAATTTCTCCATTTATCATTAAGGTAGTTTAATATTCTAATGACTTTATCACCAACTTGGAACTTCCTCCCTAAGTACAACTTTCCTTTCATATGTTTTCATTTATATTTTCATAGATTTAACATGTTATAAATCTCTAAGACGTCTTTGTCAACCTATTCTAACTATAGAGGATAAACATAGTGAACCTCATCCAAGGTTGTTAATATTTAGAAAAAGTTTGTAAATGAAGGAAATGCATTTACCTGAGTGACTAGAATGTGGTGAGGTTATATGTTAAATGGAAGAAGGTCATGCCTTTGATAAGAATTTGGAACTAGGCTAAACCTATGAGGTTTCTTTCATTGTGGGGAACTCCTCACTATGAACTAGGGATATTAATGATGCCTTGGTTCACAACATATACCTTGGTGATGCCTCAATTCACAACATGTTGAAGTCTAGTAATGAAGGAACCGAGGGAAAATAAAATTGTAAAAAATGTGGTGTTTGGTTGTTGAATAAGAGAAAATGGAAATTTAAATGAGGGAAATCACCTCAAAATCCTCCTCTTTGTAGAGAAAGGATTTTAGTGATGCTTCGGTTCACAACATACTAATTCATCTTCATGATTGTTAATCAAAGTTCTTGATGTTTTTAAACATCAAATGATTTGTGTACTATTAATTTACCATATGATATACACATTTCAGTAGTGCAGTTAGGTGGATCTCTTATTATAACACTTGAATAAAGTGAATATAAGAGGCCTTGGATTTAATCGATTGTCTATTATGGTTTACAAATTTATTTTTTTGTGTCTTTAAATAACTTTATTTCGTTTATATGATTATGGGTCACTCAAATAATCATATTGTGATATATCCACAACCATATTAACCTAGCTAAAATAATAAAACCTATACATAAATTATACTTAGCCCTTCTACAATCCTTTTTCAAAATACCATTATTTTCATTTGTTATATTATCTTCATTGATGAATATTTTCAAACCCAAACAACATGTCTTCTAGCTTCCTCAAAAGTAATTTTAATGTTAAAACATTATTTTTCTTTCTCTTACTAAGACTACTCAAAATATCTACCTCATTATTATTATTTTGAATTGTTCTATTTTGTAAATTTAGATATATTCAAAAAAATATATTCAAGAATGCCAAGAATAAATTTATCATGTGGACTAGTGGATCTACATAATAGTTAATCAAGTGCTTATTATTGTTAAAATTTCATTGCTTTGTTTTTTAATTTGCAAAGTCATACACCTTTTAGGAGTACCTCATTTATGTGGATATCCCATTCTAGCACATTCATGGATGAAGATACAAGGTCTTAGATTTAATCAACTCTCTTTATTGTGTTTTACACCTTCACATTTTTATGCCTTTGAATGATTTTATTCTTTCTAGAATTATGAATCACTAAAATAATCACATTACAAAATATCCACAACAATATCAACTACCAAAAGTAAAAAAACCCTTACATAAATTTCATTTGGTTCCCTTATACAATCTTATTCAACAATACCATTATTCTCATATTTCTCTCATATTTATCAAGGAATCGCATTTTTGTTTCTTATGAGATATTTGGTTCCATCTTACATCGAAACAAAACAAACATTTCTTTCAGTTTGTTATATTATCTCCAAGGTTTGAGATTTTAAAACCTATGCACCATGTCATGTAACCCTTTGAAAATTTATTTTGATCTAAACATTATATTTATTTCTCTAGTTAAGACAACTCCAAATTCCTACCTTATTGTGACTTTTTTTTGTTTGAATTTGTAAAGACCCCTCTGTTATGATAACAAATAGCAATGCACAACATGTAAAATAATTTTTTTTTTACATTAGGAATTTACAATCGTTATAACATAATTCATAGCAACGCAAATCAACACGTCATCATACTTAAAGTGACACATGATCAACACATAACATAAATAACGACATAGTTCAACACATCACAATCAATTGAAGCTAAAAACAAATCATGATCAACCATGCTACTGAATATTAAAATAACTATCCACCCAACCTATCTTGCATGGTTAGGACCTCCAGGACACATAAGCAATGCTCAAGCCCAGGATTCATTTGATTGATTTTGACCACTTAAGGTCTCAGGGCTGGCGACTGTTACGAGGAATAAGGAGGTATCTAAATCCCGATAATCCAATCAAGTCGACAATCAACTAGATCAATCAACCAATATTAATCATCAATTAATCATGGCGCAAGAGTAATCACCAAATTTATTTTCATGGCGCGCAATTAATCTAATTACATAACTCATCATACATCAACATTAATTTCAAGATGCAAGATTAAGCAAATTCATAAACGATCATACATCAACATTTAATACATGGCGCAAATAAATCTAATCACTCAATCATATATTCATTAACATTATTCCAAGGTGTAAGATGTCTAATCACTTAATCATCTAGACATCCACATTATCCCATAGCGCAGAGAGGGCTAATCACTTAATCATTTTCAAGCAACATTGAGTGTAAATGAGAACAAGGACATTTAATGAGAATGATAATTCAAGAGCAGAATACAACTTAATCTCATAGATTTCAATAGACCTTTTCATATCTAGGAATGTCTTCTAGGAGTATGTAAGGAAGGCTAAGATTATACATTCAAATTAAAAACCCATAAGAAGACCAATCTTCTTAAACAATCCATTAATTTAATACCACTATTACATTAGGTATCCCCCTTATAATCAATCAACCATTAATTTAATCCATCATTCATCAATAAAAAAGCAATTGAGTAACAACATAGGGCATTAGGGATTAAAAACTATGCAATCATAGTGTAAAGTTGGTAATCCAAAAACATATGTAACCTGATGATCATGTAGAACACCAAGTTTAACAATCTAAGAATGTGCAACCTTGCATAGAAACTAAAAGATCTTGTGCACAAGTGGTCATCAACTTTTGCAATATCTACAAGCACATTTTACCCTAGTTAAGTGGGTGTAAGGTCCTTTCCCTTTTTAAAAACAATGTCTAAATGCTTTCTTTCTATTCATCAATAACTATTGTACTAGTATGTTCTGGTTGTGAGGTTGATATACTTAATTTTTTTGAATCTCTATGCAATGCACGATATAATATTTATAACACTTCTTCAATTAATTAAAATTGTTAAATTATAACTTCTTACAACTTAGTTAACTTGAATTTTTTTTTTTTTTTTGTTTGTTTGACAAGAAATCCAAAAATAGAATACATCTCATCTAACTTAAAAAGCAAGTTTGAGTTAAGATTACACACCATACATTCATGTATGTCTAAGATAAGAATAGAGAAGGGTTAAAACCCCCTTTTTTGGAGGTGAGTTTTAGTTTATTTTCGTCCTCAATTTAAGCCATTTACAACTCTTTACACTTATGCAAGAGTTAAAAAAGGAGTTAGCTTTTGGCTAACTTAAAGAAGTCAAGTTAAGCTAAGGATAACTTTCAACCCAATTGTGCATCTTTAAAGATAAAGAATTTTAAAATTCATCACTTACTTTTAGGAGATAAGTTTAAGTTTCACTTTTTAGACTAAGTCCTCTATAGTTGTCATGCATTAAGTAAGAATAAAATAATAGAGGTTACCCTCCACTAACTTTAAGGAAGCAAGTTAAATTAAAGATTACGCATCTCATCACTAAACATGTTAAATAAGATTTTATATAGAAATTTAATCAATCAACTCTTTGGGGAGAAGTTCATGTTGACCTGGATTGAATCTTTTACGTTGTTGTTCTAATTAAAGACGGCATTGATTTTTGTTCACTATCGAAATTTTGTTCACCCCAATAACACCCAGAAATGAGAAAAATCGTGGGTAAATTTGGAAGTCGTCCTTTAGCCATGTATCAATCATTAAACAACAAACCAAGGGAATATATCTTCCCTTCAATCGCTCGTACCCCAACGTTCGTGATTGAGTGATTAGTTTCATCCATTTAAGGAGAGGAAACATATTTCAGGAATGTGCATTCAGGTCCAAATCTCAATCGGCCCAACGAAATCCCAGTGATTAGCACCCAAGCACCAAGCTTATCGGGTTTACTATACAGGAGCACCGACTCAGAGAAATCAATAATTGGGTTTACTACACAGGATTTACTAAAAGAAGGATTTACTACAGAGAGCAAAAAAACTTAGTATGCCACCCAGTTCAGGATTTATTACACATGATTTACTAAATGAAGGATTTACTACGCAGGAGAAAAAAAACTTAGTATGCAACCCAGTTAAGAGAAGTCAATAATTGTACAGTAAATTGCGAAGAGCTGACACAGGATTTAGTATGCCACCCAGTTCAGGATTTACTACAATGAAGGATTTACTACACAGGAGCAAAAAAACTTACTATGCCACCCAGTTCAGAGAAATCAATAATTGCACAGTAAATTGCGAAGAGTTAACACAGGATTTAGTATGCCACGCATCATACTCCCTTCATGCAGCACGCATCAAATACTCCCTTCATACAGCACGCATCAAATTCAAAACTAGAATTTCTACTACGAAATCAATCCCGATGATCAAGTATTACACCGTGAATTCCTTTCGAGGGTTTCCTATTTCATTGTGGATGTTGAATTTGATCATCAAGGTAAGCATTAAGGAGCAGATCTAACGGTGGTCAAAGGAGTGTCCATTCTGGCTACAATATATACATATATCAGCGGATTCAATAAAGAAATCCAATGGATTATAAAGGAGGTCAGTGAATCAAAATTCCAGACATTAGGATAAAAATTGAATGGTTGCAGAGCTAGAAAATTTCGTTCCATATTCACAACCATCCATAAACTTGCAAATTTCGATAATCAAGTTTAACACAGTCACGGAAAAATTAAAAACGCTAAATATATACAATCCAATCTTATTACAATTTAAGCTTAAATGAAAATACCGTCACCAACTTCGTTGGACTTCGAGAAGTTTTTCGACAACTGACAATCCTGCTCTCCCTCTACCTCTACTTGCTAACCACTGAGACTTCTCCAGTACCTCCCAGCCAACACTACTGAGACGCAAAGGGACCAAGCACACAAAACTAGAATCTTCTAGCTCCCAGTTTGCCTCACAATGTAGAGCCATCATTCTCTCTCAAGTTGGGTATCCCAACTCTCACAAGTAAAACCAGTGAAAAAAATTTCCGCATAACTTTACCCATAACCAGTGATCCCCTCTTCTCATACCAACCATTTGTTTTATAACATTTCCTTAATGACACATTCTCCTGACATAATCAATTCACTTTTTAATTAAATAATTTAAAATTATCCTGTACACTTGTCACCCTTTCCCTTAGTTGCACAAGTAAATCCACAATTTATTTTAATTAAATTCAATTTCCCTCACCCATCCTAAAAGCACTCCTTAAATCACTCCTAGTTGTCTCTTTATTCTCCTTATTCCCATTTAATGATTGATGCCTTACTAAATCTGAGTTGAGTTAAAATAGGAATCTTCTTCTAGTTAGACTAGTGTTAACTAGACTCTAGATACCTTTATAGATTTTTACAAGGTTTAATTATTCGCTCAAGGTTTTCTAGGCCACCTAGATTCATTGACTCAAGTTTTATTTTTGTGATGTGCCCTTCAAAATGCACTCTGTGTTCCAAGGGTGCCACTTGCCTTTGATTCAAATTTTTAATTACGTGACATGCCCTTTAAGACGCACTCCATGCTCCAGGGGTGCCACTCGTCTTTGAATGGCTTTGATAGTTGTCCAACCCTTGGAGTGAACACTCCATTCGAGCGACCTTGTGAGAGAATAAGGGATTGTAAGGAATAAGGACCCTGTCTTATTACACGCCCCTTAGAAATTTTCATGAGAGACTCTCAGTCTACCGTCATGACATCGTGGATCTCTAGAAATAGGTAATCTTTAACCTACAATTCGAGCCACCATGAGAGTGATAATAGGCCATCTCAGGGACTCTTCCACACCCGTCCCTCAATATCTGGTCTATGTGCATGGCCCCTTTACTCCTTATGTGATTCATATTACCAAGCATTCGTCATCCTTCATTCATTAACAAAACACTGTCAACGATCCATATACAACATCATAATATAATCGATCATATGTCACACATGCAATGAAATACTCAAACCAATACAACCCACTCCCTAACTCAATCCTGAATCCAAGGAGGTCCATTGATGCCATCAACATCCACACTCTGTCAATGTCCTGCACACTCAAGGAAAAATCGTCAATAACATATGTCAATATAAATATAACAAATAACACTCAATCATAATCCATCAACATCATCATAAGAATACATAAGCGAAATAATGATGCAGGAGCATCTCTCCACTTCAGTCAGCTAGCCAGCCAGCCATGTCAGCGCATGCATTCAAGGCTGAAGAGAGGCGCACCCTCATCTTCAAATTTGAATTTGAATGTAATTAATTTTGTAGGCTGTTCAGCCATGGAGTTGTGCCTTTGTGCAGGCATTAGAGTAGGTAGGCCTTAATGCTTGTAAAGCTAAGATCTAGATCCGATTTGTGGACTAGACAACCCATTCAATGTAATTGAATAGGGTAGGTAGATTGGAGGGAGGAGCTCGAAGAACCCCCTCATGTAAAAGATCAATTTCGATCTCATTTTGGGAGGAGTTGGTAGAGAGAGAGAGTTGGTAAGAGTTAGAGGGTCTGCGAGTAGAGAGCATAAGAGAAGGAGCCGAGACCTTGTTACAGGCCATGCTCAGGAACACCATTGTAAATAGGCATCTGCCATTTAATATAAACAACAATTTTTTCCTGCATCTTTCATGTGTTAAATAAATGTCTGTGAGTGTTATTTATGTGCTGTGAATGTATATTATGTTTATGCATTTGCAGAAGTTGTTTTGGCTTCAAGATTGAGAGGTCTTTGAGGCTTCACACCAGGAGGGTGTGACAGAACGTTGTGGTTTTTGATCGCCGTGCACAGAGGGTGCATTTCTAAACTTTGCATAGTCAGACAGAGGCGTACCAGGTGGGCAGAGAAGTGGAAATCAACAACTCGGAAGAAAGACCAGTGAGGTTGCTTAATACCTTAGGAGGCAAGGTTGTGTATGAAGAAACAAAGTTGTAGACAGAAACTCTCTTTGAGTTCTATGAAGCTCTGCCAAGTGGGCATTGAGCACCTACATAGTGATGCATTGAAAAGAACTCTGTTGTGAGTTCAGACAGGAGAACCAGAATCACTAAGGATTCTGAGAGCTCTGCCAGGAGGGCATTGAGCAGGCACAAAGGGTGCACAGTAGATGACAGAACTGTTGGACATTATGTAAGAAAATACTCTGTCAGGTGGGCATTGAGTAGGTGTGCAGATAGGCACAGAAGAAAAGAACTCTTTGAGTTCTGAATTTGAAGAAGATCCCAAGGAAAGGGACCTTCACAGGCTTGCTGAACACCCTGCAGACTCAACAAGAGGCCGCTTGAGCAGAAGAATAGCCAGGAGGGCATCAAATTCTCTAGAAGGAGGAGAAAGGATAAGGAACTGTTTCCTTAGGAGTCTGGGCGAGAAGAGAAGCTCAGGACGGATAGCGCTTTATGTGCACAGAGACCATGTAGGAGCATAGGAGTTGAAGAATCCTTCAAGGGTTCGAAGATAGAAGCTCAGGAGGAGTAGTGCTTTCAGCACACAGAGCTTAACTACGAGGAGGGAAGAAGCCGCAAAACTCTTTGGAGAGTTTAGAGTTCCCAAAGCTCAGGAGGGACAACGTTTTCATATACGCGTAGGAGGATTCAAATCGAAGAGTTCACAGAGGAGAAAGAAGGAAAAGGTCGAGGTCTTTAGTCTTGGAGAAATCTTCCAAGCATTGGATGAAAGAGCCAAAGCTCGGGAAGAGCAACAACTGCCGTCGGATCTGCCAAAAGGATCTGGACTGTTGAAATTTCTATGTCTAGGGAGCAGCAGGAGGAGCGCACAGGAAGAGGAGATCATGAGTCATCGGATCTCACTCAGATGCCCGTCAGTCATCGGATCTGATCAGAGTTGTGAGGTAGTTAAGCCTTCGTGAACAGGGGAGTGAAGTCCCGACAGGAATTGGTCATCAGGATTTCGGATATCGGGATATCGAAAGTCCTGAGGACAGGAGATCAGGAATCTCCAGTATAAAACCCCCGAAACAGATCTGAATCGTCCATTGATTGGGACACATGGCGGAGATCAGGAGCCATCGGCATATTGGGATTCGACATTTCGTGAATCCTGAAGACAAGACGTCTGGAGCATTTGAAATCATGAAATCACGAAATGATTGAGGATCGTCCATCATAGGAGGACGCGTGGTAGAAATCCTTGAGTTTAAGGAAAATGCCGATAGAAAAGTCCATCGGCTTATCGGGGTTTGGCATTTCACGAATCCTGAAGACAAGAAGCACACGCATTTCGGAACCGTGAAGTTCGAAACCCTGACAAGGTGGAAAGCTCCGTTATGGGGCTAACTGACGTCATCTCATCATATCGGAGGTCGGGAATTGGAACTTCGGGAGTTCCGAGGGAAGGAAACCATAGGCATTTCGGTGTTTGAAAACCTAAATTCACGAAATGAATGTGGACTTTCCATCTTGAGGGGACGCGAGGCAACAATCTAGACTTTCGGGGAAAATCCCGAAAGGGAAGCCATTTCGGGAAATCGGGATTCAGAGGATCGAGAATCCTAAGGACAAAGTGTCCATGAGTTTCAGCATTTGAAAGCCCGAAATCACGAAAGACATAGGACTACAGTCATATGGAATAGTGGTCACATGGACCAGGAGATAGCCATGGGGCTAAAGGCTATTAAAGCATTGTGATGCATCGACGTTTCGTGGATCGACATTTTGGGGGTCCAGTGGACGAGAGATTAAGTGCTTGGGTTGTGTGACTCCAGAAATAGAGCCGTGGTTTTATGTGCAGTGGTCATGTGGGCCAAGACTTAGCCCTTAGGGCTAGTTTCCAAAAAAGGTGTTTCAGCATTTCAGAGATTCGATGTTCGGGAGGTCGAGAAGACAGAGGGTTCTCGACAACGGGAATCAGAAAACCCCGAAGCCCGAAATCACATTTCCTGTGGGGAAATTGTTCATGGTCGTGGTCAGGGCCATGAGGGAAATGAAAGGACTTGTGGATCAGATTTTAATAAAGATTCCAGTGAGGAATCAAAGAGCTTCTTCGGCTCAAAGGAGAATTTGAGCGATCCTTAAGACCAGGAGGTCAGGCGCGGGACCTGTTGAGGTAGGTGTTGGAGCGTTCTCGGTGCCATCAGTATGGTATCAAAGCATTGAATCTTGTCTATAGATTTCAGGCAAGGGAAGCTGGAGGCAAAAGAGCACTCTGATACACATCAGTTGGTATCAGAGCATTGAATCTTGTCTGTAGATTTTAGACAAGGGAAGTGAGGAGGAGGCAAAGGAAGACAGGGTTGTTGAAGACTCTGTGGTGATTGTTCGCAGGTAGGCAAGAATCGAGAATACAGTCAGCAGGACTGTAGGAAGAGGTTGAAGCACTCAGGTTTGTAGGAGTGAGCAGCATATTTGCCAGGAGGGAAGACAGAGACAGCGATATGACTACTGAGGGCTGTAGATATGCTGGAAGGAAAAGCCCAGAGTTGATGAGCACAGGTGAAAGGAGGAAAGAACTTGCCAACATCAGGGAAAGAATGGAAGAGCTTGAACTGCGGATGCAGCAGAAAGCCAAGCGAAGATGGGTATATGAATGGCCCATGAGGAAGCCGAAGGTAAAATGGCTAGAAGACAATGTAATTTGTTAAGAGGATGGTTGAGGCATGATGAAAACCTCGACAAACCTGAGGAGATGGTTCAGATACGTGAACCAGAGACTGGGAGAATTCTTGGCGAGGGTGCTGGAGAATGGAGATCGGTTGAAGATATCAAGAACTTCCAGGAGGGCAGAGAGGAAATTCCAAATTTCCAGGTGGGAAAGGAGTTGAGATCAGCTGAAGATCTCATGGACTGTCAGGAGGACAACCAAGGAATTTCACATTTCTAACTGGGCAATTAAATGAGGTCTCTGTAGGATATCGAAGATTGCCAGGAGGGCCGTGGAAGCATCTCAAATTTCTAGGAGGGCAGAGATAAGAATATGAGACTGTCTAAAGGTCTCATGGACTCGAAGGTGAGTTCAATTCAGCAAGGGGTGCTGATAAAGATGGGATCGGTTGATCTCATAGTCTGCCAAGGAAGCAGCAGGAAAATCCCATATTGTCAGGTGGGCAGGGATGAACAGATGAGACTATCTGAGAGTCTCAAAAACTCAGAGGTGAGTTTGGATGAGAAGATGCAGCTGACAGAAGAGGAAGAATGGAGAAATCTTCTAATGATTGGGGAAATTCAGATATTCCTACCATTTGCCCAAGAGGAGGAAGAAATCTGTGTTGCAGATGTAGAAATAGCAGAAGAAAGGAAGCTAGCTGAGACTGTCAAAGAATAATTGGAGTAGGTGTTTGATACAACCCAAGTAGAAGAAGAAGAGGATGATGAGCATTCCGAGGAATGGCTCAATATTTTCAGCCAGGAGACTGAAAATACTGCAACCTGGGAGTTTGCAGAAGAAGAAAAGGAAGAGGCAGACAACATTAGCTCTGTTGATCTGTATGAACAGATTGAAGCCCTGGAGAGAAGGGTAATTGTGCAGGGCATGCACATCCAACAGGTGAGGTTGGAAGCATATTAAGAGGATGACATGGGAGATCATGATGATCTGCCCATCTGCAGAAAGAAAATGCAGCTGAAGTGACTGCATGAACAGGGCCAGCCATTTCAACAACTGGATGAGGTGATAGAAGACATCAGAAGGCTGATGGTAGAGATAGTAGAGAATTCCAGTAAGGAGAAGATGGGCAGAAAGGTAGCAGCAGCACAGTAGCATCAGCAGCAGAGAGATGGGGCAAGGAGGCTCCAGAAATTTTTTTGGGATCTAGGAGGATTTCAAAAACCGAGATGGGAAGCTCATGAGCAGGAGCTCATGAATTTTTCAGCTAAGGAGTATGATGCAGGAGCATCTCTCCATGTCATTTAGCCAGCCAGCTAGCCACGTCAACGCATGCATTCAAGGCTGAAGAGAGGTGCACCCTCATCTTCAAATTTGAATTTGAATGTAATTAATGTTGTAGGCTGTTGAGCCATGGACTCGTGCCTTTGTGCAGGCATTAGAGTAGTTAGGCCTTAATGATTGTAAGGCTAAGATCTAGATCCGATTTGTGGACTAGACAACCCATTCAATCTAATTGAATGGGGTAGGTAGATTGGAGGGAAGAACTTGAAGAGCCCCTTCATGTAAAAGATCAATTTCGATCTCATTTTGGGAGGAGTTGGTAGAGAGAGAGAGTTGGTAAGAGTTAGAGGGTATGCGAGTAGAGAGCAGAAGAGAAGGAGTCGAGACCTTGTTACAGGCTGTGCTCAGGAACACCATTGTAAACATGCATCTTCCATTTAATATAAACAACAATTTTTTCCTGCATCTTTCATGTGTTAAATGAATGTCTGTGAGTGTTCTTTATGTCCTGTGAATGTCTGTTATGTTTATGCATTTGTAGGAGTTGTTTTGGCTTCAAGCTTGAGAGGTCTTTGAGGTTTCACACCAAGAGGGTGTGATAGAACGCTGTGAGTTCTGATAGCCGTGCACAGAGGGTGCATTTCTGAACTCTGCAGAGTTAGACAGAGGCATGCTAGGTGGGCACAGAAGTGGAAATCAACAACTCAGAAGAAAGACCAGTGAGGTTGCTGAATACCTCGAGAGGAAAGGTTGTGTATGAAGAAACATAGTTGCAGACATAAACTCTCTTTGAGTTCTATGAAGCTCTGCCAAGTGAGCATTGAGCACCTGCATAGTGATGCATTGAAAAGAACTATGTTGTGAGTTCAGATAGGAGAACCAAAATCACTAAGGATTCTAAGAGCTCTGCCAGGAGGGCATTGAGCAGGCACAAAGGGTGCACAATAGAGGACAAAACTGTTGGACGTTCTGTAAGAAGATACTCTTCCATGTGGGCATTTAGTAGGTGTGTAGATAGGCATAGAAGAAAAGAACTCTTTGAGTTCTGAATTTGAAGAAGAGCCCAAGGAAAGGGACCTTCATAGGGTTGTTGAACACCCTACAGACTCAACAAGAGATTACTTGAGTAGAAGAATAGCCAGGAGGGCATCACATTCTCCAGAAGGAGGAGAAAGGATATGGAACTGTTTCATTAGGAGTCTGGGCGAGAAGAGAATATCAGGACGGATAACTCTTTATGTGCGCAGAGACCCTGTAGGGGCACAGTAGTTGAATAATCCTTCAAGGGTTCGAAGATAAAAGATTAGGAGGGGTAGTTCTTTTAGCGCACAGAGCGTAACTGCAAGGAGGGCAGAAGTTGTAGAACTCTTTGGAGAGTTTAGAGTTCCCAAAGCTCAGGAGGGACAACATTTTCATATACGCGTAGGAGGATTCAAATCAAAGAGTTTGTAGAGGAGAAAGAAGGCAAAGGTCGAGGCCTTTAGTCTTGGAGAAATATTCCAATCATCGGAAGAAAGCGCTAATGCTCGAGAGGAGAAACAACTGCTGTCGGATCTGTCGAAAGGATTTGGACTGTTGAAATTTCTATGTCCAGGGAGTAGCAGGAGGAGCGCATAGGAAGAGGAGATCGTGAGTCGTCGGATCTCACTCAGATGCCCGTAAGCCGTCGGATCTTACCAGAGTTGCGAGGGAGTTAAGACTTCATGAACAGGGAAGTGAAGTCCCGACAGGAATTGGTCATTGAGATTTCAGAAATTGGGATATGAAAGTCCTGAGGACAGGAGATCGGGAATCTCTAGGATAAAAACCCCGAAACAGATCTGATTTGTCCATTGGTTGGGACATGTGGTGAATATTGGGAGCCATTGGCATATCAGGATTCAACATTTCACGAATCCTAAAGATGAGACGTCCGGAGCATTTGAAACCACGAAATCATGAAATGATTGAGGACCATCCATCATAGGAGGACACGTGGCAGAAATCCTTGAGTTCGGGGAAAATCCCAATAGAAAAGTCCATCAGCTTATCGGGGTTCGACGTTTCGCAAATCCTGAAGACAAGAAGCACTATCATTTGGGAACTGCGAAGTCCGAAACCCAGACAAGGTGGAAAGCTCCGTTGTGGGGTCAACTAACGTCATCTTGTCATATTAGAGGTCGAGAATCAGAACTTCGGGAGTTCTTAGGGAAAGAACCCATAAGCATTTCGATGTTTGAAAACGTCAAATCATGAAATGAATGTGGATTTTCCATCTTGAGGGGACACGTGGCAACAATCTAGACTTTCAGGGAAGATCCTGAAAGGGAATCCATTTCTGGAAATCGGGATTCGGAGGATCGAGAATCCTGAGGACAAAGTGTCCATGCATTTCGGCATTTGAAAGCCCAAAATCGCAAAATACATAGGATTGCGGTCATATGGAATAGTGGTCACATGGACCAGGAGATAGCCATGGGGCTAAAGGCCATTAAAGTGTTTTGGCACATCGGTGTTTCGTGGATCGACATTTCGGGGGTCCAGTGGACGAGAGGTTGAGCGCTTGGGTTGCACAACCCTGGAAATAGAGCCATGGTTTTATGTGCAGTGGTCATGTGGGCCAAGACTTTGCCCTTAGGGCTAGTTTCTGAAAAAGGTGTTTCGACATTTCAAAGATTCGGCGTTCGGGAGGTCGAGAAGACAGAGGGTTCTCGACAACGGGAATCAGAAAACCCCGAAGCCTGAAATCACATTTCCTGTGGGGAAATTGTTCATGGTCGTGTTTGGGGCCGTGAGGGAATAGAAAGGACCTGTGTTTAATAAATATTCCAGTGAGGAATCAAAGAGATGCTTTGGCTCAAAGGATAATTTGAACGATCCTTAAGACCAAGAGATCAGGCGCGGGACATCCTGAGGTAGGTGTTGGAGCATTCTTGACACCATCAAATAATAACCATGTACTATAACTAGATCACCTGCATGCAACTGTCCTCAAAGAATAATTCAATAACATGTGCTCACAAGAGAGGGATGTTACATAAACCCCCTCTTATTTTAACTTCATCCTGAAGTTGTACAGTGTATAAAAATGCAGTAAATAAAGTATCTGACAAGATCTATATGTCTACTCTATAAAATAAGTAAGAAATTGTTGACGCATATCATACGCATCCTCCCAAGTAGCCGAGTGTAGACTATAATTGTCCCACTGGACCTTGACCTGATTGAATGTTTGACACCGTAGTTGTCGAATGCGACAGTCCAGAATGTTGATTGTCTCTGCCATGAGTGTACCCGCATTCGACACCGCAAGGAACTCATGTCAATATTAGGTGTAGGTTCACTAGCATAATGTCACAAATTAGATACAAGAAAAACATCGTGCACATGCTTCAAAGAATGAGTCAAGGCTAGTTGATAGGCCAGGGGTCCTTTCCTTTCCACAACTTTTAAAGGCCCCACAAACTTAGGATAGAGTTTATCACCCTTTTCGAACTTAATTGAACTATTGTGCAGTTTCACCCGCAAGAAAACTCGGTCACCAACTTCATAGTTGCGGTCAACGTGATGCACATCAACATAACTATTTTGTCGATCTTGCACTTCTTTAATCCTTTGTATTATCATTTGCATTTGCTCTTCCATTTCTTGGATCATTTCTGGTCCCACTAGGACCATATCCTCAAGTCGATCCCATCTTTATGGCATCCGACATGGTCTCCCGTAGAGAAATGCAAATGGTGTCATCTTAACAGTACCTTGATATTTTTTGTTGTACGCAAACTCTACCAGTGGAAAGAACTCTTCCCAAAGTTTATGTTGGTCCAACACATACATACGCAACATATCCTCCAAATTTGGTTCATTCTTTCTGTCTACCCCTCTGTCTCAGGGTGGTATGTTGTACTAAATTTTAGTTGTGTTCCCAAGGCCTCTTTGGAATTAGTCCAAATGGTCCTGTAAACATTGATCCTCTATCGCATATAATTTTTTTTGGCATGCCAGACAGTCTCACAATCTCACTGACAAAAATTCTAACTAGGTTTGGTGCCTGATACATCGTACACCCAAAAATAAATGTGCACTTTTCGTCAGAGTGTCAACTACCATGAAAATAGATTTGTTCCTCCTCGCCATCAACGACAATCCAATAATGAAGTCCATTGAAATGACCTCCCATTTTGATTCTGGAATAGCGTGTGGTTGTAGTAATCTTGTCGGATGTCTATGTTCAACCTTCACTCGTTGACATTCTAGACACCTTTCCACGTAGCTAGCTATGTCTTCCTTCATCCCTTCCAAAAGAATAAGGGTTTAAGGTCTACCATCATCTTCATGACTCCTGGATGAGCCATGTATACTACTCTATGATCTTCTCTTAAATTCAAACTTATCAATTCATGGTTAGGCGGTACATAAATCTGGTCATTATACCTCAACAGTCCCTGAGTCCTTGTCCAATGTATAACCTTCAAACTTTGGTACCATCATGGTGTAATATATCAAATATAAAAAGTATGCGAAACAGAAATAAAATGCTAGAAATGGCACAATAACAGTAATATAACCAACATAATCTCCACAATAACACAAAAATGATATAAGAACAACAACAAAAATAACACTTTGATTTAGAAAGCAATGTTCACGGCCCTCTTTGAGGGGCCAACCTCTAGTCGAGCAATGCTCTATTACAATAATCTCCAAGGTAGGGTTTTCATACCCTCGACCCTTATTTATACTAAATATGTCTATCAAGAGAAGCATCTAGAGGAAGATCCTTCTAGAAGCGGAAGCTTCTTTTATTTCTTCTTACATCCGCCTTATTCTATTTTATTGAAAGGCCTTATTAATATTGACCTTTATTACATCTGAATATATTGATCTACCTATGTGCGGGTTAGGACCCTAACATGTTCGCCCCCTTAAAAAAAACCTTGTCCTCAAGGCTTGAGATGTGGAAACTGCTGCAGAATGGTAGTTGGTTCCCAAGTGGCATCTGCTGGAGTTGTATATTTCCACTGGACTAGCACTTTCTTTATGGTTCGTTGATGCAGGCGATGCTCACGCTGGTCCAAAACTGCTTCTGGTTGTATCCAAATGTATCCTTCTTCAGCTAACTCGGGAAGGTTAGTTTGAATTTGGCACCTAGTTCCAATCACCTTCTTTAAGCATGAAACATGAAAAACAGGATGTAGCTTTGACTGACTGGGCAAAGCTAACTGATAGGCGACTTGTCCCACATGCTTGAGAACTGTATAAGGAGCATAAAATTTGGGTGCTAGATTCTGACACTGGTCGGCCTTGAGGGAAGTTTTCTTGTATGGTTACAGTGGCAGAAACACCTGATCCCCTTCTGCAAATTGACGTTCAGAGTGACCTTGATCTGCTTGTTGCTTCATGTGATTATGTGCCATGAGAAAGTTCTCTTTAAGGGTACAAAGAATATCCTCTCAAACTGCAAGTGTTTGGTCAACCGCCTGGACCATCGAGGTACCCGGTAAGTATGAGAGAACTGAAGGGGGATTATGTTCATATACCACTTCAAAAGGAGTCATGCATGTAGTTGTATGGTAGGAAGTGTTGTACCACCATTTAGCTAGGGGTAACCATTGAGCCCACTGATTTTTCTTTTCAGAGGAAAAACACCTTAGATATATTTCCAAACACTTGTTGACAACTTCCGTTTGACCATTAGTATGGGGATGATAAGTTGTGCTTAGATGCAATTGGGTGCCCTGCAGCTTAAACAATTCTTGCCAAAAATTGCTTGTGAAAGTTGGGTCACGATAAAAAACAATAGAGTGTGGCATGCCATGAAGCTTGAAGACCTGGTCCATGAAAATTTGAGCCACCGTGGATGCAGTAAATGGGTGTTGAAGAGCGCAGAAATGAGCATACTTGGAAAGGCGATCCACAACCACCATTATGACTGATTTATTTTTCGATTTGGGTAAGCCGGTAATAAATTCCATAGAGATATCCTTCCAAATAGTAGGTGGAATTGGAAGCAGTTGTAGTGTTCTCAGAGATTTGATTGTTTCTCCCTTGTTGCATTAACACACTTGACATTCAGTGAAAAAATTACAGATGTCCTTTTTCATACCATCCCAGAAGAAGGAACGTTTGACCCTATCATAGGTTTTGGTGAACCCAGAGTGCCCCGCTGTGGGTGTAGCATGAATCTTAGAAAGTACCGTGGATTTAAGCTTTGATTCTTTACTTAAATACAAACATCCTTTGTATTGAAGCTCATCCTAGAGCCAAGAGTATCTTGGGGGAGCTAGAGCATTGGTCTGCAATTGCTGGATCAAATGTGAAATTTTGGGATCTTGTAGCCATTCCTAGCGCACAGCTTGGAGCCAATCTGGTACAATGAAGGAAAGAGAAAAAAGGGATATTTCTTCTTCATATTTTTGGGACAGTACATCCACTACCACATTGTCTTTGCCCTTCTTGTAAATGATCTCATAATCATATCCAAAGAGCTTAGTCACCCATTTTTGTTTCTCCGGGGAGGAAATGCGTTGTTCCAGAAAGTACTTGAGGCTTTGATGGTCTGTCTTAATTTGGAAATGTTTCCTCAAGAGATAAGGGCGCCACAGTTGAACGACATGTAGAATAACCAACATTTCCTTTTCATAGATGGGTTTGCCCAGATTTTTTTCAGATAGTTGCTTGCTGGTGAAGGCCAAAGGTCGAACCTCTTGCATAAGGACAACTGATTCCTTTCCTTGAGGCATCACATTCCAACACAAAGGTCTTTATGAAATCAGGAAAGGCCAGAACCGAAGTGGTGCACATGGTCATCTTCAAGGTTTGAAAATCTTGAGCAGTGGCTGGAGTCCAAGTGAAAGAGTTCTTTTTGAGGAGAGTCGTGAGAGGTGCTGCAATCTTGCCATAATTCTTAACAAACTTGCGATAATATCCTGTTAAGCCTAGAAATCCATGCAAGCTTTTGAGAGTCTTTGGGTGTGGCCAGTCTTGCATAGCTTCAATATTTTTCGGATCCACCTTGACACTATCCTTGCCAACCAGATGACCCAGGTATTCTACTTCTGAGGCACCAAAAGCACATTTAGACTGTTTCAGGAAAAGTTTGTGCTGAGAGAGTAGATGGAGAAATTGATGTACATGAGTAAGATGGTCTATCCAGGTTTTGCTATAGATTAGGATATCATCAAAGAAAACTAATACAAAATGACGGAGAAAAGGATGGAAGACATGATTCATGAGGCTTTGGAAGGTGGAGGGGGCATTACACAAGCCAAATGGCAT
>JZKD02S2222750.1:3061417-3082430 GCA_000966675.3 Picea glauca | reverse complement strand
TTAAGTAAGAGGTCTTGAGTTCAAGTCTCTCTTTTGTTACTTTTTTTGAAAAAGTTCATGCTAAAATTGTAAAGTGTATTTCACTTCAAGTATAGAAGTGAATCACTATAAGTAGCTTTAATATTTTATTTTAGAGGTATTTATTTTGCATGCAGCTTTTATATTATAAAGTAAATTCATTGTAAAAGTGATCCCCACTTTATAAAAGTGGGTCACTTCATAAAGAAGCTTACACTATCACGTGGTCATTTGGTTACCGTTTATGCTTTTTTTTTTAAAAGGGCATAACTCTCACATCCGAAGTCCGTTTTTAGTGCTGTTTAATTTTAAAACCGCATAATTTTTCAAGCTATTTTCATCTAGATCATCATTTTTAGTTTTTAAATCCATATTATCTGCATATTTAATATAGATTCTACAAGTAATCTCTTGCTTACCGACACCAACTACTTCCAATGGAAATCTCATATGGAAGATTTATTAAGAAGTAAAGGCTTGTACCAGATTACTTTGTGAAAGGAAAAAGCACCCATTGATGATGATAAGAAAGTAAAATGGGCTAATAGGAGTGACAAATCATGTGGACTAATCATAATGTCTATCTCTCCTGATTTAAGGTACCACATTCAAGAAGTTGATGACCCCGAAGAATCTTGGGAAACGATTGAATGTGGTTTTGGTAAACTCAACATTATTCAGCACAACAGTTAGAAAATCAAGTACTGACCTTGAGTCCAAGTGATTTTTCTTGCCTTGGAGACTATCTATCTAAGTTTAAAACACTTAGATTTTTATGTGAATAATGTAAGATAAAAATGGAGGAAGAGTAGTGCATCTATCTTATTATTTCTAAGTTAGGTAGTGCATAATCTGTGTTTATATCTACCTTTTATGCCATGAGAGAGGCTCTAGGGAAAGCCTCTGAAAAACCGACTCTTGAGTCCTTTTTTGCTTCTTTGATTAGAGAGGAAAATAAGCTTGTACAACTTGAAGTAATCAACACTGCAGGTACCTCCAACAAAGCCTTAGTTTCCCAACAGAAAGATAAACCCAAGTATCCCAAGAAGCAACATCCTCTCTACAACAACAGGCAACATAAGGGCCCCAAACCCGCTCAGAAAACTTCATGTCCTAATGGTGACAAAGGAGCAAAATATAAAAATAAGAACACTGACATACATTGGAACTTTTGTGATAAACATGGTCATGATGAGTCTAAATGTTTCAAGAAGATGGCAGCTTTAGAAGCAACGATGAAGAAGCACAACATCAGTATTGATTCTACTTCTTCATCTTCTTCTCATGGACATGCACTTTCTGCTTCTGGTTTCTCCTTCAACACAACTTATACTTCTTCTTCTGATGAGTGTCTTATTGATTCAGGATCATTTTATCTTATGGCTAAGGATAAAGCCATATTTTCTGCTCTAAATGAATGTAACACCAAGAAAATATTTGTTGGTGATGATAGATCTCTTAGTGTTGTAGGATCTGAAACAATTCAAGTAGATAATGGTCATTTCAATGATGTATTATGCGTTCCAAGTCTTTCTTGTAACCTTCTATTAGTCTATCAAATCACTCATTCAGGTGAAGGTAAAACCATAGAGTTTTCACCTCACCAAGTTGTAATCAAGGATCTAAAAGATCCTATCCATGTTCTTGCAATTGGAATTGTTGATGATACTACCAGGTTGTACAAGTTTGACAACTTTGGGTCATCATATTTTTCATCAATTTTTGTTTCTCATAGCGATGACTTGAGCAAACTTTGGCATGAGTGGTTTGATCATCTAAATTATCGCTCATTGTAGCAACTATGTAATCAATAGATGGTGGTTTGTCTTCCTCCTGTTTCATGTAGAGATGGTGTTTGTTTCGGTTGTGTTCTCGACAAACATCATCGGGATAGTTTAGACAAACGTGCCTCTTGGCATGCTTTGGGCCCTTTGCATCTTGTTCACAGTGATTTGTGTGGTCCTTTTTCTTCCCCTTCTTTTTTTGGGTGAAAGTATTTCTTAACTTTCATTGATGATTTTTCCAGACGTACTTGGGTTTACTTCTTAAAACTTAAGAGAGAAGTTTTTGGCCTACAAGGCCCTTGTAGGAAAGCAATATGGACATCAAATTCAAAAGTTAAGAATAGATAATGGAGGTGAATGGCATCCAAGTGAAACACATTGTTCCATATACACCACAACAAAATGGTGTTGTTGAGAGAAAGAATCGCACATTAAAAGAAATGGCTAATTGTATGATCCAATCTAACAAATTAAGTCTAAAGTATTGGGTGGAAGCAATCAACTATGCAAATTACATAGTCAATCAGACTCCCAGAAAGGCTCTTAAAAATATAACACCAGAAGAATCTTGGACTAAAATTAAACTAGATGTAAGTCACTTCTGTGTATTTGGCAGTATAGCATGGGCTCACATTCTTGATGAGAAAAGGAAAGCATTGCAGTCTAAAAGTGAGAAGTGTATATTTGTTGGTTATTTTGAAGATGTCAAAGGTTATAGACTTCTTCAACCACATTGTAATGAAATTATTCTTAGAAGAGATGTTAAATTTGATGAAAATCTCTTGGCCTGCGAGCCTAATTCGATGGTTGTGCCTTCTTCGGCCTGTGAGCCATCTTTGGCATTTGTGCCTTCTTCTGTTCCTATTCTGGTTTCTTCTTCAGATGATGACAGTGAGGATGAAAATCCACCTCTGCCTGCTCACCTTCCTCTAGATGAGTCCTTTGAACCTGAAACAACACCAGTTCCACCACTTCCTGGATGGGTTCGTTCAACACGAGAAGAAACTCATGGTCTTGTTGGTGATCCTTCAAATTAGCGTCCAACACATTCACAGTTCCAGCAGGCCTCTTCTCTTTTGGCTCAAGTTTCATAAACTCATGATCCAGAGACATTTGTAGAAGCTTCAGGTCATCCAGATTGGGGTAGAACAATGAATGAAGAGTATTGTTCTTTAATGGCCAATGATACTTGGGATCTTGTTCCTCTTCCAAAAGGAAGAAAACTTGTCAAATGTAAATGGGTCTACACAACTAAGTATGCATCAGATGGAAGTGTTGAAAGACACAAGGTTTGGTTAGTAGCCAAAGGATTTTCCCAAGTTGAAGGGATTGACTATAATGAAACCTTTTCCCCTATAACCAAAATTAATTCCATCTGCCTTGTTCTTTCCCTTCATGCCTCGCATAAATGGAAGGTCCATTATAAGGATGTTGAATCCTCCTTCTTGCATGGCGATTTGAAAAAATAAATCTACATGGAACAACACACTGGCTATGTCCAGAATGACTCTAGCCTTGTTTGTCATCTTAAGAAATCTCTTTATGGTCTTAAGAAATATCCTTGAGCTTGGTATGCCAAAATGGACATCTTTCTTATTGACATTGGATTCTCTAGATGCCATTCTGATCCCAATGTTTATACCAAGAAAGTAGGAAGCCATTTTGTAATCCTTATTCTTTATGTTGATAACCTTATCCTTACTGGTAGTGACTCAAAACTTTTAAACCATGTGAAAACCATCCTTAAGAATAAATTTGAAATGACATACTTAGGTTTTTTGCACTATTTCCTTAGCCTCCAAGTTTTGCAAACCAATGAAGGAATTTTTCTTTCCCAGTCTAAGTATTCTTGTGACCTTCTTCATCGCTTTTACATGGATGATTGTAAACCAACCCCTTCTCCCTTTCTGTCTGGAGTCAAGCTCACTACCACATGTACTTCTCCTGAAGTTGATTCCACCTTGTACCGTCAGTTGGTTGGTATCCTCTTATACTTGAATCATACCCGTCCTGATCTTTCCTTTGTTGTTGGTCTTGTTTCTCGGTATATGCAAACACCCCATGAAATCCACTGGAAAGCAGCTAAAAGGATACTTCTCTATGTCTGTGGTATAGTTCAGTTCGGGATACATTACAGTTCAAGGGGGGATTCTTTATTGGTTGGTTTCACTGATTCAGATTGGGATGACGACCTTGATGATCGGAAGTATACTATAGGTTATGTTTTCAGCCTTGGTTCAGGACCTGTCACTTGGGCCTGTAAGAAACAATAGGCTATTGCACTTTCTTCAACAGAAGAAGAGTATTGAGCAATGGTAAATGAAAGTCAAAAATCCTTGTGGCTTTGACAGATCCTTTCATAGTTTGGATTCGAGCAACAACATCCAACCAACCTTTGGTGCAACGATCAGAGTGCTATCAAGCTTGCCAAAGACCCAGTTCAACATCAGCGAAAAAATCACATCGAGATACGCATGCACTTTATTAGAAAACTCATTCATGATCAAGTTATTGAAGTGTTGTTTTTCCCTACAAAAGATCAAGTTGCAGACATTTTCACAAAGTCTCTTACAGAAGCGAAGATTTCCAAACTTCGATCTATGTTAGGAGTTCATGAATTTTTCATTAAGGGGGGATAGGTTCTAATGCCTCCTTCATTCTCCTATTGTGTCAGCATTGTAAATCCTTCAATCCTATCCCAAGTTGTTCTTAAGGGGGGATGTTAGGATATTTAGACACTTAGGAGTTAGTTAAGATCTACTTGGTATTGTGTGTCATTAGTTAAAAGTGTGTTTCTTTAATATGCATTAGTATGCATTTGTAGTTAGGAAATATGATAGTCACTATATGTTCCTGACATAGAGTGATCTGATGGTTCATACTCTCCTCAATCTTAACGACCATTGATCTGTGGCTTAACACCCGATTGGTCCATGATATCTATCTAAAGAGAATGGACAACCATTTTCTGAAGATTGATTGTGAGAAACTCTCTTGTAAAATCTCTATGTAATCTTTTTCTTTTGCATTAATAAACTACTCCAAGTGGTCACATTGGCTGGGGCCATGGATGTTTCCCTATAGGTGTTTTACCACATGAAAACATTGATGTTTTGATCATTGATTTGGTTATGTGAGTGGTTATTGTAAGTTTTCATCCTCTGTTGGAATACCTGTGTTGTCGAACTATTCTTGGCAACAGATACTAGTTTTTGATCGTCGCCTTGTTCAATTAAGGGTAGTCAATGCAAATTCTCCATGACCCATCATTCTTTCTTATGAAAATAATAGGCGTACCCCAAGGTGACACACTTGGAAGTATAATTCCTATATCCAACAACTCCTTCAATTTTATTTTCAACTCATGTAACTTAGGTGTCGACATCCGATAAGACGTTCTTGCTATCGGTTCCCTTCCGGGTTACATGTCGATGGTAAAATCCAACCCTCTTTCAGGAGGCAAGCCTGGTAACTCTTATGGGAACACATAAACAAACCCTCGTACTACCAGAATGTTTTCTAATCCTTTTGTCTCACCTTTTTCATTTAGAGCTAAGATTGCATATAACTTGCATCCTTTGTGCATGTTATTCTATAGTTGTAGGGAAGTAATGAACATCAAGGACACTCCATGGTTTCTTCTTACAATCATTCTTCTCTGTCCCTCATCATCATTCAAACTCAACCATTTGATCTTACAGTTGAGTATCGCATCATGCAATTCCAACCAGTCCATACCGATCATGATGTCATAAGATCCTAATATCGTGACGTATAGGTCGAACTTTGTTACAAAATATCCCAAGTTAATGTGCAAGTCTGTAACCTTTCCTCCAACCTTATGATTGGCACCTGAAGACATTTATGCGTACATAAACTCGTCCTGCTCAACTTCCCTTACCTTAATTCCTTTCAGTGCTGCAGTAGAAATAAATCTCTCTGTAGCACCGAGATCTATCAAAATATTAAAATTTTGGTTGATGATTGTACCTTATGTCTTGAGCACAATGGACTGGTGCTCATCTTGGAGGTTATTCATCGCTACATGAATCCTATGGGCCTTGCCCAAATCTCCAACTGTAGTATGTCTTGTTGATCCAGCTACCTTCGCCCTCTCAATCGGATAGTCTTGCTAGTAATGTGGCTCTCCACATGTCCAACATTCGGTCTTCGGTCCAGTACTCCTGGTCCCCGAAGTAGACGTTGCTGGCCTACCTGAGGTCGTTTGTCCAATCAGTCTTGAAGGAGTCCTGTCATGACCCCCGTTGGTATTCTCTTCCTCAGTTATGAGGGCCTTCTGGACTACATCGTGCAACGTCTAAGGCATTAAGATCCTCACCTTCACACGAATGTTGAAGTTAAGGAAAAACACACACTTTTTGACCTTCAACTTCTCTGTGTTCAGAGGCAGGTCATACTGAAGTAGCTCCATAATTCAGGCCTCATACTTCGGTATCATACAACCACCATGTCATAAAGCATTGAACTCATTGATTTGGTGCTCAATGAATTCTTCTGACAATACCTCTCCTAGAACCGCTCCTTGAATAGTTCCCATGACACGTCTTCGATGACCATGTTTAGTTGAGGTAGGAGCATCTTCGACCATAGAAGAGCACTCCCTTTCAGCTGAAAGAATTTCATGCGGACCGTCATGTTGGAGGTGTAGTCACGAAGTGAAAATCACATCACCATGTTATCCAACCATGCCTTGGGGGCTGAGTCGTGTGTGGTACCCATTAACTTGAGAAACTTCCCCTTCTCAAGTTCTCTGAGAATGCTACCACTGTCAGCTAGAGCGTGTTATGAACCCTCATTGGGTACAGGCTCCTTGGCCTCATCTTTATCTAGTCGGTTGATCAAGGCCTTTGACATCCTCTGAAAGGACCTCATCAAGCCAACCACACCTCCCACAACAATTTGCTCATGTCCAATGACTTGTTCTTCTCCTTGGGGGTTAGACCCCTCTAGCGTGGAGGCTACTGGAGGTGTAGCGCTTCTGCCCCTAGCACCACGTCATCTACCTCCACAATGTCCTCTAACCATGATTACCACATGGACAAATTTAAATTTTGATTAGCGATAAGTTATTAATCAAGTGTTTAATACAATGGAAGGCGTAATGATCCCAAGTCATAGGGTTGAACCCACTTTGATACCATATGTAACGACCCCTCTGTTACGACAACAAATAACGATCTGCAATAGGTAAAAAAAAAAACTTTTGCATTAGGAATTTACAATTGTTACAACATAATTCATAACAATGCAAATCAACATGTCATCATACTTAAAGTGACACATGATCAACACATAACATAAATAGTGACACAATTCAACACATCAAAATCAATTGAATCTAAAAACAAATCATGATCAACCATGCTACTGAATATTAAAATAATTACCCACTCAGCCTATCATGCATGGTTAGGACCTCCAGGACACATAAGCAATGCTCAAGCCCAGGATTCATCCGATTGATTTTGACCACTTAAGGTCTCAAGGACAGAGACTGTTCTGAGGAACAAGGAGGTATCTAAATCTCACTAATCCAATCAAGCCAAAAATCAACTAGATCAATCAACCAATATTAATGATCAATTAATCATGGTGAAAGAGTAATCACCAACTTTATTTTCATGGCGCATGAGTATATAATTACATAACTCATCATACATCAACATTAATTTCAAGACGTAAGATTAAGCGAATTCATAATCGATCATACATCAACATGTAATACATGGTGCAAAGAAATCTAATCACTCAATCATTTATTCATTAACATTATTCCAAGGCGCAAGAGATCTAATCACTTAATCATCTATACATCCACATTATCCCATAGCATAGAGAAGGATAATCACTTAATCATTTTCAAGCAACATTGAGCGTAAATGAGAAAAATGACATTTCGTGAGAATGATAATTCGAGAGCATAATACAACTTAATCTCATAGATTTCAATACACCTTTTCATATCTAGGAATGTCTTCTAGGAGTATGTAAAGAAGGCTAAGATTATACATTGAAATTAAAAACCCATAAGAATATCAATCTTCTTAAACAATCCATTAATTTAACACCACTATTACATTAGGTATCCCCGTTATAATCATTCAACCATTAATTTAATCCATCATTCATCAATAAAAATGCAATTGAGTAAGAGCATAAGGCTTTAGGGATGAAAAACTATGCAAGCATAGTGCAAAGTTGGTAATCCAAAAATATATGTAACCTGACGATCATGTAGAACAGCAAGTTTAACAATCTAATAATTTCCAACCTTGTGCACAACCTAAAGGATCATGTGTGCAAGTGGTCATCAACTTTTGTAATATCTACAAGCACATTTTACCCTGGTTAAGTGGGTGTAAGGTCATTTCCCTTTTTAAAAAAATGTCTAAATCCTTTCGTTCTATTTGTCAATAATTATTGTACTAGTATGTTCTGACTATGAGGTTGATATACTTAATTTTTTTGAATCCCTATCCAATGCAGGATATAATATTTATACAACTTCAATTAACTAAAAATGTTAAATTATAACTTATTACAACTTAGTTTACTTAAGAAAGCAATTTTGAGTTAAGACTACACACCATACACTCATGTATGTCTAAGACAATAATAGAAAAGGGTTAAAACCCTTTTTTTTGGAGCTGAGTTTTAATTTATTTTCTTCCTCAATTTAAGCCATTTACAGTTGTTTACACTTATGCAAGAATTAAGAAAGGATTTAGTTTTTGGCTAACTTAAAGTTGTTTACACTTATGCAAGAATTAATAAAGGATTTAGTTTTTGGCTAACTTAAAGAAGTCAAGTTAAGCTAAGGATAACTCTCAACCCAATTATGCATATTTAAAGATAAAGAATTTTGAAATTCATCACTTACTTTTAGGACATAAGTCTAAGTTTCACTTTTTAGACTAAGTCCTCTACAGTTGTCATGCATTAAGTAAGAATAAAATAATAGAGTTGGCCCTCCACTAACTTCAAGGAAACAAGTTAAATTAAATATTACTCATCTCATCACTAAATATGTTAAATAAGATTTTATATAGAAATTTAGTCAATGGGGAGAAGTTCATGTTGACCTCGATTAAATCTTTTATGTTGTTGTTCTAATTAAAGGACGACCTTGATTTTTTTTCACTATCGAAATTGTTTTCACCCCAATAACACCAAGAAATGAGAAAAATCATAGGTAAATTTAGAAGTCGTCCTTTATCCATGTATCAATCATTACATAACAAACGCAAGAGGTTCATTATGCAAGACAACCCTTCAATCTCCCGTACCCTAACGTTCATGATCCAGAGATTAGTTTCATCCCTTTAAGGAGAGGAAATGGATTTCGGGCAGGTGCATTCAGGACAACAAGCAAGGAGGTAAAGGTCCAGATCTCAATCGCCCTAGAATGCCCAATGAAACCCCGGTGCTTAGCGCCCAAGCGTCGATCCCACATGCTAGGAGGAAGGAAGAAAACCGCAAGGAATGTGTGCATCACACCAATCAACCTTATGTTTTTGAATGAAACGAAGGATTATAAAGGAGGTCAACAAATCAAACTTCCAGACATTCGGATAAAAATTGAATGGTTGCAGAGCTAGAAAATCCTGTTCCATATTCACAACCATCCATAAACTTGAAAATTTCGATAATCAAGTTTAACAAAGTCACAGAAAAACTAAAAATGCTAAATATATACAATCCAATCTTATTACAATTTAAGCTTAAATGAAAATACCGTCACCAACGAAGTTGGGCTTGGAGATGTTCTTCGGCAACTGGCAATCTTGTTGTCCCTTCGCTTGCTAACCAATGAGACTTCTTTGGTACCTTCCAGCCAACGCTAGAGGTACTCTTCTTCCCCCTTAGCCCCCCAAGCCACAAAGGGGCCATGCACACAAAACATGAATCCTTTAGCTTCCATCTTTCCTCGCAAGGTAGAGCCACCACTCTCTCTCAGGCTAGGTATCCCAACTCTCACAAGTAAAACCAATCAAAATTTCTGCAGCATAACTTTACCCATAACCAGTGATCCTCCTCTTCTCATCCTAGCCATTTGTTTTATAGCATTTCCTTAATCTCAGTTTTCCCTCACGACATCGTGGATATCTCAAACTAGGTAATCGTTAACCTACATTTCGAGCCACGAGGGGGGTGCTAGTAGGTTGTGTCAGGGACTCTGCCACACCTCTCTCTCAAGATCCGGTCTATGTGCATGGCCCCTTTACTCCTTATGTGAGTCAGATTAGCAAGCATTCATCATACGACATTCATTAACAAAACACTGTCAACGATCCATATACAACATCATAATATAATCGATCATATGTCACATATGCATAAATGAAATACTAAAACCAATACAATCCACTCCCTCACTCAATCTGGAGTCCAAGGAGGTCCATTGATGTCATCGTTATCCACATTATGTCAATGTCCTACACACTCAGGGAAAACTCATCAATAGCATATGTTAATACGCATATAACAAATAACACTAAATCATAATCCATCAACATCATCATAAGACTCAATAAGTGAAATAATAACCATGTACTATAACCGAATCACTTACATGCAAACGTCCTCAAAGAATAAGTCAATAACATGTGTTTGCAAGAGCAGGATGTTACATAATTGGTTTATTTTATTTTGTATTGCTCTTGTTAAGACAACTCCAAATTCTACATTATTATGACTTTTTTTGGTTTGAATTTCTTTATTTTATTTTTTCAATTTAAAGAGATTTGTAAAATATCTAAGCATGTAAAGTATAAGTTTATTTTATGAATTAGCAAATCTTCACAATAGTTGATCAAAGTGCTTATTATTGTTAAACATTGATTGATTTGTATGTTTATTTGCAAAGTGATACACACTTTTTAAGGGTAGTGCATTTAGGTGGAGCTCTGGTTGTAATACTTGAATTGATGGAGAGTTGTTCATGCCACTTTCATTGATACCTAGTTAGGTTTATATTGTTGTTCATTTTTTTCAATGTGATTATTTGAATGACCTACCTTTTATATTCAAATTTTTAATATTAGTTTGTAATTTCTTATTAAAATTTTGCTTCATCATGAGGACAAATGCAAAAAATGTCTTGAGAATGAGTGATATAGAGACTAGCTAAGGTTGTACAGTTTTTCCAGATATATATAGGACATTTTAAGTTAATATTGTAAATCATTTCAATTTTCAATCAAATTATGGGAATGCAAATGCACAAAAAGACATAGATTACTTCCATAAATTGCATGCTACTTTTAAACGCCATTTTATTAAATGAATTATAGCTACTGCATCCAGCAATTGCTTGCTCGCTTCATTCGAAATATTTTTGTCTGAAAAAACAACATATTTTTGGTGAATCCTCATGAAAACATCAAGTGTCATAATAAAAAAAAATAAAGTGTCTCTGAATGTTGGAATATAGAGTCTTTGCCACTACATTCGAAGTAATTTCTCTCAATAAATGTTTATATGTATTATGCAGGTGTCGGGGTCATACCATGAATATTTCTCATGATGGAACATAAAAATACAACATAATTAAAATTTGAACAACAATCTAAAGTACATTGTCAAACATTGAGCTAAGCTTCGAGGAAAATATTAGTTGGACTTATAAAAAGTGGTGCTATAAATGCCAACATAATTATGAGTAAAAGAAATTCCTGTTAAAGACAACAACGAGTTTTGTCCACCTAAAACGTTTATATGTACAAACACTAATATAATTCATTGAACAGTGAAATGTCAAAGTCAGATAATATTGATTTGTAATGTTTACCATACTGATTATAGGATGTTAATGGAGAGGCATCCCACATTACTTTGGAGTTTGGACTCCATGTGCCACCCATTGCACATGGACAAGGAAAAAATTGCATGTGGATTCCAACAACTAAAATGCTAAAGAATTCATTATTCTGATCATCACTATCTATAAGCATGAGGAAATAAATAGGCCTAGAAACCCAAAATCCATATTTCCTTATTTATTTGTATCACTTCATATCCTTTTTAAATACATAAGAAACCCATCTAAAAATCACAAGTATTATGGCCAAAAAGAAGTTAGGTGGAAGATGTATATATCCTCTAGACAAAAATATGGAGTCAACAAAAACTAGATAGTAGATCCATATATTCTTCAACAAAAACTATGCAATCAAGATAATCAAAACCATATTACTCAGAATCCATACTTGTTAATAACATCAACTTACATGGAAAAAATTGACAAAATTCTTAAGCATTCAAATGCAGAGCTCATTTGTGACAACTAAAACCATGCCGTGAACAAAATCCAAAGGATTGCATGCAGTTTCCAAGCCTTGAAATGAATTGTTCCTTATATGTTATACATGCAAGAAGAAATCATTCAGGGTTGGCATAGGTTACACCAAGGTGACCTTAATTGTTTCCCCTGCAAGTGGAAATAAGTAGGCAAAAATGAATTCAATAATGAAACTATGATTTAGTAATTTACAACACTAAAAGAACCAACGGGGGGGTTCTACAAGGATTTTTTGTTGTTAAATAAATATGAAAGGTGGCACAATAGAGTTCTCGAACAGGCTACAATAAAATTGCCTTCACAAGTTCACTACTATGCATCCACAAAAAACAATGTACCAATGATACCATAACATAAAACCCACACCAAAAAAAATCGTTAATAGGGAGGCTAGGAGGCCTTGTAAGAATGTATGTAACAAATAATAACTAAATAGAGGATTTGTGCTTAAAACTAGCTCCACATGTGGTGTTTTTCCTTCAAAAATTCAATTCATTGTTTTAATAATTACTAGCCAAAGGTAGGAAAACAATTAGAAGTCTTACCTTGTCTTAGTATTAAATAAGAATGACACAAATCTTGTTTGCACCAACCACCTTGAAATAATTTTGTTTCTCCCATGACTACCAATCCTTTTACACCACTTCCCAACAGTTATGTGCATGCCAATTTTTCATGCACAACAACCATATGGCTTATGTGCATGCCAATTTGGCATGGAAAAGAACCCTATGGTTTTTGTGCATGCCAATGTGGCATGCACAACAACCATAGGGATTTTTTGCATGCCAATTTGGCATGCAAAACAACCCTATGTTTGTTGTGCATGCCAATTTGGCATGCACAACAACCCTATGGCTGATGTGCATGCACAGAAGCCACAAGGCTGTTGTGCATGCCAAATTTGGCATGCATGATAGCCACATAATGAAGCACTATACTTATCATCTATCAACAATGTAAACTTAAAAACATTTCATGATTTAGTTGATTTCCTATCAATAATGGGAAAAAAAAACATGAGTTTTAGGATTTGTATTGTGTCCTTGTCAATTTGGTTTTCACCATTTTTACTAATTATCATATCCATTGTTTACCAAAAAATATAATGAATTGAGGTTCTCAATAGCTAGAGAAAATGATGAGCCCCAAAAAAGAAAATTTTCTAAAATAAGAAGATAATCATATCAAGTATTCACCATTTTTACTAATTATCATAGCCATTGTTTACCAAAAACTATAATGAATTAACATTCTCAATAGCTAGAAAAAATGATTAGCACCCCCAAAGAAACTTTTCTAAAACAAGAATATAATCATATCAAGTAGCATTTTCAAACCCCAACATAAGATCTAAGTATGACCAATCTTCATGTCAATATGTAAACATGATATCACCATTAAGTGGTGTTGGTCTCAAAATTAACAAAAACTAATAAAAACTAAGAGGCAATTAAAATTTGTCTTCAAAATTCAACTCTAAGCCATCTCTAAGATATATCTCTTCATACCTAGGAAAAAAATAAAAAATAAAAAACATTTCTCAAATTTAAAATTTAAAATTTTTAAATAAAATATATCTACAAATTTCAAATAAAATGTACACATAACATTTTAGATAAATAAAAGAATTGTGATTAAACAAAAAATTGACATACCAAAATTGTTGAAGTTTCATCTTCCAAAATCCATGTGCTCCTTTTCTACCAATAATTTAAACATCACTGTAACAATAAAAAGAAAAACCATTAACACATATTAGCATATACTTTATTAGAAAATATTTTAAAGATATTTAACTTTATTAAATAACAATGAGAAAGAATAACATATTCAAGCAGATCGTCGAGATTAACATAACCATGTGATCAAGAATAACATACCCAACCGGAGTTCCACAGATCTAAGATTATTGCTCTCTTTAAATATTATACTTTTTTGGCATTTTTTTTAAACCAAACTTGCATCACTTCCAAAATAGTTACTCTCCATATTAAGCCATTCTTTGCATAAATATTTAATTTTCTTTTATAACCAAATGATCTTCCAACATTGCCTACATGATATAAACAAAGTAAGATAATATCTAGCAAATTTTTAAAGAGAAAAATTGTGTGCTTGGTAGCCAATTTTAATGTTCAAAGTTAGATAATACCCTGAAAATAAATTCACTTGTGTATGCGGAAAGTCCACAAATCTCCATATTAATCCATTCTTCCAGGAAAATACTTATCTCCTCTTCTTCAGTGGAATATATGTTCTCATATAATCAAATTCCCTTTCAAATTAATGGACTCACAAATCTCTATATTAATCCATCCTTCCAAGAAAATACTTATATCTATGAAAGTTCATAAATATCCATATTTAAAGCAATTCTTCCAATAAAATACTTATCTCTTGTTTCTGTGGTGGAATAGATGTTCTCATATAATCTTTCATGTACATGTAGAAAACACAAATCTGCACATATATTAAGGCATTCTTCAAAAACCATTAAAATATTTCATCTTTCTACATGGGATGTACATTCATATTACATATAATCAAATGTTCTTTGAAATATGCCTTCATCGTGATATAAACATAAATGAGATCATGCACGTACATAGCTTATTTATAAATCTACAAATGTTGTTTTGTGGTTAGTAAGCAATTTGTTAAGAGTTTGACAATACCCCAAGAAGGAGTTCACTTCGTTGTAAGAAGAAAACACAAATATCCATATTACGCCATTCTTGGACAAGAATGCAATGAATGCAATAAAAGAAAAATTAGAATCTTCCTCTTTTCTGATGTGGGATAGAGTCTGTTCTCAAATAATCAAATGCTCAAGTTCAAAATTGTCTGCATCATGATCTAAAGTTTAAACATATAAATAAGATCATGTAATCATATTTTTAAATCTAGAATAGTTCGGGTTGAATCATGATCTAATATTAAATAAGATTGGTACCCAAGTTAATTTAGAATCTTCCCTCTTTCTAATGTGGGAGATTTATATTTTGTTCTCATATAATCAAATGCTAGATTTCAGAATTAGGTCTGCATCATGATCTAAACATAAATAAGATTTAATGTACCATTTTAGATGATGATAAGATTATATACGAGTTCTATATATTTCAAAATGATTGATCTAAGTGTTGATAAGTTATATAGACACTAATTGAGTAACCCTTCTATGAATAATAAAGGCTTAATTAAAAATTTGATCAAACATAAATTTGAAAAAAGTAAAAAAAAATATGCATAGTCAACACAAATAAGATTGAACACTTATATATAAAAGGCCCAACATAAAAACAAACTAAAAATCACTAATGTGTAATGCACATACATTTAATTAAGCATAATCATGAATGGACACATCATTCTCAGGTATGGATGCATCCTCCACAATCTCAATCTCCCGCACTCTCTTCTCCACATTGCCCTATAACACATTTCAAATTTGTACATTTGAAAATTAAATTTAAATGATTTTAACATATTAAATTGTATTTTTAAATTTTGAAACATGTAATACTTGTGATATGCCAACTTGAATATCATCAACCACACAAAAGGATGGCATTCCCATGGTCATTTGAGTCACGATCTTACCCACCATACCCTAAGGTTCAATAAATTATATATTGTTTAAGATATTTTTCTGTTAAATTAATAATTTAAATGACATTGCAATTTTCATATATAACTAAATTTGTTTTCAACATGGAATGATACCTATGAAATCCCACCCTCTTCAAACTTTCCCAATGAGAATTGGGACAATCCTACCCGAGTAGTGGGAGACGGAATAGGAATCTGTGTTTACATTAATACAAAGATATAAATTTCATGTATGGTGATTATTCAACTAGTTATGAAGATTGGACAACTAAAGTGGATATTTTTAAGCACATACATGATTCAACCCTTCCAAATTTAAACTTGATGAATCAAGTCCCTTATTTACTAGAGATTCATTTAACAAATGACCAAACTGCAATGAATGACGATAAAAACTCAATTATTTTTAAAGATATAATGATATGTATCTAGATCTAGAACTACAAAAAAATTATCCTCAAATGCATGAAAAATTTATTGATTGTAACACATACCAATCCGATGTTTGGTTCATCATTTTGAATTAACTCTTTCAAACCATTACAACAACAGTTTTCATACTCTCATATATCTTCTATGGACATGGTATCTATCTCCTCATCTGTTTTATAAACAAAATTGACTCAAGAATTGGCTTCAGCTCTATGACGGTTCAAACCAACATCAACACCATAAAAATCAATTCTAAATTTTCTCTGATTGCATTCCTAGACTCCTTTCCAACATCTGATGTAGCTCACATATTTGAATTTGAGGAAAATTCCTCTGTTGGACGAGATACCAAAGGTCGTGGAGGCCTCTACAATGTTGCATTTCGATATGCCCATTTTCGATCATATGTTAATCCTTTACCAGCCCCATAATAATTGGACGGTAGTATGGTATAATTAGGGTGCATGCCCATGAAAAACTCTGCATAAAAGAGTCTAGAAAAGTAATGTGGAACCTCATCATTCCACGACAACTTCTCATACGTTGCCAAAAATCTATTATAAAGGTGTCATGTTATGTTGGGGTGCTTAAAATATTGCACCTTCAATATCTTTTTCTTTGGCCCCTCTTTGAAATTGAACATAGAAATTGCATCTTCTTTTGAAACACTACTTTTTACTACTTCCCAGTTATCGGGGCCCATCACCTTCGACTTTTGTCTCCTCATCAAATCGATAAAATTATCAGTCGTTGGCCCCATCTTTTGATATGCATCCATAAATTTCTTCAATGAATGCAAAACAATCTCCAAGCTTTGTTTACTCTTTCAAGGGAGATCCAAGCACCTCAAATCATTTTGAAGCTTTCTTTTAACACCTGAGCATCGTTTGAGGGTCATTGCTTTAATATACCCTTCCCAAGGAAGCTCATCACCTACATTTGAGGGAAAGATGAATGTATGTGTGTAATATTTTTTTTATTGATATCTCCCTTGAATCCACCTTCACCCTCTTCACCAACATTGGAATCTTCATGATAACCACTCTCTCTTTCATTATCTTCTCTCGTATTAAACTCATCCTCTACACATACACATTTGAAACTAATGACAACATTTAAAATAAACAAAAAACATAATTTAAAAAAAAAATACATACATACATACATACATATATATATATATAACATAAACATAAATACACAAAAAACAAAATAAAAAAAATTACCAAACATATTTTCTTGTCGTTATGTATTCCCTACATTCTTTGGTGTTGGAGTATTAATGTGCAATCTATCTAAGAAATTTCCATCCATAGCACTATTTTGAGTACATTCTTTAGATGATCTATTCACATATTTATTTGATAATCTCCTCCTCTGACTAGATTGCCTTTGATCACTACTAGTTGCCCCTCCCGAGCTTCCATGCCTTACTGAGATATGGGTCTCCGACGTCCTCAGAGTCTCAATCAAAGAAAGGGTTCCTCTTCCTCCTTCATTGGATATCCTAGAGTGTTTGCGAAATATTTTTGGAGACTCTTGTCTCGACATCTCGCCTCGATAGGTATCATTTGAAACTCCATGAATATGAAAGTTCATAAGTTATAGAAACATAAAATGAAAATATAATTTATAAAACAATTTGAAGGCATTTAAGCATTTATAAGAACTTCAAAGCATCAAAGACATATATTGAAAAGGCTAACAACTATATTTTTTACTATGATGCTATATATAATGAACATGAAAATATTTAAATATAAAGAAAATATAACATGTAGAAGATAATCTATATCTAGGTGTAAATTGTAGAAGATAATTTATAAGATAATCTATGTGTAACATGTAGAAGGTAATTTTTTTTATAATTTTTATTAAAGAGTTATTTAAATTATTTAAGATTCCTACCAAAGTGAACTTCTTGTGGTATATCTTGGATAAGTAAACTCATCCTTAGTGTACCAAATCATAGGACAATTCTTGTGTCCCACTCTTCAAGAATAATTAGTAAAATATAGTATGAGACTAGGGACGGAGGAAAATAATGAGTAAAAACTAATATGTTTTGTACTCGTTATCCCTCACCTAGGGCACAATTGTTTCCACCACCATCAAAGTCCTAAACCTATGGTTCTAAGCGAAGGTTCTAAACCTAGATGGTTATGCAATATGAAGGAAATCTAATTTAACTAGTACCTTATAGAATATTAAGATATAGGATATATGAACTTGCAAATTACTAAAATAGATTTAATAAATGCATCTAATAAAATTGAAACAAGGAAAAATAACATAAAATTTATTTATTGGTATCAATGTCATCTTTTTCTTTGGGCATGGCCAGGCTTTGACTTGGCACTTGTTTCAATACTTATTTTTTTATCTGATTTTGGGTTATAATGCTAATTTTCATTAGAATAAAATATGTCGACGATCAAGGAACACAGAACGTCATGGAATCATTGGAATGGATACATCCTATGCCCCACCCACCTCCCTAGGAATCTCTTTCATTTTCTTTGGGATTACCACATAGTTTGATCTCCATTTTTGTATTTTGAACATAGGGTTTGATCTCATAATCAGACTATGAAGAAGGTATTAACTATGAGTAAACAAAGCTAGATCATTATGGTAAACTAGTTATTACTTAGTTAATATCAACAAGTTCAATATGTTTGTAACTAGTATTGTTGTTTCCATTGAATAGGCTGAATTGAGTGCTAGTATTAAGATAATAGTGAATAAAGCTTGGTTCAATGGGATTGTACAAATCTAAGACCTATGTGTTTACTTGTCATATTGATTAGTAGTAATGATCATAGGAATAAGGTACATGGAAACAAGCTTACACAGAGTTATGTTAAGTTCATGTACAGAGTGCGATTAGGTTGTTTTGTAAAAACTACTACAAACATATAAGATTTAATAGGGAATATCAATAGGGTTCACAGTATCTTAGATTAGTATGGGATTTCTTAGGCAGATATAAGATAAGCAGAGTAATGAATGGGCTTAAGTAGAAGGGTTAGAGTGATTGTAATGCTTAGTACGATGTTTATGTAATGAATACAAACTGTAATTAGTGACATATTCCACATAAGTTGAGATATGTAATAGAACAGTAATACATATATGGTTGTTATGGAAACACTTATACACCTATCCAAGAAGGAGAGAGTAATAGTGAAACCAATGTATTGTATAGAATGTTGTGCAAGTAATCACGATCATACTCTTATTTATGACAAGTTTACAACTATCTAGTATTCCCTTTTATATGATTAGTATCAATATTGATTGGCTCTTTCTATAATAAGTAAGCATAACAACAATGATTACTAGTTACTAGGGTATAACAAGCATTCTATACTTATACTAGTAATAGCATTGAAACATGTACTCTATGTATGGAATACAAGAACATTTAGACATAGTAAGTAAGGTGTAGGCAACATATTAGCCATAATCAAGCATAGATCGAATACCATTTCTTAATAAAACTTCAACCTCTGTAAACATGGAGTCTATCATTACACTGATTTGATATGGGTATAAGCACCGGAGGTACAAAAAACAAGCACTGTGAAACCAGATTTGTTGAATAAGGTTAAACAAGTTGCCTCATCATAACATACTGTTGTGCATGCCAATTTGCATCACAATCCAAAAATGGAATAGAATACAAGAAAGAAAAAAAATAATGACCATTGTTATTATATAATGTGATGCTACTGAAATATAAATGTCAAATTTATTTAATATTAAAAAAGGTAATGAGTGGATTTTCAAATTCAAATAAAACAAATAAAATTGGTATGTAATTGTGCCACAAATGGAAAAACTAAATAAGTAACTCTACAAATAAAGCAAGCCTTTCAATGTTTTGTCCAAAGGTATGGCTATAAATGAATTGAAATTTACCAAAGACATGACTCTTGTAACATCCCGCTCTTGCGCGCACTGAGCGAACCTATTCTTTGAGGACACTTGCTTGCAAGTGATCTGTATTATTATACTATTGGTCATTGATTATGATTATGAGGCATTATGGATGTGATTATATGTTATTTTGTTGTATTGACTTAGACAGGTGCTATTGACTCGGTTCTCCTGAGTGTGCAGGATTTGGACCTTAAGGATGCCGAGGCATTGATGAAACCCTTGGACTCTGGATCGAGTTAGGGAGTGGACTATTGGGGTTTGATTGTTCTATATATGACATATCTGCATCTTATTAGATGTTATGATGATGGATTTTATTCTGACATGATTCATTGATGATGTAGGCTCACGATAGCTTGTCGACCAGACTCACATGTGGATTAGAGGGGTCACGAACGACTACCAGATATGTTGAGGGAGAGGTGTGGACAAGATCCCTTCCACAACCTTCTAGCACTCCCTCCATGGCTCGAACTGTAGGTTAATGATTACCTAGTTCGAGAAGACCCACGAAGCTGTGAGGGCAAACTACGATAGTCACTCATGATGATTCTAAGGGGTGCATAATAAGGCAGGGGCCTTATTCCTTAGAGGTCCTTAGTCTCCCACAAGATCATCTGACAGAGTATTGACTCTAGGGGTTTTTGATATCTACCACATCAGTCAAGAGGCAAGTGGCAACCTTGGAGTATGTAGTGCATCCTGAAGGGAACGTCGTGCAAGAAAAACAGAATGAGGTGAGTGGCACCCTTGGAGCATGTAGTGTGTCCTGAAGGGCATGCCACGTAAGAAAAATGGAATGAGTCGAGTGGCGCCCTTGGAGCACATAGTGCATCCTTAAGGGCACGTCGCACAAGAAAAATAGAATGAGACAAGCGACACCCTTGGAGCATCTAGT
>JZKD02S2222750.1:2949648-2965501 GCA_000966675.3 Picea glauca | reverse complement strand
TAAATTAAAACTAATGGTTTTAAAATTTTGCAAAGAAGAAATTATTTCCTAACTTGTGAAAGAACAAAAGATAATTAAATAAATAATAAATAAAAAGATTAATGAGCGCATATACCTTTTTGGTTTTTAAAAAAAAAGAAAAAAAAGAAAGGGAATAATAAAAATAGGGAAATGAGCCTTTTAATAAATTTAAAGAGAATAATTTTGGAGAAACGTGGGGGATGAGTGACACTTGTAAGACAGAGAATTTTTAGAGGGTTTTCGTTAAAACTTAAATGAAATGTGATTTAGGGCAAGAGGGGGTCTCAAAATTCTATAAAAGAAAGGTAGATGAGGAAGATGAGGGGGGGGTTATTAGTGTAACGTTACGCTGCCGTATTTGGACTTGACTGATTACTTGTAAGGAGTTGGGATTTTCTCAGCTTGTATTGGAGTGGTAGCTCAGCCTTTCGAGGTGAGATGGGAAGCTAGGCATGCCTTCTGGATTTGTGTGGCCCCTTTGCAGCTCGGGGGGCTAAGGGGGAAGCAGAGTACCCCTAGAGATTGGCTGGGAGGTACCGGTGTAGTCTCTATGGTCAGCGAGCAGGAGCGGCACAGAGCAGGAGCGGCAAGGAGCACGGGAGTCATTCGCGGCAAGCGAAAGGCAACAGTATCATTTTTATTTCTGGTAGAGTAGAAAGCATTGGATATATGGTTAGATCTGCATGTGTTTTAATGGGTAAACTGATTTTGAGTTTCATGACTGAGTTTTATAGCTTGGCTGTATGACTGTGCATTGATGGTCCTTCCCTTCCTTTTATTTTTAAATTTGTAGACTCTGTTGATTTTCCTCCACTTGGTAGCTGCGGATGTCAATAACCCTTCTTGGCGTTTTTATGGTGATAAACTCTCTACGTTTTTGTTAAAATATTCTCTGAGGTTCTGTTGTTTACCTATTTTTCTGCAAATCCTTGTGTTATAACTCGCTGGGAGTTACCCCGCGGATGCGCGCCCTTGAACTCCGCAATTCATCCTGCGTGGTGTTGTTCCAATAAGCATGGCGATTGCCCAAAACTTCTCTGCGATTTGGTATTTTTCTCTGCGTTTTGGTTTTAATTATTTGTGAATTGATTTAGTTTAGGGTCTGTATATTGCCCCCTTTCTTTTTCTTATTTTTCCTTTAAGCACGCCTGGGAAGTGTTCCTTGGGTTGGTGGCCGGAACCTCAGCAAATGGATTCCGCGATTGTATCCTTCAGAAATTTTAATCGGCAATTATAACCGCACTGGTAACTCAACGCTTGTAACCATGACTTATAAGTCAGTCAACCCCTCCATTTTTATCATTGACAACGTTTTCACTGTGAGCAAATTTTACCCAGTTTGTGAACCTCTTTCGGCGAGCGATTGACCCTTTTTGGTAAACTGTGGAGATTCGTTCTCTGTTGAGGGTTTGTTTACACCTTTTTGACACTATTTTGTTTTATAGCCCGCGAATTCATGTCTAATCAGCCGGCATTGAAGTCGGTGCTATGGATACACTGGATTATACTTGTGCTTTTTTCGCTGTGTCTTTTCCCTATGACCACGTTTAGGCTCGGCGTGGGATCGAATTTCGTGTGGCTTGCATTGCCCTGGGATGGTGCTTTTCTTTGCACAGTGATTTTAATCCCTGAGAGACAGAGACAACCTCCAACGTGGCTGAGACTAGTTGGCTACGACACGCCCCTTCATTTCCTTTTTATCCTGCAGAGTAGTTACACGTACTGCGCGGTCGTGGGATCCTCGTAGGTTCTCTGGTATCACCTTCTGTAGTTTTCATTGTTTCCAGTATGCCTCTGTGTTAGGAGGGGAATGGCATGCCGGTTGGGTGCATACACGAAGGATGGAAATGATCTAGGTGGAGCGAAATGCCATTTTCTAAAACGACCGTCGCCTCAACCTTGTTACGCCTTGTTTTAAGACCCCGACCTGTCCCAACAGTTCTCCTTGATTTATGACAGCTGGTTCTTGGGTAGGTCAGTACCGCTAAGACCACAGACTTGGACAGTGCACTCTTCTCAGGCACAGACTTCTCAGAACACGTGGTTAATTCGCTCCGACCTAGGAGGGATTCCTGATTTTGTGTGGCCTTATTTATTTGATTTATGCAGCGAAGTTATTGCCCTCATTATACTATCGCTTCGTTTTTTTTTATTTTATTCTTTGCCTTTATCGGTGTTCTGTTGCCTCTTTAATTCAGATTTCGTATCATAGTTTTTGGCCATGGTATTCGGTTTCCCTTAATATGTACTATATTATAATCTATCATCATAGTTAGTGATGTCCTGTTGATTTTATTATTTTGTAAATAAATTGCAAATATGAAATGTCGTGGTCATATTGGTTTATGGAAGGTGGATGTAAGGCGACCTATGGTTATTTAAATGACAAATATAAAATGCAATCAATAATGCAAATATAAAATGAAATTAGATGTTGATAGCATACCAGATGAAATGAGATTTTTATAGAAGAATGTTGTGGTGAATGTATTGCGGATTCTATTTCAGGTTAATGTAGTCGACATGAACAAGGCATCAAATGTAATGTGATGACAGGGTAATAGCTATTACAATGAAGAATGAAAATGGTTGATATTTTATGGTGGGGATGACAACTAATTATCATCAGTAGCAGATTATTTAATGTCCCAAACTAAGCGCATTGAGTCATTATGATATGGTGTTTGTGGATGTACAATTATTAATGATTGCATTAGTAATGGAATTTCATGTAAATTGGGTTGCTATTAAACAAATTTACAACATGTTTCCCTTCTAATTTTAATTTAATAGGTTAATCGTCGATTATTCTATTTGCAATGTCGGGGTAATGAAAGGTCATTATTGGTTCAAGAACAAGGCTATTTTGTTGAAAGAATATGATTTCCAGCTGAATAAAGGACGAGTTGTAATAAAGAAAATCCTTAAACTCCAATTGGCCCTATGTTTCCCAATGATTTCGAATTTAACTAGTTAATCACGATTATTTTGTTATAATGTTGTAATGAAATAAATCTTTAGTTCAATTCACAATGCTATTCTAAGTCATCCTTATTTTAAGTTCCATGATATTGTGATATAGAAGACGATGATACGGTTGTTGGGTGATGTTAGGGTAACTTCTTATGATCGATAACATGTAAACATAGTGTCCCTGAATCTAAGGACGTGCAATGGTTATGATTCAGTAATCGAGGATTGGCAGTTACCTAAATGTACATTATTTAAGGCAGGGTTGGTAACTCGTCGTTTAATAGAAGTCAATGGAGTAAATAGTCTATTTTTTTGTGTGGTTGAATCTCTCTATTGGTTGGTCGTTGTCGGATTCCTTCTGACTTGCGTCGTCCATAGAGGTCGTGTTTGTCTGTTGATTTTGTTGTACTTGGTTGGCTTGCATTGCTTGGACTGCTTGTGTCGGGCGGGGTTTAGACACCTTCAGTAGCCTTAGTATATATGTCTGTCTATATTTTATGGTAAGGAATCTAGTGCCGTATCAAGAGTCTCGGGCACTTTAAAGGAAGAGTTTCCACTCTTGCGACACACCTGAGGGGATTACTAGTTTCTGCCTGAGCAGTCGGCCAGGAGCCTATCTGACCTTCTCTCTCTCCGGAGCAGAGGACTAAGATTAAACACCCTGCTTTCCTGTGCAAAAATAGTAAAATCTACTACCATGGATTCTTCCTTCTGTGTTCTTACTATGCATGACACAGTTTGGTCATTTATTATTTGCAGTTACTTGTTGCACGCCTCATGTCTTTGGTCGTTCATTTCTTGCAGCTACTTGCAGGGAGCCTTAATCCCTTCTGGTTGTGTTCATCGTGGTTGCGTCTTGTTGGTTGTCGGGTGGCGACATAGAGTCAAGTGTGTATGTTCCTTTTTACACGCGCGCACACACCTTAAGCAAAAAAATAAAAAATAAAAAAAAATTGCACCTTTTAAAGAGTTGTTGTCGTAACAAGGAGTTCGTTACAGATCCGACGACTATCCTCGCTCCTTGCGACTTCGCAACTTGCAGCACCCAACTCTTGGTCTCTCACCCTGCAAACCTACAAGTTCATGAGATCCCTAGATCTC
This sequence comes from Picea glauca, assembly GCA_000966675.3. NCBI lineage: Eukaryota > Viridiplantae > Streptophyta > Pinopsida > Pinales > Pinaceae > Picea > Picea glauca. Next base: position 2,961,406 of record JZKD02S2222750.1, on the reverse strand, counting down.
TGCCACCTGTCCTTCTCCGTTGGACAGCTACAATTCTCTCATGATTTCGCTACTCGCGAAGTTGAAGCACTTCTCTTTCTGACCTTCGGTGTCCGAATCTTCGATATGGGTGATCTCGCAACACGTCTCCTCCTTCTAACGGATGGCTCAGGTTCTTTCATGGTTTCGCAACTTTGAGACTTTCGAGACAAAAGTCTCGACCTCTTATCCTCCGATATGCCAAAATGTCAAAATTCTGACATGTCGTCAATGTGGGTCCCACAACGGAACTTCCCACCTTTTTGGAGTTTTGGACCTCACGACTTTGCGAATCCTGATGCTAAACTTTCGGCTCTTCAACCCACGAAACCCCAAAATACTGAGTTCCGATGTGCTTCACCAATAAATGGACTACACAAACCCTTTCACCCCTTCGGGACTTCTCCTTTCGCAACCTCACGAATCTTGGGGCAAGGCTTTCAGTTCTCCAACTCACGAAACCCCGAAATGAGATTTCGTGAGTGATCCAATTGCCCCTGTTGGTTTAGATCCTATGGCCCGATTTCTCTTAGGATTTCACTTAGAAAAACACTCATCATATCCTTCTTGCTCCTCTGCAAGATCTGACGATTCTCAGGACTTTGCGAATTCCCCTTAGAATATTCAAACCGTCCAATTCCTCCTTGACAATACCTGCAAAATGAACAAAGTGTTCTTTCAGGAAACTTATCCACCTGCAAACCAACATCGTTGCACCTTCTTACAACTCTTCAAGGCACTAGCCCTCTTGAGCTTTCTCCACAACTCGAGTCTTCAAGAAGACTCCTGCACGCACTCCTTGTGGCAATTCTTCAAATACTTCCAAGTATTTGAACCTCTTTGACTCTGCGCACTCCCTGCGAGAATAGTCTTTCAACAGTTTCACTCAGGTTGTAACTCCGTGACTTCACTCGGCCTACGCACTCCTTTCATGACTCTTGTGCTTAACTTGCACTTCTGCGAGAATGAGAACAATGTTATCCCTCCTGAGCTTACAAAGACGAACTCTAACTTCTATGAACGCACACCTTGCGGACAAGTTCGCTGCACTCCTTGCAGGAAAACTCTTGCTCAGACAGAGAAACAATTGAAACTCATTCCTTACTCTCCCTCTCTTCAGATTTCAGAAATTAAATATGAAATCATACATTCATGCATCAAAGCAAATGCATAACAGAGAGTAAACAAGCATATATCAATTAGCATGTATAACATAGAAAGCAATTGAACACCATGAGTCTGAACTAAAGATCTTTGTATTAATCCAGAACTTCTGTACATGGGGTTCATATACACAGCTCTCTGCTTCTTCTTCTCTATGCTCTCTTGATTGATTATGCTAATATTACAATGATACAAGTGAGGGTGTCTATATCTATTTTCCCTCTGGCTCCTAAAACTGACTAATCTAGGAATTTAACACTACCTACTTACATTTACTAGCATAAATGCCTCTTAGTCCTTCAGACGAGAGCGGGACGCTCAAGGTCTGATTACAATCTACAAGTACACCCTTTCTTAATTGTTTCATTTACGTTTGGCATATCAAACTTCAAAACATTAAAACAATTCATCATGTGCCAAAATGCATTGGTGTTTACCCCATGCTCATTTCTTGTTGGCGATGCTCCTGTATCATATACTCCCTCGATTGAAATTTTTCATGGGCTCCTGTCCATAAGCTCTCGTATGGTCTGTCCATGCTTCTGGATCTCTGCTTCATTCTCCTAGCTGGCATCTTCAACTGGATGTCCCTTCCACTTGACCAAGTATTCAAAATATTCCCTTCTTTTGGTCATTTTACTAACTCTTTTGTCCAGTATGCTTTCCATCTGTGGCTTCTCTGCAACTGACATCTGTTTAGTCCATTGAACCTCTAGTTGTTCACTTTTCTCTAGCTTTGTATGGGTACAAATTTGAGACATTTAATATCGGAGAAATTCTGATCCCATCAGGTAATTCAATCTCATAAGCATTTGCCCCAAATTTCTTCAAGACCTTACATGGTTCGATATTCTTCATCTTCAGTTTGTTATATGTCCCCTTCGGGAACCTTTCCTTTCTCAGATGTTCCAGAATCAAATCACCAACCTCAAATTGAAGTTGTCTCCTGTGTTGATCTGCTCTGCGCTTATACTCTTGGCTCGAGTTCTGCAATTGCTCCTTCATCTGGCTGTGAAGTTCCTTCATCTCTCCTATGAAATCCTCTACACTAGCACTTCTTATCTCATCCCGTTCTGAATCCCTCAGTGCAGATACTCCTCTTGGCTGTGTCCCATAAAAATTTTGGAATGGACTTTGCCCTGTGCTTCTATTGATTGAATCATTGTAAGCAAATTCTGCCTGTGGCAGAATATTGTCCCACTGACTGTGGTGTTCTGTCACCAAGCTCCTTAGCAAGTCTCCCAAACTTATGTTCACAACTTCTGTATGCCCATCTGTCTGAGGATGATATGTTGAACTAAACGACAAGTTTGTTCCTAAATTTTTCCATAGGTTTCTCCAGAAGTGTTCCACAAACTTGGTGTCTCGATCTGAAACTATGCTCCTCGGTAAGCCGTGAAGTCGAATGACTTCCTTGAAAAACAGATTCGCAATGTGAGTTGCGTCGCTGGTTTTCTAACATGGTATGAAGTGTGCCAACTTAGAAAATCTGTCTACCACTACAAAGATCGAGTTAAACCCTCTTTGTGTTCTTGGCAGCCCCAATATGAAATCCATGCTTATTGCATCCCACGACCTCTCAGGTATGGGTAACGGTTGATAAAATCCTGCATTCTGCCTCTTTCCTTTTGAATGCTGACAAATTATGCATCTTTCCATGAATATTTTGACGTCTGCTCTCATTCCTGGCCAAAAATATGATTCGTTTAACTTTGAGAACGTCTTTTCATGACCGAAATGCCTGACCAATCCTCCACGATGTTTCTCCTTCAACAAATTCTCCCTCATGGAGCATTTTGGAATACAAAGTTGATTACCCTTAAACAATAATCCTTCATAGATCATGTATTCTGTCCATTGACTCCTCTCCCTAAGAATTGGATTCTCAGCTGCTTCAGATGCCTCCTTAAAATCTGGATCATCTCTGTACATGTCCCTGAGATCATCAAAACCCGGTGTTTTGACTTCGAACTCCTGCAACAACAAACATTTCCTGCTCAAAGCATCAACAACTTTGTTACCAATTCCAGAAATATGCTTAATTACAAAAGTAAAGTTCTGTATGTATTCAACCCATTTAACATGTCTTTGATTCAACTTCTCCTATTGAGTCACAAATTGAAAAGCATGATTGTCATTGTATAAGACAAACTCCTTGGGGATCAAATAGTGTCTCCATTTCTTCAATGCCTGAATAATAGCATAGAACTCCTTGTCATACGTGGATTATTTCACTTTCGCTTCATTTAGCTTCTCGTTGAAGTATGCTATCAGCCTGTCTTCTTGGCTCAAGACTACCCCTATTGCAAATCCACTTGCATCACATTTTACTTGAAATGTCTTTTTGAAATCTGGCAACACCAAAATTGGTTGTTCTGTGATTTTCCTTTTTAGCAAAATAAAACTTTTCTCAGCCTCTTCTGTCCAGTGAAAAGACTTATGTCTCTTCTTCACTGTGTCCATCATCGGTGTGTTAATTCCATTGAAATTCCTGATGAACTTCCGGTAGAAACTAGCCAATCCATGAAAACTTCTCACCTCAAATATACTCTTCAATGATGGCCAATTCTTAATTACCTCCACCTTATCTGGATCCATCCTCAACTTATCTGCAGAAATAACAAAACCCAAATAAATGAGATTTGTCTTCATGAATGAGGATTTCTTCATATTTATCAGCAGCTTCTCCTGTTGTAGCCTCTTCATCACTGTAGCCAAATGTTTTAGATGCTCTGCCTCTGTTTTACTGAAAATCAGTATGTCATCAAGATACACAATGACAATTTTTCCAATGAAATCCTTCAGGGCTTCATTCATCAATCTCATGAAAGTGCTCGGCACGTTTGTTAGGCCAAACAGTGTGACAAGCCATTCATACAACCCTTTATTGGTTTTGAATTCTATCTTCCATTCATCTCCTTCCCTCATACGAATCTAGTGATAACCACTTTTCAAATCAATCTTCGAAAAAAAAATTGCTCCATTCAAGAAATCCATCAAATCATCCATCCTTGGTAATGGGAATCTATACCTGATGGTAATCTTGTTAATTTATTTTGAGTTAGTACACATCCTCCAGCCTTCGTCTTTCTTCGGACTGAGCATTGTCGGAACAACACATGGACTCAAGCTTTCTCTAATCAACCCCTTGTCCATTAAATCCTGGACATGTATTTTGACCTCTTCATTCTCCTATGGCGTCAATCTGTATGTTTCTTTATTCAGAAAACTAGCTCCAGGTATAAGATCAATATGATGACTCACACTTCTAATTGGTGGCAACGAACAAGGTAGTTCATCCACTACTATGTCAGCAAACTCTTCCAACAGTTTCTGAACCTCTTCTGGTAAATCATCTACCCTTGTACTGGTTAAAACAATCTTAGGCTTCTTGACCACAATGAATTGCGGTTCCTCCTTCATCTTAACCTCTGAAAGAAGTTCCTTCCCACTCATGAGAAGTACAGTGTTGCTTACTTCAGGTTTCACCTCTTTGTCTTTGATTGGAAGCAACATGTGAGTTCTTTCATTCTTCTCTAGGGTGTATGTGTTCTTCCTCCCCTCATGAATCACATTCCTATCATATTGCCATAGTCTACCCAACAATAGATGACAAACATCCATGGGAATAACATCACAGAGTATTTCATCTTTATACCCTCCTATTTTAAACTCAACTAAACATTGTTTAGTGACATTTACTTGATGTCCTTTTTGTAGCCATGAAACTCTATATGGGCTTGGATGTTCAATTGTCTCCAACTCCATCTTTTCTACCATCTCTGTAGAAACTAGATTATCTATGCTACCACTATCCACAATGACTTTGCATGCCCAGTCTTTGGTCTTGCAAGCGGTCCAAAAAAGTCTATTCCTCTGGACCAAACTCTCCACCTCCTTATCTGGTGTTAAGAGAACTTTTCGCATCATCAGCGATCTTCCACCTTCAACATCTTCTGCCTCAACATTCTGCCTCTGTGCTTTGGCAACGTGAGTCTCACCACCTTCTTTCTTTTTGTCTAGACACTCATAAGATTTATGTCTGACCTTTCCACATGTGAAACATTTCACTACTCCACCTCTTCCTCTTCCTCTACCTCTGGTACGAGGAAATTTTTTTCCATCAACATACCGACCTCTCTATTCGGTATGATTCCCTCTCTGTGAAATTCCACCTCTCTCAGTCTGAGTCTGAGGTTTCTTCCACTCTTCTTTGGGTTTCTGATTTCTATCTGGGGCAACTAATTTGCCTCTGGCTTGACTTCTGCCTCGACCTCTTTGAACTTGTTTTCGGCTCGGCTTCTCTTCATCCTTTAGAGCCATATGATAAGAATCTTCCATCGTTCGGATGGTCATCATGCTCATCTAATCCTGAATGTTGTATCTCAGACCATTCATATATCTGGCAACTTTTTCATCATTACCTTCCCGATGACCTGTTCTAATGTTCAGCCTGTAGAATTCTTCAATGTACTCCTTCACTTTCATCAACTTCTGTCTCAAATTTTGCATTCTCTGAAACAAAGTAATTTGGCAATCCCTGGGAATGAATTTCACCTTCATCTTTGCGATCATCCTATCCAAACTCTTGATTTTCTGCTTTCCTTTGCAACATCTGTCATCTTGTAGCTCAGCCCACCACAATGCTGCATGTCCTTTAAGTATTGTGACATCATGTTTGACCTTCTTGTCTTCCTCAACATCTTCATAGTCAAAATATGTGTCCAAAGCTCTAATCCAATCTAGAAGCTCTTCAACATTCAGATTTTCTTCATATACTGGGATATCCATTTTTTCCCTAGCACCCATTCTTGCAACAACCCTAATCAGGCGTTCATTTGCTGCATCTTCTGCTGTAACTTCTTCTCTTTCATGTCCAACTTCATCTTCACTCTCAGATTCACTGACATCTCGAACATCAGCTATGCGCCTCTGTGTTGTCTCCATGCCCATGAGTCTGGCACGTATGTCATGCATCTCTCTTTCCATGGCTGGATTTGGCACCTGCCTACACCTTCCTCTTGACATTTCCCTATCCTCTAGTAGATCGGGTGTTTGTCTGTCTCTTCTTCTCGGTGGCATGGATAAGATTTCTTTCTCACTTTCCCTGTCTGAAATATACAAATAGAGTCAAGCTCTGATACAACTTGGCGTAGACCTATCATCCCCCGGGCCAAGATTCGCTCACAGGATCGTTCAGATTCTTCTTTGAGCTGAATCAACTCTTTTGATTCCCTATTGGAATCACGATTTATCGATCCACAGGTCCTTTCGAAAGCTCCCTTGTGCAAATAGCACTAGGTGCGAGCTCCACCTTTTCCAAGCGACCACAGCGCTATGGCCAAGGGCCTAACCCAAGGTCTCTTGTCGAAATCTCGCGATCTCACATGTTCATGGATCGTGGCTCCTGACTTTTCCTCTCCAATACCGTGATACCCAAGATCATGAAATGGGTACAACTCTTCCTTTGTCAGCGCCCTCCGTGCATGACCATTGATTAGGCTTAATTACTAGCACCTCTCACTACTCTCCACTTCGCAAGTTTCAATGTCGATCCCTCGTGCTCTAACTTCATGAATTCCCGATATGCGAGAGTCAACAGAGTGTTGACCCCTTCCACTAGTTGACGTGTGTCTGCCTGTCTATTTCTTGGGCCCACTTTGTGGTTCTACCATGTGTCCCTCATGCCTGAATTTCGACACTTCATGACTTCTGATGTTGAAAGTGACTCCTTTCAACATTCGAACCCACGAATGCACAAAATGCGATGGGGTTCCTGATCCAATGGTCCTCCCGTGACCTGGATCCGACGGTTATCCTCGCTCCTCGCGATTTCGCGGCTTGGAGCACCCAACTCTTGGGCTCTCACCCTACGAACCTCCGAGTTCGCGAGATTCCTATATCTCTGCCACCTGTCCTTCCCCGATGGACGACTGCGATTCTCTCATGATTTCACTACTCACAAAGTTGAAGCACTTCTCTTTCTGACCTCCGGTGTCCGAATCCCCGATACGGGTGATCTCGCGACATGTGTCCTCTTTCTAATGGACGACTCAGGTTCTTTCGTGGTTTCGCGACTTCGGGACTTTCGGGACAAAACTCTCGACCTCTTATCCTATGATATGCCAAAAAGCTGAAATTCTGACACGTTGTCAATGTGGGTCCCACAACGAAACTTCCCGCCTTTTTGGAGTTTCGGACCTCACGACTTCGTAAATCCTGATGTTGAAATTTTGTCTCTTCAACCCATGAAACCCCGAAATACCGAGTTCCGATGTGCTTCACCAATAACTAGCCTACACAAACCCTTTCACCCCTTCGGGAGTTAGTTTTTCGCAACCTCACGAATCTTGATGTAAGGCTTTCAGTTCTCCAACTCACGAAACCCCGATATGATATTTTGTGAGTGATCCAATGACCCCTGTTGGTTTAGATTCTACAGCCTGATTTCTCCTGAGCTTGCACTTACAAAAACACTCACCGTAGCCTTCTTGCTCCTCTGGAAGATCTGACAGTTCTCAGGACTTCACAAATTCCCCCGGGAGAATTCCAACCGTCCAATTCCTCCTTGACGATACCTACGAAATGAACAAAGTGTTCTTTCACGAAACTTATCCACTTGCAAACCAACATCATTGTGCCTTCTTACAACTCTTCAAGGCACTAGCCTTCTTGAGCTTTCTCCACAACTCGAGTCTTCAAGAAGACTCTTGCACGCACTCCTTGCGGCAATTCTTCAAATACTTCCAAGTATTTGAACCTCTTTGACTCTGCGCACTCCCTGTGACAACATTCTTTCAACAGTTTCACTCAGGTTGTAACTCCGTGACTTCACTCAGCCTACACACTCCTTGCATGACTCTTGTGCTTAAGTTGCACTTCTGCGATAATGAGAACAATGTTATCCCTCTTGAGCTTGCAGAGATGAACTCTGACTTCTGTCAACGCACACCTTGCGAACAATTTCGCTGCACTCCTTGCAGGAAAACTCTTGCTCAGACAGAGAAACAATTGAAACTCATTCCTTACTCTCCCTCTCTTTAGATTTCAGACATTAAATATGAAATCATACATTCAGGCATCAAAGAAAATGCATAACAGAGAGTAAACAAGCATATATCAATCAGCATGTACAACACAGAAAGCAATTAAACACCATGAGTCTGAACTAAAGATCTTTGTATTAATCTAGAACTTTTGTACATGGGGTTCTTCTACACAACTCTCTGCTTCTTCTTCTCTATGCTCTCCTGATTGATTGTGTTAATATTACAATGATACAAGTGAGGGTGTCTATATCCATTTTCCCTCTGGCTCCTAAAACAGTCTAATCTAGGAATTTAAAACTACCTACTTACATTTACTAGCATAAATGCCTCTTAGTCCTTCAGACGAGAGCGGGATGATCAAGGTCTGATTACAATCTACAAGTACACCCTTTCTTAATTGTTTCATTTACGTTTGGCGTATCAAACTTCAAAACATTCAAACAATTCATCATGTGCCAAAATGCGTTGGTGGTTTCCCCACGCTCGCTTGTCGCTGGCGATGCTCCTGCATCATCCATGCTCTAGTGATGCCCCACTCAAGGATTGATCTCTAAGGGATATACCTCTCCATGAGGCTTTTCCATCCACTCATCGATCCTAAGTGAACCAAACTCATTGATATGTCTGAAGTCTCTGTCGAGAGGTCTCCCCGAGGGAAATGTCATGAAACCCCACTACATACCATTGTACAACACTATATACTCTTGTATACCATTGCACCCCATTGTATCATCATGCACCACTGTATCAATCTTTCCCTTAATATCAATTGAATTGTGATCCTAGAGTAATATATCTTTGTCACTATCAATGGATCCCTAAATCATGGGCCCACTCACTACTTCCACAACTACCACTAGAGCCTTTAATGGCCCCTCCATAAGAGGTAATTCATAACCTCCATACTTCCCAACATGTATAGAGTCAACCATCTCTGATTTATGCCTCCCCTCCCGTACCTGTAAATCTAAATGAGGTTCCTCCTTTGCATGCTCTTCCACTTTGTCCTCAACCTGAAAGCTCATAGGTGCAATATGTGAATCTTCTTGATCCAAATCCTCATATGGTAGAATAGAGATTGTGAAGATGGTATCATTTTCTTTAGGACTTCCAGTTGGTAATTTATTTTTTCTTTCCTCCTCTTCTTTTGTATGTTGATCTGAGGTTGTTGAATTACCACCCTCTAAACCAAACTCCTCATAGAGGTGCTTGGATACTTCCTTCATAGATCTACCCAATCTTTCCTTGTTTCGTGACTTAGATTTTCTTGAAGCTTTAAACTACTGCAAGTTATTCATTATTCTTTCTTGTGTCTGGAGAAGGTTCACCATTAACTCTTCCCCCATAGGCTTCACCTCCTCTATTGACGAAGCAGGAAGGAAAGTAGGTAACAGTTTGCCATTTATGATTCTAGCAATTTACGTAACCCTTTCAACCTGATGTATGTACCTGAAATAACACTCTCTAAGACCAAATCTACCTATTATCTATATTCATTTTATTTCTTATGGTTCCATGTTCCTCTAGTTTTTCTATAATAAATCATGGGACATTTTCCAGAAAAACCCTGAAAAATTGTTGAAATTAAAATGATGATAACTTTAGTTCTCGGACTCTGTTTCAGCTGATTTTTTTTTTTGAATTTGGGTATTTTTCTGAGAGGAATTAAAATACCCAATTTTTTTGATAAATTATGCTAAGAAATATTCAGATCTGAGCCTGAAGTGCGTGGCCTCCTTTTTTTTCCAAAAACAAATATGCAAAAAGACCTCAATTTTTTTTCCCTTCTCTAGCCAAGGAAAGTTCTCTGATCAATCACAGGTTATAAATATCACCATTTGTGATACCACTATAATATCCTCAATAGTTCCAGGGATATATTTTATGAAGTATGTTATTTTTCCACAAATATTTTCCATTCATTCTACTAAAGACATTCTGTCAAACATATTGCAAGCATCCTAGATACACTTAGAATAGAAGAGAATCATTGAATATTTTATTATGGATGGAGATCGAATACAACAATCCAATGGTTGCTATAATAGTTGCAATACATAAATGAAAAACACACAATACAAGCCAAAAACCTGAATCATGTCATGGCCCCCTCAACATATGAGATCCAACCCTCCAAGTGCCACAACCTCTCCAAGAATATCACTGCAATCCAAAACTAAAAACAAACCCAAGATGAAGCTCCAATGAAAATCCTGGATGGATCCTCTTCCTTGTCTAGCTAGGGTGGATATTGCACCACCGAAACCAAACCAATACTGGAAGGGTTTTTCCCAAAACCCCAATGAAAATGATGGCTACAAGAGCACTCCAATAAGATATCAAATCATAATCATGATGAGAAGTGAGGGGTTACCCTTCTTTTATACTTTTCCAACCCCTTCTAGATCCTCCCTCTGTGCCTTCTATAACTTTCCCCTTTTTGACAAAATCAAATATAACCCTTATTTCTCTTTCAATTATTATTTAAACATTAAAAATACATTGTTAATGCTTAAGTGGTTAATTATTTAATGTCACTTTAAATACATAACCTCCCATAACTAAATGACATTAAATGACCCCCTTTGATTCCCTTTTTCTTCATTGACAAGCCACRAAACTCCTTTCTACTACAAAACGGAGAAACCCWAAATGGGGACATGACATCCCACCAYTTATAAGACATTCTACGGTTATAACTATAGAACAACTAGACATGGATTTGGGTGTGATTAAAGCTTCAKGGGCAAGCTAGTTCGATGACCTCACTGAATTTCYAGAGGWTGAAATAAGTCRGTGGCTTGTTACMTTTGTAAATAAAAATGAAKACCACTTGGCATTAGTTGAGTAGTTGCATTTTGAATRTGAAGAAATTGAAGAAGAAATATTCTCACTCRGGTTTAAACAAGATATTATCGTCYTGCCAATAAATGAATACATTGAAGAATGGCTAGAGATCATTGGMACAAATATTTAACCCGAAATAACTAYCAAGAAGTAGTTATTCCAARAAGGTTTGAWGCCTAGGTATAAATACATGAAGACYTCAAAGTTGAAGAAATATGCAAGAGAGAGAGAAATACAACCCGATATTATTTTATTTGRTTCACKAGAGACCCATACGAGTCCATTTGGATGAATTCATTTCCTTTTATCGTTTAAGTACCAGGAACATTGTGTTTTGCGATAGGAAAACACTTTATTCTAACTTGAACATATTTGAGTAATTATTTTTTTCATGGGGCATCAATCTTATTTTTTGTTATTTTACCACTTGGTCCACTTAGAGTTGTTCATGCTATGAATGAATTTATGTTTTGAGAAAATATATTGAATATTCGAGTTAGAAAGAGGAGTACCACCTCTATAAAAGAGTAGAGGGGAATCTTCATTAACCTTTTAAGAATACCCTAGTAAAAAAAGAGATCAACACCTCCTAAATCATCAAAACTATGGTGATCTTGGAATTTCCCATACAACAATTCTTATCTTTGTGATTATTAATCATCATATATTATACTTTTATA
>JZKD02S2222750.1:2874423-2921132 GCA_000966675.3 Picea glauca | reverse complement strand
ATTGAGCATATATAGTGCGTGGCTATCTTTGAAACAAAAGACTTCCCTGGGTTGATAATTTATGTTTCACTTAGTTGTTTAAAATTAATTAAGCAATTATAGTGACCAACACATACATGTCTTCAAGGTTTTCAAAACCCAATGTCTTGACTCGGAATTCCTGCAGCAACAAACACTTCCTGCTCAAAGCATCAACCACTTTGTTAGCAGTCCTTGAAATGTGTTTAATTACAAATGTAAAATTATTCATATACTCTATCGATTTTGCATGTTTTCGGTTCAGCTTCTCCTGTTGAGTCACAAACTGTACTGCATGATTATCACTATACAATACAAATTCTTTTGGGATCAAGTAATGCCTCCACTTCTTTAACACCTGTATAATGGCATAAAATTCCTTATCATATGTGGAGTAATTCACCTTTGCCTCATCCATCTTCTCGCTGAAATATGCAATTGGTCTGTCCTCCTGGCTCAAGACCGCTCCTATGGAAAAGCCACTCGCATCACATTTCACTTGGAATGTTTTCATGAAATCTGGCAACACCAACACTGGCTGTTCGGTGATCTTTCGCTTCAACAGATTGAAGCTTTTCTCTGCCTCTTCAGTCCAATGAAAAGACTTATTTCTTTTCCAGACTGTGTCCATCATTGTTGCGTTGATTCCACTAAAATTTCGGATGAATTTTCTGTAGAAACTAGCCAATCCGTGGAAACTTCTTACCTCGAAAACATTTCTTGGTGATGGCCAATTCTTTATTACAACCACTTTACTTGGATCCATCTAATTCATTTGCCGATATGAAAAACCCCAAGTAAATGAGTTCTTTCTTCATAAATGAAGACTTCCTCATATTGATCAATAACTTCTCTCACTGCAGCTTCCTCATTACTGCAGCTAAATGCTTCAAATGTTCCTCTCTTGATTTGCTGAAAATCAATATGTCATCTAAATAAACAATGACAAAATTACCAATGAATTCTTTCAGCACTTCATTCATCAGCCTCATGAATGCACTCGGTGCATTCGTCAAACCAAACGGCATGACTAACCATTCATACAATCCTTCATTGGTCTTGAAGGCTGTTTTCCATTCATCGCCTTCCCTCATGCAAATTTTATGGTATCCGCTTTTCAAATCAACCTTTGAAAAAAAATTGGCTCCACTTAAACAGTCCATCAAGTCATCCATTCTTGGCAATGTAAACCTATACCTGATGGTTATCTTGTTAATGGCTCTAGAATCTGTACACATTCTCCAGCCTCCATCTTTCTTTGGGCTGAGTACCGTTGGAACGGCACAAGGAATCAAACTCTCCCTGACCAATCCCTTGTCCAATAACTCCTGGACCTGCTTCTTAACCTCCTCGTTCTCCTGAGGTGTCAACCTGTACACGGATTTGTTTGGTAAACTTGCTCCTGGTATGAGGTCTATATGATGGCTCACACTCCTCATCAGTGGCAATGAATGAGGTAATTCGTCTACCACTATATCAGCGAACTTTTCCAACAGTTCCTGAATTCCCTCCGGCAGATCATCCACTCTTGTGCTGGTCAAAACAACTTTCGGTTTTTGGACCACAAAGAATTGTGGATCCTCCCTCTTCTTTACTTCTGCCAGAAGTTCCTTCCCACCCATGAGGAGTATCCTGTTGTTCACTTCTGGTTTTACCTCCTTATCTTTTATTGGAAGTGGCATATGTGTTCTCCCATTCTTCTCCAAAGTGTATGTATTCATCTTCCCATCATGAATTACGTTTCTGTCATACTGCCATGGTCTTCCCAGTAGTAAATGGAAAACATCCATAGGAATGACATCACATAAAATCTTTTCATTATATCCTCCTATTTTAATGTCAACTAAGCACTGTTTAGTGACACTCACCTGATGTCCCTTCTGTAGCCATGAAACTTTGTATGGACTCGGGTGATCAGTCATCTCCAGCTCTAATTTCTCCACCATCTCGGTCGAAAGAAGATTATCGGTGCTTCCACTGTCCACGATCACTTTGCATTTCCTGTCTTTGGTCTTGCATGCAGTTCTGAACAGTCTGCTTCTCTGAGCTGTGTCCTCCACCTCGTTCTCGGGTGTTAAGAGAACTTTATGCATCATCAATGACCTACCGTCTTCTGCGTCTTCTGCTTCAGAAGCTCACCTCTGTGCCTCGACGATGTGAGCTTCTCCTCCATCTTTCTTCCTATCTGGACAATCAACTTCTTTATGCCCATTCTTCCCACATGTGTAGCATGTGATGATTCCTCCTGTGCCTCTTCCTCTACCTTTGGTATGTGGAAAAGTGTTTGCGTCAGCATAATCTCCTCGCTGATCATTTTGCTGCCTTCTCTGTTCAACATGTGGCCCTCGCTGTGAGGTTCCACCTCTTTCAACTTTACCCTGAGGCTTTTTCCAGTCATCCTTAGATTTTTGGAACCTATCTTGGGAAACTAATTTTCCTCTCGACTGGCTCTTGCCTCGGCCTCGCTGTGCTGGCCTACGGCTCAGCTTTTCCTCAGCTTTCAAAGCCATCTGATACGCATCCTCCACCGTTCTGATGGTTTTCATACTCATCTCATCCTGGATATCGTATCTTAATCCGTTCATATATCTGGCTACTTTTTCATCATCACTCTCCCGATGACCTACTCTGATATTGATCTTGTAAAATTCTTCGGTATACTCCTTCACCATCATCAACTTCTGTTTCAGGTTCTGCATTCTCCTGAACAGTGTGATCTGATAGTCCCTTGGGATGAACTTTTCCTTCATCTTGGAAATCATTCGATCCCATATTTTGATCTTTTGCTTGCCTTTGGAATGTCTATCTGCCTAAATCTCGTCCCACCATAATGCTACATGTCCCTTTAATTTCGTGACAGCATGCCTTACCTTTTTATCCTCTTCGATATCCTCGTAATCAAAGTAGGTGTCAAGATCTCTAATCCAATCCAACAGCTCTTCTGCATCCAGACTTCCTTCATAAGTTGGAATGTCCATTTTGGTCTTTGAACTCATCCTGGCGATAGCTTTGATCAATCGCTCATTGGCTGCATCTTTGACTGCAACTTCTCCTTGTGGTTCAGCTTTAGCTTCGCCTTCAGAGTCACTTAAATCTCTAGCATTGGTTGTGCGTCTCTGCGCTGCTTCCATATCTTCCAATCTCACTCTAAGATCTCGTATCTGCCTCTCCATATCAGGATTCCCTGTCGGCCTACCTCTTCTTCTCACCTCCCTATCCTCAGGTTCAGGTGATTGTCTTTCTCTTCTGGGCGGCATGGTGAAATTTTCTTCTCTGCTGTGGAAAGCAAAGTATTTCCCGCTCTGATACCACTTGATGCAAATGCGCCAAGATGGCACATCCGCGATCACCAAGACCTTCTTTTAGCTAGGCCTGAAGAGTTAAAATTACTCTTCAACCCCCGGTCGGGAGTTCTCAATACCCACAGACTTTCTTTGTGATATCCCTTCTTCAAATCGGAAAATCGGACCTCGCGATATCGCGAGTCTTGAGCTCACGGAATTGGGTCTCACCAATTCCTAAATCTCGATGATCACTCGTCCACGGCTTTCTTACCCCTGATCGGTAATTTACCCATCGGGAAATCGGTACGCACGGGGTCACAAATCCCTCTCCTCGCGGATCCTCGACTTCCGATGCCACCTGTCCTCAGCTCTGACATCTGTGGCCCATGCCCCTGTAGTGATCGGGAAATTGCGTATCGCGATTTCACTATGCTTGAGGCTCTCGTCTCTGGAAAACCCGATTCTCCGATTCCTGACTCTTCAAGATCTCTCACCACATGTCCTTACTGATGGACGGTTCTAAGTGCCCAGTCGGGATATCACAAATCGCGATTCCAACCTACAACGATTTCACACTTCTGAAATCCCTGATGGATTAAATCTCGATTCTTGTTTTGATGCCTGACGCGTGTCCTGCCAGGATCAACAGCTAGGATTCCTTCTCGGGTTTTTGAGACTCACAAGGCCTCAGATTCTTATCCTATGAAAACCCGATGACTTTGAAATCCCGATGACTCCTTCTCGACACTGGTGCGAAATTTGCTAGACCCTCACGGTCAGACCCGCTCTCACGAGGACCTTCTTTTCCACAGGCCCGAAGAGTCAAAGACTCTTCCTACTCCCCTCGGAAGTTCTAAATACCCACAGCTATCTCCTCGACGATCTCCCTTTCTCTTATCGGGAAATTGGGTTTCGCGGTATCGTGAACCTGTATGCACAATCTTGTGCAACTCCAAACCCCGAACCCCGATGGGTCAACGGTCAACGTTTCCATATATCGGGGATTTCCCTATCGGGAAATCGGCAATTGTGATGCTGTGGTTCACTGCCTTTTCCAATCCCTGAACGCCGAACTCCGACGTGCAAGTGCACTATCTCCCAGTCACGTCACCTTCCCTCTCCGCTATATCAGGAATCGCGGGATCGCGATTTCACCCGTTGCAATTCTCATGCACCCAGAAATCCCGAATACTGAACCCCGACTCTCTGGGATCCTATTCCACGTGTCTCGTGGGATCAACGGTTCTGATTAATTCGAGAAATCGCTACTCGCGATCTCAACGAGCATGAACTCTCGCCTCATCAAATGTCGAAGGCCGAACCTTGATGGCCTTTGGTTCTCCTTCCTGCGCCTAAGGACTAACTCCCTCACAGCTTCTCTAGGATCCAACAGTCAGCGGAATCTCGCGATTCTTCTCTGTGAACTCTAGTCGTTGATCCTCCTCCTCGAGGTTTTCGTCCGCTCCACAAGTTCTTCCTACTCAATCCTCTCCTGGGTCTTTCTCCCAAGAATCACGAAGGAATTATCCCCCCCTGAGCTTGCTTGCTCTGACTCCTTCAGAGAAATTGTTCACACTTCTCGCGCTCGACCCCAACAACTCTCGAGTGTTGAGTTCTTCCAGACTCTATGCACTTCCTGCAACGGTAGTCTATACCCGCGCCTGCTCAGGTTTGCTACTGAGACTCCGGCTTCAGCCTGCACTTCTCCTGCATGGCCCTAAAATACCCAACTTAACTTCTGAGTGAACGAGAATGAGAGTTTAACTGTTGAGCCTCATCAACGCACTCTATGTGGATAAATTCGACTGCACTCTATGCAGGAATCTCCTGGCTCAACCAGAGAAACAATTGAAACTCATTCTCCTCTCTCTCACAGATTCCAAATCAACTATGAAATCTCATACACAGCATATTCAAAAGAAAATGCATAACAGAAAGCACACATCCATGAGTATAATATCAACACAGAGAAACAACACAAACCATGAAGCTAGATCAAAGGCTCTCTTCTATTAATTCAATCTGTACATGGGTGTTCTACACAAGTTCTCTGCTCTGCTCTTCTCTTCTTTGAATGCTTGATAATACAATGTACAAATGAGGGTGCCTATATTCCGTTTGCCCTCTCGAATTCTACAACTAACAACTCTACAATAAATTCCTATCTAACAGCATTAAATATAATAAATGCCTTCCTATCTACAATACAATACAAGTGCGCTTCATTACATTAACTCATTAATTCTTGGCGCAACAAATATCAAGGTAAAATTCAAAAAGTCTGTTGGCTTGTCCAGCTACCTTTTCCTGCTCCACGCGCTGGCCCGCTTGATGGGTGAGCGATGCTCCTGCATCAGGCACACTAGAGCTTAAACGCAGTGCAACTTTCCCGTGATCTAATGGCTGACGGGAAAATACCCACTGATCCAACAAATCACCAATCTCTCGAGCTTGGGCTCGATTGTGGTCGTAACATCCTCGCACTTTCACGAGATCCACCGGCTGACGGGTTTTGTCGGTCTCCTCTATGAGATCTTGGCCATCGATTTCTTCCCTCTCGAGAATTTCTCTGAAATGATTAAATGTTCCTTCTCTAGACTTGCTCCCCAAGCCTGCGCTTGAAATTCTTGCTTGAACCTTCCTCGATAGAAACCTTCTATGCTCCCTTTCATCGACATCACAAAAGGTTCTATCCCTCTTGAGCTTGTACGCCCTACTTGCGCTCATCCTTCAACGCTTTCCAAGCATTGAATCTTTCAGACTCTGCACCCCCTCTGCAGCAGCAGTCCTTAGCTCCTTTTGCTCAGATACACAGCTGAGACTTCTTCTTTAGCCTATGCCTCCCTTGCACGAATTTAACAACCCAAATCAACTTTTGGACGAATGAGAACAAGAGTTAGACTACTGAGCCTTCATCAACGCACTCCTTGTGGATGAATTCAACTGCACACCTTGCAGGAATCTCCTCGCTCAGATAGAGAAACAATTGAAACTCATTCTCTCTCAGACTTCAGTTAAAACTTGAAATCACATGCACAACATATACAAAGCAAATGCATACCAAGAACAAACATTCATGAGCACATAAACAAGATACACAGAGAAACAACACCAGACATGAGTTTGAATCAGAATTTCATTCTATTAATTCAACACTGTACATGGGTGTTCTTCACAAAGTTCTCTTCTTTCTCTTCTCTCCTGAATGCTTTCTTGCTCTGAATAATGTTACAATGTACAAAGGAGGGTGTCTATATCCATTTTCCCTCTCGGACTCTAAAACTGTCTATTCTGGAATTAAAATCTTATCTACCTGCATTAAATCTATTAAATGCCTCCTATCTATTTCAGACAAGAGCGCAAGGCTCGAGGTCTGATACAAGATACAAAAGCGCCATCTCTTAAATGATTCATTTAAGATTTGTGCAACAGTCCCAAAGAATTTCAAAATTTTGGGTTTGTTTCTCCAGCTGAACTTTCGCTTGATGTGCTGGCTCGCTTGCTGAGTTGGCGATGCTCCTGCATCACCATATCAGAGAAAAAATAGGGAATGTCGAGAATGTAATTCATTTGGAATGTGGAACTATCCATGACTAAGAAGTAGATGCAAAGATGGGATATTGGATTCCATACCCTGACAACTCCAAATGACAAGAAACCAAGTATTGGTGAACAATTGACCTCTATTGACATGTTAAGATGCTTTTGGGAAAGATTTTGTAGGACCTTGATGAGGCTCGTGAAGAAGTTCTTCTATATTTGTATGAATTTATGCTTCAACCTAGATACATTAGGGATATAATTCCTCCTCTATCTCCTCAACACACATAACAACCTCCTAGTAGCCTCCATCCTTCTACTAGTGGGAAATCCCCGAGGCCAGGAAGCATCCCTCTAAATTAATTATTTATATGATGAACATTTTTATAATTCTACATGTGTTTCCTTATTAGTCCATATTATCACCATATAAGGAGTTACAACAATCTACAAAGGCTCAATAGTATATCTAACATAGTCAAAATTCAAAATATTGAACTAAATTTATGGACCGATGACTATATTAGGGTAAAATCATGAAGATGGGTGTCCATTTTTCTTGTTTTATGAGAAATAAATTATATTTTCACAAGTTCTTCAACTTCCAGTAAACAAAAGTATTTTTTTATTTAGAATTTCACTTTACAGTAAAAACAAAATTTGTGAAAACATTTGTTAGATTTCTACTGACTATTTTTCAAACTTTTTTTTATTGAGATTTAATATGTCAATTTGACAATTGTTTGACAGTATGTTCCTTAAAAATGAAGGGAATGATAATGAGTTATGTTTTCCCCAACAATGTATCCATTATTAAACTTATGCTTTTCACAAACGAAATATATTGGAACAATCTACATAAACTCTATTTTTTTATGACTATAATTTTGAATCTAACAGATGCATATTATAATTTCTAGAATTTTTGAAGTTGACCAATATGAAAAAGTTGTTGATTTTAAACACATGCCCCCTTCCTCCCACCCCCATGTATCTATCTTAATTTTTACTCAAAAGTAAAAACTAAAAATACCCTTTCGAAGAGAACAATTTAAGGATTTTGAATATAAATTTTCCATAATTTTCCACTGTGTATTTTTAGAGATATGGATTTTTCATTTCACTGAGTCATAATGTCACCTGAAAATATTATGTTGTGTTTTTTTTTATAAAATTAAATAAAATTAGATAAAAACAATGAAAATGAAAAAAAATATATCCAATGAAAGTAGATTCAATTTTAAAAATGTTCATATCAATTCCGAAACTAAATTATGAGTATTTGCAGGAGTCCTCTACCTCCAAAGTTCAAGTAAGATTGAGAGAATTCACAGTTTCTTGCAAACATTCCCATTTGCAGGTTTTCGACCAGAATATGCTTTCAGACAAAAAGTATTTTGTTCGACTGAATCATATTTTTTTACTGAATCCGTTAAAAATAAACGGATTCCTAACCTTTCGGCCAAAAAGTGGTTTTTTCGGATGAAAGGTGGGTGAGAGAATTCTGTCAACTAGAAAACAAATGAAGGTATGCGTCATTTAGTTTTGGTTGGCGCGAAATCATATATATACGCTTTTTGTCGAACCATTTTTACACAATTCGCTCGCTCATTTCCTGTTTTCACATATGTGGAGCCCCTAAGAAAAATTTTGGAGCATCCTTTTCACTATTTGGAGGATCTTTTTTGTTGTTTTGAACAAGGTACTTGCTATTTATTCAACTTTGTTGATGTTTTTGAATTTTTGTTGATGTTTTGAATGGAAAAAAAATTCTCTTCTTGACGTTCAAGTTTTTATTGGAGTAACAATTTATATATTGAAGGATTTCTTGAACATTTTTCAAGATGAAGACTTACTTGAACATTATTTTCAAGGTGAAGGCTTTCATAAGAAATTCCTTATTATATCAAAGGGATTTTTTTTAGAGTAATATGACTATGGACACTGAAAAAATGAAGGCTATGATCATTAAATCCAATAATATCACCTATGATACTTTTGTATATGATAACAATATCTTGGAGGAAGTGCCTTCGTACAAGTATCTTGGAGTTGATATTCATCACAAGCTCAATTTGAACTATAACATTGAGAAAAGGATAAATGGAGGGTGGAAGGCTTATTATGGGCCTGAAAATAATTGTAAATTAGCAGACCTTTGGCTATGGGATGAGAAAAATATCCTCTTTGAGACTCTTTTCACTCCTATTATCTTATATGGATGTGAAGATTGGGGGTGCAGAATCTCTCAAGAATCTTGGAGAAAGATAGAGTAGATCCAAAATAATTTTACAACTTGTAATCTCAAAATTAAACGAAATACACCCTATCCTATCCTCCTCATAGAAGTGAGCCTTTCCCCCATTGAGAGAAAAATTATGCTTAGGTACTTAATGTACGAGAACAAGATAAACAAGAAGGATGACAAGAGGTTCCCCAAAATTGCTTCATATTCTAGCCAAATTCACCAACGACTCAAGCAGGGATAGCATAATGATATCAAGTCTTGGCTAAATCATTAGGGAATAAAAGAAGAAGTTATTCTACAAAATACTGATGATATTAAAAATATTTTACAAGCTAAATTTAAGGAGAATATATGGTATGATAAAGAATTAGAGGATAAAGGAAAATTAATATACTATAAGGAGGTGGTTAATCCTAATCTTGAATATCAAAAGTATCTCTCTATTTTGACTAGCGTAAAGAAGTGAATGTTAGGGACCTAACCCCTCACGTAGGTAGAATAATATATTTCCATGTAATAAAGGTCAATATTAATAAGGCCTAGCAATAAGGAAGAATAAGTTCAATGTAAGAAGACCTAATTGAATCTCCCACTTCTAGAAGAATCTTCCTCTAGATTGTTCTTTTGATAGAAATATTTAGTATAAATAGGAGTCAAGGGTATGTTAATTTTTGTCTTGGATATTATTGTAATAGATATCTGCTCTGCTGGAGGTTTCCCCCTCAAAGAAGCATGTGAACATTGCTCTTAGTAATCAAAGTTGTCTTTCTGGTGTTATTCTGGTATTATTTGGTATTATTGTGGTGTTTTTCTGGTTATATTGTTGCTTATCTGGCATTTCTGGCTAATCATTTTTGTTCTTCATACTATTTTATATCTGGAATATTGAAAGTGGCATTAGAGCACCTTCCTCGACAGAAAATTGTGGGTTAATTTTTTTTTCAGGGTAGAGACATATTCCAGCGTCTTTAAGCTACAAAGATTTGTCGTTATGTGCATAAACCCGCGGTCGAGGATTCATACATGCAAGAAATATAGGTGGTACTTAAGTACACATATGTTGGCCACCATTGTAACCCTTGTTGGTACCTGTTCGAGTGGTAGCGCATCAGACAACACCTGTGTACAGATCAACCTAGATCTCCTGAAGCCCTCCATAGATAAACCGATTGGCCATTCGAATGATATAGTGCCACCGAGAACAACACTCAGGAGGATACTCTCTAGTACCTAGGTAGTTAGGTTGTACGGCTAAGGGAACTATCTAGCCTCCTTAGTTGGTGCCCTAAGATATTGGGTTGAGTACTACTGTTGGACCCCACACGTATATCAAAGAGCTATAGCATAGGGAAAACCCTTGTCTATGGAACCCTTGAATACCCCAACCCTTGGGATGAAAAAAAAAATAGAACATACAAGATCTATTGCTACGCAGCTGTGTCTCCTGCATTCGGGTTGTGAAATTACTACACATTTCTTCCTGTTAAGCATTTGGGCATTTCATCACTGCAGTATTCTTCATAATGGAGTATAAATCCACAAGAGTAAGACCATTATTTGAGACCCATTCCGTTGGATTTCTCTCTTTTCCCTTATCACAATCATACCTATCATTTTTTAGCAATTTGTTTTTCTCGTGGACCCAGCCCCCTTCCATCACCCTTATTTGGGCTTTACCCCATTGGATTCAACTCGTCACCCTAATCGTTGTGATACACTTCACCCATAACTCATTTTTTGTGTGGTCCCACCTGCCCCTTTTCGTGTTTTCTCTTCATCATGGCCCACACCCATAGCCAAGAATTGAAAGCTCGCTTCAATACCTTGCACTCTAATTTCACAGAAACCCAACAAGAAGTGAGACAACTCAGTGCCAATATTGCCACCATCAATAAAGACATGCATTCCTCCATCACCTCCAAAATCGAGGACCTCAAACAAGAACTCAAACAAGATAATGCTACCCATATTTAATCCATCAATACAATGATCTGCACCAAGTTGCATATCCATGCAGATCTTCCCTCATTTGACCAACGTTTGCACATTGAAGGTGAAACTTCCTCTCATTCCCAAAATTTTCAGCCCCATCACTTTTAGCGTGACCTACGCCTTCCGTGTGTGGATGTGACCAAATTTGATGGTTCAAATCCCACTGGTTGGGTAACTCAAATGGAACATTATTTCTCTTTGTATGGCATTATGGATGAGGTGGCCAAACTCTAGTATGGTGTTCTCCATATAGATCAAGAACGTTGGCAATGGTGGAAATGGAGAAAAAATGCTCGCCAAGGGTATGTGGCTTGGACACACTTTGTGGCAGAGCTTTATGAACGCTTTGACACTAACACCAACCATTTAGGTCGTTTGACAAAGTTGAAACAATCTGACACAGTGGAAGACTTTATAGCCTCTTTTGAGCGATTGGCTTTTCATACAGAGGGAATGTCTGATGATTTTTTCCAAGAATGTTTTATCAATACGCTCAAGGATGAGATTCATGCCCATGTCCTCATGGCTCGGCCTCAGATTTGGGTGGACGCCACTAAAAGAGCTAAGGAAGCACAATAGGTTGTCTCTTCTCAAAACCGAAAACCCTCCTTTATTCCTCACACTAAACCAATCACTCCCACTCCTCCTTTTACTCCACTAAATATCCATAAATTGACCATGGCCAAAATGGCTGAACGCCAACTCAAAGGCCTTTGTTATAAATGTGATGAAAAATATTTTCCTGGGCATAAGTGTAAGGAACAAAATCTTTTTATGGCCATCTCAGAGGGTGTTTCGGAAGAGGATGTTGAGGCTCCCCTTGTGTCTGTGTCACCTGAACCCACTGACATGACCCCTCCCTTAGACCCTCCCAAAGTAGAACCAATAATTTCCCTAAATGCTCTCATTGGCTTCTCTACTCCCCAAACCCTCAAGATAATTGGTTACATTATGCATAGGAAGGTCATCATTCTTGTTGATAGTGGAAGCACCCATAATTTTATTCATCGTTGCATTTCCCAAGAAAATAATTGTTATATCCATGCCATCAATAATTTTCGAATCATGATTGCCAATGGCAAGTCCATGAAATGTGGAGGGCATTGTGAAAATGTGTGTCTCCAAATTGGTGAGTACAACCTGAAATCCCATATGTTTTCTATCGACATGGGCGGCTATGACATTGTGTTGGGTGAAGAATGGCTAAAGAATTTGGGTCCCATTGTCATGGAGTTTAAGGAATTAAACATGCAATTCGACTAGGAGGGCCAACAACGTAAGTTCCAAGGCATCACCGCCAGTTCCCCAAATATCATCAATTCCCATCTCATGGAAAATCTGCTAAAAAAATTCATTCTGCCATTATTGCCCAACTCCATTGCATACAAGCCATTGAGACACCCTCTGTGTCGTAGGACCTTCAATCCATCCTCTCTAAACATCAAGTGGTTTTTTCCACTCTCCAGGGACTCCCTCCTTCCCGCAGTGTTCATGATCATTCCATTCCCCTTGTCCCAGGAAGCCTTCCGCCCAATATTCGTCCCTATCATCACCCCTTTTCCCCAAAAAATGAAATTGAGAAAATTGTTCAAGAACTGCTCAACTTAGGTATTATCCGCCCTAGTACGAGCCCCTACTCTTCTCATGTGGTCATGGTCCTTAATAAATAAGGTTCTTGGCGCATTTGCCCTCAACAAACTCACCATTAAAGACACATTTCCCATTCCTGTCATGGATGACCTCTGGGATGAAATGAGTGGTGCTCAGTTCTTTACTAAACTTGATCTTCGTTCTGGATACCATCAGATCCATATGAACAAGGAAGATATTCCTAATACTGCATTTAGAACTCATGAGTTCCAGTATGAGTTTTTGGTCATGCCCATTGGCTTGTGTAATGCTCCCTCCACTTTCCAAAGCCTCATGAATCATGTCTTTCGTCCTTTTCTCTGTCATTTTGTCTTAGTTTTCTTTGATGATATCCTCATCTATAGTAAAACCCGGAAAACCCATCTTCCCCATGTGGATTGAGTTCTCTATCTACTCTCTCAGCACCAGCATTTCCTCAAACAATATAAATGTTCTTTTGGTGCCTCGAAAGTCTAGTACTTGGATCATCTTGTTGGCAAGGCCGGTGTGAGGGTGGATCCTAAAAAGATTGAAGCTATGAAAGATTGGCCTCACCCAAATACTCTCAAAAGATCGCGTAGATTTCTGGGCTTAACATGTTATTATTGCAAGTTTGTTAAGAATTATGGAAAGATTGTGACACCTCTCACTACTCTCCTTAAAAAAAATTCTTTCACTTGGACTCCAACAGCTGCTCAAGATTTTCAAACCTTGAAGATGGCCATGTGCACCACTCCAGTCCTGGCCCTTCCTGATTTCACAAAGACCATTGTCCTGGAATGTGATCCATCCGGGAAAGGAATTGGCGTCGTCCTTATGCAAGAGGGTCAGCCTTTGGTCTTACTAGCAAACAGCTACCAGAGAGAAATTTATTGGTCTTTACCGAGTTCTTCAACTTCCAGTAAACAAAAGTAAATTTTTATTTAGAAGTTCACTTTACAATAAAAACAAAACTTGTGAAAAATTTTGTTAGATTTCTACTGACTATTTTTCAAACTTTTTTTATTGAGATTTGATATGTCAATTTGACAATTGTTTGACAGTATGTTCCTTAAAAATGAATGGAATGATAATGATTTATGTTTCCCCCCAACAATGTATCCATTATTAAACTTATGTTTTTGACAAACAAAATATACTGCAACAATCTACATAAACGCTATTTTTTTATGACTATAGTTTTGAATCTAACAGATGAATATTATAATTTCTAGAATTTTTTTAAGTTGACCAATATGAAAAAGTTGTTGATTTTAAAAACATGCCCCCACCCCATGTATCTATCTTAATTTTTACTCAAAAGTAAAAACTAAAAATACCCTTTTGAAGAGAACAATTTAAGGATTTTGAATATAAATTTTCCATAATTTTCCACCATGTATTTTTAGAGATATGGATTTTTCATTTCACTGAGTCATAATGTCACCAGAAAATATTATGGAGTGATTTTTTTATAAAATTAGATAAAAATAATGAAAATGAAAAAAAATATATACAATTAAAGTAGATTCAATTTTAAAAATGTTGGTATCAATTCCGAAACTAAATTATGAGTATTTGTAGGAGTCCGCTACCTCCAAAGTTCAAGTAAGATGGAGAGAATTCACAGTTTCATGCAAATAGTTGCATTTGCATGTTTTCAACCAGAATATGCTTTCGGACGAAAAGTATTTTTTTGGGTCGAAACTTATTTTTTAACTGAATCCATTAAAAATAAACGGATTCCTAACCTTTTGGCCAAATTTTTTTTTTTTTGGCTGAAAGGTGGGTGAGAAAATTCCATTAGCCGGAAAAAAAATGAAGGGATGCGTCATTTAGTTTCGGCTGGTGTGAAATCATATAAATACGCTTTCCGTCGAACCATTTTTACACAATTTGCTCGCTCATTTCCTATTTTCACATATGTGGAGCCCATAAGAAAAAGTTTTGAGCATCTTTTTCACTATTTGGAGGATATTTTTTGTTGTTTTGAACAAGGTTCTTGGTATTTTTTCAACTTTGTTGATGTTTTTGCATTTTTGTTGATGTTTTGAATGGAATTTTTTTTTTCTTCTAGGCGTTCAATTTTTTATTGGAATAACGGTTTATATATTGAAGGATTTCTTGAACATTTTTTCAAGGTGAAGACTTACTTGAACTTTATTTTCAAGGTGAAGGCGTTCATAAGAAATTCCTTATTATATCAAAGGGATTTTTTTTTAGAGTAATATGACTGTGGACACTAAAAAAATGAAGGCTATGATCATTAAATCCAATAATAGCACCTATGATACTTTTGTATATGATAACAATATCTTGGAGGAAATTCCTTCGTACAAGTATCTTGGAGTTGATATTCATCACAAGCTCAATTTGAACTATAACATTGAGAAAATGATAAATGGAGGGTGGAAAGATTATTATGGGCTTGAAAATAATTCTAAATTATAAGACCTTTGGCTATGGGATGAGAAAAATATCCTCTTTGAGACTCTTGTCACTCCTATTATCTTATATGGATGTGAATATTGGGGATGCAGAATCTCTCGAGAATCCTGGAGAAAGATAGAGTAGATCCAAAATAAGTTTACAACTTGTAACCTCAAAATTAAAGGAAATACACCCTATCCTATTCTCCTCGTAGAAGTGAGCCTTTCCCCCATTGAGAGAAAAATTATGATTAGGTACTTAATGTATGAGAATAAGATAAACAACAAGGACGACAAGAGGTTCCCCAAACTTCAGATTCTATCCAAAATCACCAACGACTGAAGCGGGGATGAACTAATGATGTCAAGTCTTGGCTAAATAATTGGGGAATAAAAGAAGTTATTCTACAAAATACTTATGATATTAAAAATATTGTACAAGCTAAATTTAAGGAGAATCTATGGTACGATAAAAAATTAGAGGATAAAACAAAATTAATATACTATAAAGAGGTGGTTAATCCTAATCTTGAAGATCAAAAGCATCTCTCTGTTTTGACTAGCGTAAAGAAGTGAATATTAGGGACCTAACCCCTCATGTAGGTAGAATAATATATTTCCATGTAATATAGGTCAATATTAATAAGGCCTAGCAATAAGGAAGAATAATTCCAATGTAAGAAGACCTAATAGAAGTTTTCGCTTCTAGAAGGATCTTCCTCTAGTTGTTCTTTTGATAGACATATTTAGTATAAATAAGATTCATGGGTATGAGAAGTTTTGTCTTGGATATTGTTGGCCCTCGCCCAAGTTTTGAGGAAACCTTGGTCAACTTTGGACCACCTTTGGACTTCGACACATTGTTCGAAGAAGGAGTGCCTAGGCGGAGCTGAGATCGCGGATGTCACCCATTTTTGTGGGCTATGAGGACCTAGTAAGGGGTTTTCTAGGGTTTTTGTAATGGGTTATGGGATGTCGGCCCATGTGGTTTTCCCATGATTGGCCCTATTGTAAGGGTTTGTAAAAGTATAAATAAAGAAGAATGTATGGTAGAATTAGAAGCTTTTTAGAGAAGTGGTTAGAAAGCTAAGTGCAAGTAGTTCGATTGGATTTGTGTAATAGAATGTATGTGTGTTAAGGCTTTGTGCTTGATAGAGAATTGGCTCTGTGCCTTGACCTAGTTTTGGAAGGAGGATCTAGTGCTCAGTGCACAGATCTCCTGTCTGGTGCTAAGCTTGACTCTGTGGCTTAGTGCACAGGGATGAATGAATGTAATATTTGAGCACATAATAAAGAAGGCAAAGCGGTTGGTGGACATAGCCCCAAACTAGGGTGAACCACATATGTATGGTGTCTTATTGTTTGCTTTGTGCAATGTTATATATGTTATGTTTTTCTTAGTTCTTAGATTAGACATATAATGAATGTGTATGTGTTGCTTAATTGCATTGCTTATGTTAGAATGCCAGATCTGACTTAGAGTGCTAAGTGATAAGTGTTTAAGGAGCATAATATTTTGTTATTACTGCGTTAGATCTATCTTAGATTATGTTTTGTGATGTTTATAAGGTTAATGAACTAATGTATGTCACTTCCTAAGCGTTAACATAATACCCTACGAAGTGTTATTATCACATATCTGTGTTCCAGCTTGGTTACAAAAACCTACATCCTATAACCCCCCTTGCTTCTACCTCGGGTGAGACTTTGACTACTTCGCAGGTTTTGCCAAAAGGGCCGATAGTCAGGGTTTTTTTGGTGCATTGTTAAGCATTGAACCCTGGGTCTACCCCTGTGCCAACAAATGGTTCTGTTACGTGGACGTGAAACTGTGATTATTGGGAACTAAAGTAAAGAAAAGAGAAGCTCTATGCGTAGATCTATTGCTGAAGTGTGCAGTACTCTACATGAATTGCGAAGTTTTGTGCTAAGAAAGAAATCTGATCTGAAGTAAAGAGGTAAGATCCTAAAAGAGGTAAATATTTGTGCTTTAACAAGAGTAAGATAGGTGAAAATTTTTGTTTCGAAAGAATGAATTTAAGTATGTTTAATAGATTATGTCCTAGTATGAAGGCTAGGGTGCAGTTGAAAGAAATATTTGATCTAAGTAAAATTAATAGAAATGAAGAAATATATGTTATCCCTATGCATAGAAAGAGTTTTTGGACTAATAAGTGGATGCAGGAAACTAGAAAAAAACTGTGTAGATTATAGGTCCAGCACTGTGATCTTAGTGCACAGTACATAAGAGGTTGGGGAATGTTTAAAAGAAAAAGAGGATTGACATTGTGCTATAATTACAGAAGACTGGAACACCTTGCTAAGGAATGTCATGGCACAGGTCCTATTTGTCTTTGTTGTAAGGTTTTTGGTCACGAGGTTGAGGATTGTCCAAGGATGATTGCTAAAGTTGAAATGATGAACATGAGACAACAAAACTATGAAGGAAGTCAAGAGACTAAGGGCATGTTAAAGAAAGAATCAAAGAAAGTTTAGACTACATTATTACAGCTGAAAGAAACGATGGATGTTCACAAAGATGTCAGTTTACCATAGATCCTGAAAGTAAAACAATGCATAAGTACAAGAATAGAAGAGTTTGACATAGACTATATCTTGGATGAAGAAACACAAGTAAATATTATGATAGAATCCACTTGGGAAATTTTGGGAAAGCCTACTGTGGTACCTTCGTTAGGAAGGATAGGCTTGTTTAAGGGAAATATGATAACCTTATGTGGAAGAGTTACTAATGTACCTATTATTGTTCATGGAACATCAGCTGAAGAGGAATTTGAAGTCATTAAGCTTGTTGGGGAAAACACCCCCTTCCCACTTTTGTTAGGTAAGACTTGGATTGAGAGGGATCAGATTAGAAGGAAAGAAGAGGAAGAAGTTATAGAAAAGAAAAAGCAAGAACTATGGGATTTCATAGCTAACAGAATAGATTGGCTAATATAAGAATGAGAGGATAAGTCAAAGCAACAAAACAAAGTAACAACGTAGGAGGAATAGAAAGCAAGAAAATTAGCTGTCAAGGTTGAAAGAATGAAAGAAGGTTTGAAGGACCTATCTACTCAAGAAAGAAGTATATCAACCCAGGAAGTGTTAAGAAAAGGGATATTAACTTCAGACCCTTTGAGGGAACATTAGCAATGTGAAGTCACCACACTAGGGGACGCTAAGAATAAAAATGGAAAGAGGATTCCAGAAACAATTAGAGAGACTCTGATCACAGGAAAGAAGGCAAGGAAGCTCAATAAAAAGAAAGATAAGTTGGAAAAGCTACAAGAAGCTACAGAAACCAGATGGAAGGTTTCACAGACTGGAACCTCGCAGGAGAAGGGTTTGCAAGAATTGAACCTCGACATAACAACAGGACCGTGCAGAATGGGACTTCTCCCTGGCGAAGTTATATGACCGTTGGAGGCACCCCTACTGTTAGAATGATGCTCTGGAACGGGTTAGAAAACAAAGTTATGGGTGGATGGACCTCTTTTGGACGTTGAGACTGCGCCATAACAGAAAGTTTCACATTGATGGAAGTAGTCTCGATCGTTGGAAGAATCCGTTACGATGCCCCGCTTATTTAACTTGTCGATCACTGCACTGGTACCGCTTTTTTATACCTATGATTGACTAAGCTAAACATATAATTTTCCCAGTGTCAAGCTGTGTTATCTGAAACTAGACCTCGTTGTCTATTTTTCTACCCCTCCTATCTGTTTGTCTATCCCAACCTGTCAGTTTAAAAGTTATAATGTCAGGCGAACCTAGTGAATTGGAGAAGTCTATTGAGGAAGTCCTCAAGAATCTAATGGCCAACAGACCGATATCCAAAGGTGTCCAGGCATCGTCAACTAGGGGACTGCAGGATTCCCCTTTGACTGGACATCATTCTAGCCGTGTCAACCCCGTGACTGAGCAGTGAAGTAAGAACCGAGGTGATCTAGCTAATGAAAAGAAGATCCTGTCGATCCTACCCAAGTATATCACACCTTTGGCTGGCATTGTTAACTGCAAAAACATCCCATGCAATTTTGAGTACACCGTGTTCACCGCGTACATTCTAAAAGGAATATGCGTAGTCGGGAGTTGGTTAGGAAAGATCTTGCTGCTGAATAACAACGACTTCAATCTAGGAGAAAGGAAGAACTACGTTATGCTAGTGCCCCACTGCTACTTGATGAATTCAACTGGGAAGAAGCCTCGCCTCATCTCCCAGCCATGGATTAAGGGACTGGCGTAGTCCACCATGCTAAATGTGATAAATATCCCTCATTTTGGCCACGACCATGAGGTTAACACTTGTGTTAAACTCCTTCTGTCGAGCTATCATGGCAGATACTTGTGGCTCTACCGAAGGATTGTTGTGGATTCGACGTTGATCCACCATATTACAGGCTTAAGTGTGAAGGGACCTGACCCTTAGCAGTTTTATCCAGGGAAGGCTTCAGACCATTCCTTGTCACAATGCATCAAGGAATATTATGAAGAAGTAGAGAAAGGAAATCGAGGTTACAAGGTAGCCTCCATACAGGATGGCGCGGTGCACCTCGCTTGCCAACTCCTAGCTGGAAATCTCATAAGGAAGAGCCACCCCACACAGGTCACCGGGTTCATGGTGGACCTCACAGGAAAATGTGTGGAGGGCATGCATATGACCTGGGCAAATTACCTCGTCAATAAGATGGAGAAATATTGTCGCGAAGCCCGGGACCTGGGATATGAATTCCACTACAACTAGCTGATCATTTTGATCACATTTGTCTCTTGGAAAATTCCTGAAGGAGCCACCTTCCCAGAGATCGAACTCTCGGAGCCGTTGACCGCTAGGTTTTCCACCTTGTGGTACACCAATGACATGATGAAGCAGTGGTAGTCCAATGTCAAGTTTCATGCATACTATCAGCAATTGAAGGTTGTTATTGAATCATTTCTATGCATGGGACCGCGCACCTTGCACTAGTACCAACCAATAACAAAGTTCTGCGCATATCCGCATTTCATCTACATAACTGCGCGTCGAGATGAGAACCAGGAAGAGTTACATTCATCCTACAAGCTAACAAATGAAGATGTGGATCAGATTACAAAGGAGTGGCTGGAGGAATTTTTGGTACCTGTCACTGATGCAGAACTATCCAAAAATGACACCATAGGAAGCCCCATAGTCACCTGATTTGAGCATGTTGAAGAGCCTAGTGGGACGAAGAAGAAGAAAAAGAAGTAGAAACTCCAGGATATAGAAAGCGATGAGGAGGACAACGCTTTTGTAGACAACAGGTCTGGCTTGCTCGGAGGAGGAGGAGAAGACGAAGCAGAAGGATAGGGAGGAGGAGATGAAAGAGAAGAAGTACAAGGAGGAGGAAAAGCTACACCACCTGGAGATCTCCCTAATGGAATGATAACACCTCATAAGAGGAAGGTTTCTCCAAAGAAACCCTCAGGAAGGAAGAAAACACGCGCTAATAAGCCCCAGTTATAGGCCACGCTCATGGAGGACGATATCAATTTGGTCCGTGGAGCTATGGAGGACGCTTCTGAGTACATCTTGCATATATATGGAGAGAAGCAGAAAGAGATGTATGGAAGGATTGAAAATGAATTGAAGTAAGTACAACAAGTTTTTCATTTGGTCCGCGCAGTACCTACCGAGCCTTCCCCATCACAGACTGCATATTGGGGGATGAACCAACCCAATTGAGAAGGCTTGTAGATGTGACAAAAGCTCGACTTCAAATAGTCCAAGAAGAGAAGGAGAAGGCTACAAAATCCTTGAAACATGATAAATATGGAGTCATAGCACAATTAAGAGCAGCACAGGAAAATGTAACAACCCATGAAAGTGAGAAAGAAGATATTTAGGCGAAGCTCTAGGAGGAAAAATCCTAGCTATAGACAGAAAAGGCACAGTTTCTCGAAGAACGAGCCATGGTCAAATAAGTAGTGAGTAAAGCATGTCACTCTATGCCAGGCCTAGAACAGGAGGAGAAAGAGTCGGTCGAGGCTCAAGTAGTGAATCTCACTGAGATCATCCAACAACTTCAAGCCAGGATAGCATAATTGGAGGCCCAAGCAGTGCCAAACATGCCACAAGAGGTATGTGACTAGAGGGAGGAAACCGATAAGAACACAGTAGTAAGGATAATATCCCTCACCTCGGAGTGAAAACAGTTGAGTGATAGAAGTGCACAGACATATGAATGCCTTGCCAAGGATCCAGAGCTAAGAAAGCTGGAAGCAAATCTACAGGAGGCGCAACAACAGGCATTTTCCATGCTAGCACAGATGAAGCTACTCACTGCAGTTGAAAGAATGCTACCCGTGATTGACTAAGCTAAGAAAGTAGTTCGATTGGCTTTGTGCAAGGGAATGTATGTGTGTTAAGGGTCTATGCTTGATAGAGAATTGGCTCTATGCCTTGACCTAGTTTTGGAGGGAGGATCCGGTGCTCAGTGCATAGATATGGAGAGAAGAAGTAAGAGATATATGGAAGGATCGAAAAGGAATTGAAGGAAGTACAACAAGTTGTTTGTTTGGTCCACGAAGTACCTACCACACCTTCCCCATCACAAACTGTAGAATTGGGGGATGAACCAACCCAATTGAGAAGGCTTGTAGATGCGATAGAAGCTTGACTTTAGATAGTCCAAGAAGAGAAGGAGAAGGCTACAAAAGACTTGAAACAAGAGAAAGATGGATTCCTATCACAATTAAGAGCAGCACAGGAAAATGTAGCAACCTAGGAAAGTGAGAAAGTAGATATTCAGGTGAAGCTCTAGGAGGAAAAATCCCAGCTATAGATAGAAAAGGCATAGTTTCTTGAAGAACGGGCCATGGTCAAAGAAGTAGTGACTAAAGCATGTCACTATATGCCATGCCAAGAACAGGAGGAGCAAGAGTCAGTCGAGGCTCAAGTAGTGAAGCTCACTGAAATCATCCAACAACTTCAATCCAAGATAGCATAATTGGAGGCCCAAGCAGTGTCGAGCATGCCATAAGAAGTACGTGACCAGAGGGAGGAAACCGCTAAGAACACAGTAGTAAGGATAAGATCCCTCGCCTCAGAGTGCAAACAGTTGAGTGATATAAGCACACAGACATATGAATGCCTCATCGAGGATACAGAGCTAAGAAACCTGGAAGCACATCTACAGAAGGTGCAACAACAAGCATTTTTCATGTAGGCACAAATGAAGCTACTCACCGCAATTGAAATAATGAAGAGATCATAGGAGAAACGCATAGTACAACAACAAATCACTTCCCTACAGGGAAAGGTAATGAAAGTCACACAGAAGCTGCAACCTATGCAGGATGAAGCCTGCAAGGTGTTCAAAGAGATTGATGGACATGGCTCGTAATTGGGCCAAGTGGTTGCAACAGTAGAACAATGCCTGGAAGGGCCTGTTACAGAGAAAGCGATCCAGGAGCTCGCTAAGCAAGAGGCTCAAGCGAAGCAGCAAATCGAGGCAGCTTGACTGAAGCTCAAGGCCTTTGAAGTAGTACTATCCAGACCTGAGTGACTTGGGATGAGTCACAAGTGAGTGTTGGGGGCATGTTGTCCCTCGACCAAGTTTTGAGGAAAACTTGGTCAGGTTTGGACCACCTTTGGACTTCGACACATTGTTCGAAGAAGAAGCGCCTAGGTGGAGATGAGATTGCAGATCTCACCGATTTATGCGGGCTATGTGGACCCAGTAAGGGGTTTTCTAGGGTTTGTGTAATGGGTTATGGGATGTAGGCCCATGGGGTTTTCCCATGTTTAGCCCTATTATAAGGGTTTGTAAAAGTATAAATAAAGAAGAATGTATGGTAGAAGTAGAATATTTTTAGAGAAGTGGTTAGAGAGCTAAGTGCAAGTAGTTCGATTGGCTTTGTGCAAGGGAATGTATGTGTGTTAAGGTTCTGTGCTTGATAGAGAATTGGCTCCGTGCCTTCACCTAGTTTTGGAAGGAGGATCTGGTGCTCAGTGCATAGATATTTGAGCACATAATAAAGAAGGTGAAGCGGTCGGTGGATGTAGCCCCACACTGGGGTGAACCACATATATCTGGTGTCTTATGGTTTGCTTTGTGAAATGTTATATATGTTATATTTTGCTTAGTGCTTAGATTAGATATATAATGAATGTGTATGTGTTTCTTAAATGCATCTCTTATGTTAGAATGCTAGATCTGACCTAGAGTGCTAAGTGCTAAGTGTTTAAGGACCATAATATTTTGTTATTACTGTGCTAGATCTATCTTAGATTATGTTATACGATGTTTATAAGGTTAATGAAGTAATGTATGTCACTTCCTAAGCGTTAAGAGAATACCTTGCGAAGTGTTATTGTCATAGATCTATGTCCCAGCTTGGTTATAGACACCTGTGTCCTGTAAGCCCCCCTGCTTATACCTCGGGTGAGACTTCTCCTTCTTCGCAGGTGTTTCTGAAAGGGCCGGTAGTCGGGGTTTTGTTGGTGCGTTGTGAAGCGTTGAACCCTAGGTCTACCCCTGTGCCAAAAAATATTATTGTAATAGAGCTCTGCTCTGTTGGAGGTTTCCCCCTCGAAGAGGCAAGTGAACATTGCTCTCAGTAATCAAAGTGCTCTTTTTGGTGTTATTCTGGTATCATTTGGTATTATTGTGGTGTTTTTTTGGTTATATTGTTGTTTATTTGGAATTTCTAGCTAATCATTTATGTTCTGCATACTATTTTATATCTGGAATATTGCAAGTTGTATCAGAGCACCTTCCTCGACAAAAAAACGTGGGTTAAACTTTTTTTCAGGGTAGAGACATATTCCAGCGTATTTAAGCTACAAATATTTTTCGTTACGCGCATAAACCCGCGGTTGAGGATTCATACACACAGGAAATATAGGTGGTACTTAAGCACACATCTATTGGCTACCCTTGTAACCCGTGTTGTTACCCCTTCGAGTGGTAGTGCATTAGACAACACATGTATACAAATCGACCTATATCTCCTGAAGCCCTACATAAATAAACCGATTGACCACCTGACTACTATAGTTCAACCGAGAACAACACTCAGGAAGATACTCTCTAGTACCTGGGTAGTGAGGTAGTACGACTAAGGTCACTGTCTAGCCTCCTTAGTTGGTGCCCTAAGATATTGGGCTGAGTACTACTATTGGACCCCGCATGTATATCAGAGAGCTATAGTATAGGGAAAAACCTTGTCTGTGGAACCCTTGAATACCCTAAGCCTTGGGATAGAAACAAAAACAGAATAGACAATATCTATTGCCATGCAACTATGTCTCTTACATTCGGGTTGCGAAATTACTACACATTTCTTCCTATTAAGCATTTGGCATTTCATCACTCCAGTATTCTTCATAACAGAGTATAACTCCATAGGAGTAAGACCATTATTTCAGAACTATTCCATTGGATTTCTCTCTTTTCCCTTATCACAGTCATACCTATCAATTTTCAGCAATTTTGTTTTTCTTGTGGACCTGTCCCCCTTCCAACGCCCTTATTTGGGCTTTACCCCATTGGATTCAACTTTTCGCCCTGATCGTTGTGATACACTTCACCCATAACCCATTTTTTGTGTGGTCCCACCCGCCCCTTTTCATGTTCCCTCTTAATCATGGCTCACACCCGTAGCCAAGACTTGGAAGCTCACTTCAATACCTTTCACTCTAATTTCACAGAAACCCAACAAGAAGTGAGACAACTCAGTGCCAATATTTCCACCATCAATAAAAACATGCATTCGTCCATCACCTCCAAAATCAAGGACCTCAAACAAGAACTCAAACAAGACATTGTTGCCCAACTTTAATTCGTCACTACGATTATTTGCACCAAGTTGCATATCCCTGCAGATCCTCCCTCATCTGATCCACCTTTGCACACTGAAGGTGAAACTTCCTCTCATTCCCAGAATTTTCAGCCCCATAAATTTTAGTGTGAGCTACGCCTTCCGTGTGTGGATGTGACCAAATTTTATGTCTCAAATCCCACTGGTTGGGTAAATCAAATGGAACATTATTTCTCTTTGTATGGCATTACGAATGAGTTGGCCAAACTCCAGTTTGGTGTTCTCCATCTAGATCAAGAACGTTGGCAATGGTGGGAATGGAGAAAAAATCCCCGCCAAGGGTATGTGGCTTGGACACACTTTTTGGCAGATCATTATGAATGCTTTGACACTAACACCAACCGTTTAGGTTGTTTGACAAAGTTGAAACAATCTGACACGGTGGAAGAATTTATAGCCTCTTTTGAGCGATTGACTTTTCGTACAGAGGGAATGTCTGATTCTTTTTTTCCAAGAATGTTTTATCAGTGGGCTCAAGGGTGAGATTCATGCCCATGTCCTCATGGATCGGCCTCATAGTTGGGTGGACACTACTAAAAGAGATAAGGAAGCACACCAGGTTGTCTCTTCTCAAAAATGAAAACCCTCCTTTATTCCTCACACTAAACCAGTCACTCCCACTCCTCCTTCTACTTCACTAAAGATCCAGAAATTGACCAGGGCTGAAATGGATGAACACCAACTCAAAGGCCTTTGTTATAATTGTGATGAAAAATATTTTCCTGGGCACAAGTGTAAGGAACAAAATCATTTTATGGCCATCTCAAAGGATTCTTCAGAAGAGGATGTTGAGGCTCCCCTTGTGTCTGTGTCACCTAAACCCACTGACATGACCCCTCCCTCTGACCCTCCTAAAGTAGAGTCAGTCGTTTCCCTAAATGATCTCATTGGCTTATCTACTCCCCAAAACCTCAAGCTAATTGGTTACATTAAGCATAGGAAGGTCATCATTCTTGTTGATAGTGGAAGCACCCATAATTTTATTCATCATCGCATTGCCCAAGAAACTAATTGCTTTATCCATGCCATCAATAATTTTCAAATCATGATTTCCAATAGCAGGTCCATGAAATGTGGAGGGCGTTGTGAAAATTTGCATCACCAAATTGGTGAGTACCACTTGAAATCTCAAATGTCTGCTATCAACATGGGTGGTTGTGACATTGTGTTGAGTGCAGAATGGCTTAGGAATCTAGGTCCCATTCTCATGGATTTTAAGGAATTAAACATGAAATTTGTCCAGGAGGGCCAACAACATAAGTTCCAAGGCATCACCACCATTTCCCTGAAGATCATCAATTCCCATTGCATGGAAAAGTTGCTCAAAAAAGGTCATTCTGGCATTATTTCTCAACTCCATTGCATACAAGACATTGAGACACCCTCTGTGTCGTAGGACCTTCAATCCATCCTCTCTAAACATCAAGTGGTTTTTTCCACTCCCCAGGGACTCCCTTCTTCCCACGGTGTTCATGATCATTCCATTCCCCTTTTCCCAAGAAGCCTTCTGCCCAATACCCGTCCCTATCATCACCCCTTTTCCCAAAAAAATGAAATTTAGAAAATTGTTCAAGAATTGCTCAACTCAGGTGTTATCCACCCTAGTATGAGCCCCTTCTCTTCTCTTGTGGTCACGGTCCTTAATAAATAAGGTTCTTGGTGCATGTGTTCGGAATTCCGCACCCTCAACAAACTCACCATTAAAGACACATTTCCCATTCTTGTCATGGATGACCTCTTGGATGAATTGAGTGGATCAAGTTCTTTACTGAACTTGATCTTTGTTTTGGATACCACCATATCCGCATGAATGAGGCAGACATTCCTAAGAATGCATTTAGAACTCATGAGGGCCACTATGAGTTTTTGGTCATGCCCATTGTCTTGTGTAATTCTCCCTCTAGTTTCCAAAGCCTCATGAATCATGTTTTTAGTCCTTTTCTTCATCATTTTTTCTTAGTTTTCTTTGATGATATCCTCATCTATACTAAAACCTGGACAACCCATCTTGCTCATGTGGATTGATTTCTCCATCTACTCTCTCAACACCAACTTTTCCTCAAACAATCTAAATGTGTTTTTGGCGCCTCGAAATTCGAGTACTTGGGTCATCTTGTTGGCAAGGCCGGTGTTAGGGTGGATCCTAAAAATATTGAAGCTATGCAAGATTGGCCTCACCCAAAGACTCTCAAAAGATCGTGTGAATTTCTGGGCTTAATAGGTTATTATCACAAGTTTGTTACGAATTATGGAAAGACTGTGGCACCTCTCACTGCTCTCCTTAAAAAGAATTCTTTCACTTGGACTCCAATAGTTGCTCAGGATTTTTAAACCTTGAAGATGGCCATGTGAATCACTCCAGTCTTGGCCCTTCCCGATTTCACAAAGACCATTGTCCTGGAATGTGATTCTTTTGGGAAAGGAATTGGCATTGTTCTTATGCAAGAGGGTCGACCTTTGGTCTTTACCAGCAAACAAATGTCAGAGAGAAATTTGGGCAAATCCATCTATGAAAAGGAAATGTTGGCTATTCTGCATGTCGTGGATCTTTGGCACCCTTATCTATTGGGGAAATGCTTCCAAATTAAGACAGATCATCAAAGCCTCAAGTATTTTTTGGAACAACGCCTTTCCTCCCTAGAGCAACAAAAATGGGTGACTAATCTTTTTGGATATGGTTATGAGATCATTTACAAGAAAGACAAAGAAAATGTGGTTTCTAATGCACTTTACAAAAAATATGAAGATGAAGGGTCCCTTTTTTCTCTCTCCTTCATTGTACCAGATTGGCTCCAATATGTTTTCCAGGAATGGCTACACGATCCCAAAAGTTCGCATATGATACAACAATTACAGGCCAATTCTCCAGTCTCCCCAGGGTACTCTTGGATCCATGATGAGATTCGATACAAAGGTTGTTTGTATTTAAGTAAAAAATCAAAACTTAAATCCACGGTACTTTATGAGCTTCATGCTACACCCACCATTGGGCACTCCGGTTTACCAAAACCTATGAATGAATCAAACATTATTTTTCTAGGATGGTATGAAATAGGTGTTGACGATAAAAATTGCAACGAGGAATCTTTCCTGCAAAGTATTGCTAAAGCCTATTATTTAAACTATGATAATGATATATAATACTAGAAGGTGGCCCCCCCTTGTAGATTGGATTCTCAAAGATAGTTATATCACACATTTTATGCTGCTATTTTGATGTTGCTTATAGGGTTTTATATGGTTGATGATGCAATATTGGTTTTGTTTTTGACATGATGACAGGTGGATGATGCATTTATGAGATGTTTTGTTATTCAAATCTTTAATTTCATGTTAGAATTGGCATATATACATTGCAGTTGTTATACTCGACCAGGTCACCATGATTTGTTGCCTAACTACACCTACACAAGACATATGTTAGTAACAACATAAAACAAAAGAAATGGACAGAGACTTATAACAAAAAATTCCAAAAGAAAGGGACTATACTATGCTATGTTAAGAAGTTATGTGCAAATGAATTGAAAAGAAATTAGTGTTAGTCCTAACTAGCAATAGTTAGTGGCTATGTGAATTGTATTTGAGTTATATTGGATGCATTTGATATATGGTATGGTATGGTTTTTGGCAATGGTTAATATGGATTTTGGGTGGCACATTTGGAAAACAATATGTCACAAGTTTCAATGGTTGAAATTAATGGCATGGTTAATGGTATTGGTGATTGTTGGCTATCGTGTACTTTGAAATTAAATGTGGAGGAAGATGGAAGCGACATGCAGTAAATGAACGTCACTCCCTACTTCTCCCATTGGGTCGTCA
This sequence comes from Picea glauca, assembly GCA_000966675.3. Lineage (NCBI taxonomy): Eukaryota > Viridiplantae > Streptophyta > Pinopsida > Pinales > Pinaceae > Picea > Picea glauca. The sequence continues at coordinate 2,892,342 of JZKD02S2222750.1, read as the reverse complement.
CCCTATCATGGTTATTATTCATTTGGTTTTGTTGGTGGTTGAACTACGAGATTCAATCCTGGAAGGAACTGCTTGACCAACTTGCCCTTCTTAAAGCTATTGGCTACATGTATGGTTCTTTTCTCTCATCCATGAATTTATCTCTGTGTATGAAACAAATGATGGCTCAATAATGTGTTGGTTTGTGTTTTTCTGAGATTGGAAACTTTGTAAATGCGTGGGTCTTCTCTCTGCAATGTGACTGTGTGGTTATTCGATATGCAAATGAAATAATTGGTTGGTTGAAGTTATGCATTAGTTGGTTGTTCTGTGTGGTGAAAACCATCATGGTTCTCTGTTGTTTTAAGTAGTTATGGGTATTTTGTTGGAGGGTTTCACTCTGTTTAGCCTTGTTGGTCGCTTCCTCAGAGTTATGGTAACCATGTCCGGCTGTATCTGAGTTTCTACGGGGTTGTTGTATATGTTTTCGAACTACCTTTTGGTCACTGTGTATTTTCCAAATCCATGGTCGTGGGTTATCCACCTGGTCATAGGATTATTTTGTGTTATTGGCATCAACGTACCTCATAAGTTCGTTATAGGATGGCCATTATGCCAAGATGTATGATTTATGGTTGTTGGTGATACCTTGGGTTTGCATTCCCACTGGCATTGTTATAAATTGGTTCGGTTCTTGAGAAAGGTGTGATGGTTATGCCTTTGTGTGTTCTTTGTAATTGTTACTTTCCAATGGGAAATTGTTGCTCCTCTGCATAGTTTCCTACCCTACTCGGTGTTGAACTATTACACTATTACACAAACCGAGAGTTATAAAAATCCCTATGGTTCCACCGTGCTTGTCTCGAAGGGTCTCTACCTATTGTTGATATGTTCGACCTCCGATCTCTCTGTGCTTTGATGATCGAGCAAACTCTTTATTACTTCTTGTGTTCATTTTTACAAAGCCTGATTTTGATAACCCCAACTCTTCACACTCTTGTCGGGTATCTTGTTGACTGCCATAGATTGGTTGAGTGGTTATGACAGTTGCTTTGAGTATTATCTCATCTCTCTTTGATTGAGTTGTTGGAAAATTGTAATTGGGGATGAGAATTGGTATATAGTCAAGGGGATGCATCCTTTTGTTATGAGAGTTGCGTCAAGAACCTAGCTCGTTTTTTGATTAAATTGGTTGGTTTGAATTCAGTGGTAATGTACAGTGAGAGGGTTTCCTATTTTCGTTATGCATTAGATCGTTGTGTTCCTACAACTTGGTGTCAATTACGAATTGGTGATTGCTGCGTCTTTCACTAGAGTCGATCAAGATCATGGCAATTTCTGGAAAGTAATGACTATGATTTCATTGTTTATTTTGTATGGATTATGGAGGTATCGTGCACGTTTCATTTAAATTGCACCACCAGTGATGAAACTTGGGTTTTTGTATTATGGTTTCATTGCAAAGTTTTATTGGTTTATATAATGAAACGGCATGAAATCGAGCAAGTCTGTTCAATTTGGGAAAAAGGGATCTATGTATATGTTTACTTAGGCAATTGCAAATGATGGACAGTGGTTGAAATTTTATAGTAATATATGATGGATAGAGATAGAGCAATGTGACTGTGTGTTCCTTTTGATTTTGTTTAAATGAAGGAAAAGAAATAAATAAAAACCAACTATTCTCTTGACAAGACTCTTGAAAGGTATAGTGATTCTGAGTATGATTATAAATTGTGTTAATTGAGAATTTTGAAGAATTGGATGTGGGACAGTGAACAATCTTGACACACAATAATTTTTAATTGGTATTGGTATCCTTGTATTGAATACATAGTTGTTTTTATGGATCACTTAATTGGTTTTATGAATATTATTCATTATTTTCCCTACCATTCTTTCACTTTTCGCACATTACAATTCCCCCCACCTTCCCATATTCAATATCCACTCCCTATTCTTAAAATTTAATTATAATTAACATAAATTATGTATTATGACAATTAAAGGATAGCACAGGGATGAATTACAGTGATATATTATTTTGATTTACGATACAGTTGATTGTTTTATGATTTGTTGAGCAGTAATCATGATCTATTCCCCCTCATTTTAACACTTTTCGCTCAATAAAATCCCCCATATATCCCAGAACCCTTATTCACCCCATTCTCATTGACAAGTATTAAATGATTTTCATGGATTGGATTGCATGAGTCTGATGTGTTGCTGAGACAAACTTTGTTTCATATTTAAAAGAGATGTCATGTATGGTTGTTGAAGAAACTATTTTATAATAGATAATGCATATGGGAATGAGCTTTTTCAGTAGAGTTATCCATGGTCGAGGTAATAGAGGAAGAGGAAATTGGAACAGGGGCCCTAGAAGGCGAAGGTTCTCTATACATTTTGATGTAGACTCGCCAACTATTTCAAGTTGGATTTTTTAACTGGATTGGAAAAGGAGTGGTCCAACCTAGGCCATAAAGGCCTCCCTTCCAAGCCCCACATGTTCCTTGTATCCCAGTGCACCCTCATGTCTCACTATAACCTGAAGTCCCTGAAAATGATGAATGACAAGAGATTGTCCACCTGACAGTCTCCCAACAGCGTGGCTGGCCTAACTTGTCTCTACCTACTCCTCCACATGTTAATCAAATTGTCCAAGCTCCCCCTGTCCACTCACTAGTACAATCATCCCATGAAAGCAAAATGTTAAAAACCGAGGCCCGCCATTCCCCTAACAAAGGAAAAACCGTTGCTTCCCCCTCCTCACCCTCAAATGACTCTACCAAATCTCTGTCCTCCCGCATGCATTTGAGAGATGATTGCTCTCATGTGATCAGTGAGATTAGGCCTAAAGGATCCCCACAGCCTAAGGAAAATTTTAGAGAGATCAAAGGGTGACAACAACAACAAGGGAAAGATTGCCTCCTAAGTGGAAAATATGGGTTTTATGTTTTTTTATTTATTGATTATTGATAATAGTTGACTTCTGAAATTTTGGACAGCACACTATTTTTTGGATATATGAATAATATATTTTTGGAAATAATTTCAATTATCATTGATATAGATTTTCAAATTATGAGAGGGATGATGGGAGTCACAAGGAGGGATGTTTTGATTGATTAACTAGTTGTGTTATGTTTGTTAAAGAACTAAAGGGAGTCACAAGGGGTTCCACCTACAAGTTATTATTTATTAAAAACCCTTATTATGATTTTATTACTTTTCCCCCTTAACTAAAAAGTTGGTTGAGTTTTAGTTAACTTAACTAAATAAGTAGTTCACCTGCTTCAACTAATTCTAATTTCTTAAAGGAAAAGGAAAAGGAAAAGGAGGAATAAGAGGAGGATAGAAGGAGAAGATACTAACGTCTGCTCTTGGAGTTTTATTGAGACAATTTAGTTTTCATTCATTCTTTAATTCATTGAAATCCTCATTCTCTTTTATGATAGCAGGGTCCTATTGTAGACAACAAGATTCAAGGCTGAATTACATCATTTAGACACTTATTTTTCATAGGTGTTGATTTATCTTTGATAGTCTGTGTAGACTTGTCTATTTGTGAATTAAATTTCATCACTGACGAAGGCTATTGTGCAGAGTTGAGTGGGAAACACTCTGTGGAAAACTGACCCAACTTTGAAAGTTCAATTTTTTACTTTATGTCAGAAGTCCTTTTGTATGGTTTTCATTGATGGCATCTAAGTTTGACTTGGGTCCAAACTTCCTTGGGGAATTTTTTAAAGAGAACGATTCTTTTGATAAATTGGAATGGAATAAACGATTGGTTTAAGTCTCATCTGTTTTTATTATTGACTTGGTTTTTTACTTCTTTCTCTATATTTATTTTAGCATCTGTTATATTCATAAAATTACATAAATAATGAATTTTCCCGCAAACTTTTATTTATAAAAAAGATTAGCGTAATCACTTGTAATCAATACTTGTGAGTTAGGAACAATTTTTTATGGCTATTAAAATAGGGTGATATTCCCGTCTATCTTGCTTTAGCCAAGAAATATCTGAAAATGCTTGAGTAATACCCTTTCATATATTTTCCTCAACATTTAATTGGCGACTTCGCTGGGGAGATATTCAATATCTCTCTGGTTGATTTTTATGCTTGATTATCATCGAATACATCTATTTTTCTGATATTGATTCTTTGACTGTTTTATTTCTTAACGACTATACCTGTTGCAAGGCAACCCAATATTGAGCCCGGTCTTCAAGATCAGACCAGCATTGATTTGAATTTTCTTAACACCATTTTAGACAATGCTAATACTCGAGATGAGATTAATCATTCATGGGCAACAATTGAACAAGACATTAGTGCCCAAGAACGTTTGGACACTAGATGTAGACAACCTAGAAATCAACAATAACCTTCTTTTTCCTTCAGATTTGACCTTATTTTCATGTCCTTAGACCCTCGTGCTTCTAGGAGAAGAAGAGGATTATCACCTGAAATTAATCCTATTGCTGAAATAGGAAGAAGGAACATTGTGTTATCAACCCAACAAAGTTCTCTAAGGAGAACCTTGTCTGATTCATCCAGTTCATCTTTCTCTCCCTTACCTATCATCCACAAGATGAAATCTAGTGGTGGCTCTAGTGGCACTAGAAGTGCTTCCTCCTCTTAGTCTTCATCTTCATCGGTGATTGGTAGCTTATATAGCCACCATGTCCCTATCTAATCTACTACAAACCACACCAAAGTCATTAAAAAATATGGGCCTTTTCAATTTGAAGAATATGCTACAACCACACAATGGTATGTTTCCTCTCCTCTTAACCTAACACCTACTACTTGTCCACTTTCTAAATTCAAAGAGCGTCTTCCTAGGTTTTCGGGAAATAACATTGTCACTAAAAATGAACACCTGGTGGCATTTTCTAATTCCTATCACAACATCGGAGCCAATGACAATGATACTTGCATGCGTTTATTTGTCAATTCCTTGGAAGGAAAGGCTGCAACCAATTTCTTTGACCTCCCTCCTAAGATTTTTTCTACTTGGGAGGAGTTATTCTATTGGTTCAAATCCACCTATGGGAAATCTAAAAGCCCAGCTCAGCAGTTATGAGAGTACAATAACATCGCTTATAAGGATGGTGAGACCATCAAGTATTTCAACTTGCATTTCACCAAGTTATACAATCAAATCCCTGAACTCATTCGGCCTCTGAACCAAGCTGCTTTCATGCATTATTATAATTCACTACATTCCCCTTACCATCATAGGCTTGAGGAAAAATCCATTGATAACCTCGGTTCCACTCTGCATACTTGTTTAGAGTATGAAGAACAAGTCGAAAGAATAGGTCTTCCTCAGAGAGAATCAGTTAAACAAACAAACATGTTTTCCCTCTTACAACTAGTACAAAACATGAATAATCGTATGATAGAGTATGAGTGAAAGGGAAAAGTTTCCCCTCTCACCCCTGGAGCTTCATCCTCTTCTACTCCCCCTTTTAGAAATCCAAATGAAAATAATTTTCAGCCTAAAGGTATCATGCCTCGGAGTTGGTGTAACTTTTGCTAGGAACACAATGAGTAAACCACATCTGAGGTAAATAAGAGTGCCAGAGATAATATCTTTGGTAAAAGACCAGAAACTACCATCGTTGTCATAGATTTTGTAGAGCCAAAATATGTCATGATCATCAATAATAGAAACAATTCCTATGCTCCCAAAGGAAAATATGATCCTCCCTACAAATTTTCTAGCCCAAGATCATCCTCACCAGCTGCTACTATTTAGGTTCCTAAGGTTCGCGATAGTTAAGAAACTACTTCCCATCTCCCCTCTTCCAAATACAATATCCTAAATTAGTTGGCCAACATCAAAGCAGATGCATCCCTTTTGGACATGGTTCTTGTCCCTGAACAACAAAGGCATCTAAAACAATTCATGGAAGGAAAAGTTTCCTTTGTAGCCAACCTCTCTGAAGAGGTAAATGAAGAGGATTCGTCTATAAATAAAGTAGGTGTACATAACTTTATATACCCTATAAAAAAAACCCCTTTTTATATTTTTGTAAAAATTATGGATAAGATCGCCCATTGTTGCCTCATTGATGACAGTTCTGGCCCAAGTGTAATGTCAAAGATTATTATGGAAGAGTTATGCTTGTCTTGTACAAATGAAAACGCTAGAAGCATGCTCTCTTATAATAGTCTACAACAAATGACCATAGGTGAGATTAAAGATGTGACCTTAATTTTGTGCGCACACCCTAAAATAAGGACAACCCTTAGTATTCAAGTAATTGATATGCCAGTAAGAAATTACTCAATCATCTTATGAAGATATTGGCAATCTTTGACGGGTGGATACCTCTCACTCGATGGGACACACTTATCCTTTCCTTGAAATGGTAAAAACATCATAGTCCTTAGAGAGGGAAGGATTTCACCTTACATAGAGAGTGTCCCACAACCTAATGTGAATTATGTCAAAGAGGACCTAAGGGTGTATTCCATCTTTGCCGAGGAGGATAACATCCCCTTGGAACAAATCAATTTAGATGATGGTATGTGTCACATGCACTTTGATGGTTCATTCTGTAATGAAGGTAACAACGATGGCATTATCTTGTACTCTCCTATGGGGAAAATACATAACTTTTCTTATAGGTTTGAGTATGGTTGCACAAACAATGTCACTAAATTCAAATATCATTTTCCTCTCCCTAATATGGAAATGGTTTTGCGGCAAGTTGCAGGGTCATAGATGATGTCCTTACTTGAGGGTTTTTCTGGTTATAATCAAATCAAGGTAAAAAGGGAATATAAATATAAAACCACCTTTATTACTCATTGGGGCACCTTGACTTATGAATGTATGACTTCTAGATTTTATAATGCAGGTGACACTTTTAAAATACCTATGCAAATAACTTTTGGCGATTTGAACGACAAGATTATTCATATCTATCTAGATGATTTAATCGTATACTTTAAAGGGCTATCAATTGTCTCAAAGTTTCAAGAATTATGGCTAGGTCCTTTCAAGATCACTTTTGTCCTGGGTACAAACTCTTACATTCTAAAATATTTACAGGAGTGATTGTTTTCCTACAGCACTAACGGTTCTCACTTAAAACACTACGTGGAACCAAATTGAAATTTTTTAACGCTGTTTGAATTTTTTGTTTATTAGTAGTCTAGTTTTGTTTTCATTTTCACCACTGCTTTTCTTTTCTTCTTTTACAGTAGTTTAAATTCTACTTTTATTTAATAGTTTTCCTTTGGATTTTTGCAATTCTGTCATTTTATTTCTACTGTTTGAAATTTTGCAGTTCCATTTCTGTTATGACTTTTATTGTTTTTCATCTTTTAATTTTAATTTTGGTCAAGGATAAGATGTTGGATCATTTCTGCCAAAGTGATGCTCATGCAAGGTATTGTTAGTCAATAAAAAACAATCTTACACAACTGTTACGATGTTCCCCTTGAAAGCATAATTGAATTTGTTATATGCTTTCACTGCTCTCTTATGAAGAAATTGGTTATCTCCCGCTTATGCCTTCCATTTATTCATCCATTTGAGAGTTAAGAGGGAAAATCCATAAATTTTTTGTCCTTGGAGTCAAGAGTAAATTATGGTTGAATGATTATGCATACAGGGATAAACCCCCTCATACTTAACATTTTCCATGATTATTCCCAAATTCCTGGTCATTTTTCCATTAAATCCACTCACTTCCCCCTGCTGCATAATCATTCTATTTATACTTCTTGATATGTTGTTCTTGGTCTGTGTAACCATATATTATCGGTTCTTAATATGTTGGAAACAAATTTCCTTGTGGAGTCACCAGTTTGTTGACGATAAAAATTGCAACGAGGAATCTCGCCCGCAAAGTAAAACTAAAGCCTATTATTTAAACTATGCTAATGATATATAATACTAGTAGGTGGGACCCCCTTGTAGATTGGAGGGTCGGAGATAGTCATATGACACATTTTATGTTTCTATTTCGATGCTTCTTACAGGGTCTTAGATGGTTGATTATGTAGTCTTGGTTTCGTTTTTGACATGATGACAGGTGGATGATGCATTTATGAGATGTTATGGTATTCAAAGCTTTAATTTCATTTTAGAATTGGCATATATACATTGCATTTGTTATACTCGATCATGTCACCACGATTTGTTGCCTAACTATGCCTGCACAAGACATATGTTAGTAACAACATAAAACAAAATAAATGGAAAGAGACTTATAACAAAAAATTCCAAAAGAAAGGGACTATACTATGCTATGTTAAGAAGTTATGTGAAAATGAATTGAAAATAAATTAGTGTTAGTCCTAACTAGAAATGGTTAGTGGCTATGAGAATTGTATTTGAGTTATATTGGGAACATTTGATATATGGTATGGTATGGTTTTTGGAAATGGTTAATATGGATTTTGGGTGGTGCATTTGGCAAGCAATATGTCGCAAGTTTCAATGATTGGAATTAATGGCATGGTTAATGGTATTGGTGATCGCTGGATGTCGTGTACTTCGAAATTGAATGTGGAGGAAGATGGAAGCGACATGAAGTAAATGAACGTCACTCCATACTTCTCCCATCGGGCCGTCACCCTAGCATGGTTATTGTTCATTTGGTTTCAATAGTGGTTAAACTCCGAGATTCAAGCCTGGAAGGAACTGCTCGACCAACTTTCCCTTTTTAAATCTATTGGTTACAGGTATGGTTCTTTTCTCCCATCCATGAATTTCGCTTTGTGTATGAAATGAACGATGGCTCAATAATGTGTTGGTTTGTATTTTCCTGATATTGGAAACTGTGTAAATGCGTGGGTCTTCTCTCTACAATGTGACTGTGTGGTTATTCGATTTGCAAATGAAAGAATTGGTTGGTTGAAGTTATGCATTCGTTGGCTTTTCTATGTGGTGAAAACCATGATGGTTCTCTGTTTCTTTAAGTAGTTATGGGTATTTTGTTGGAGGTTTTCGCTCTCTTTAGCCTTGTTGGCTGCTTCGTCATAGTTATGGTAACCATGTTTGGTTGTATCTGAGTTTCTATAGTGTTGTTGTATATGTTTTCGAACTACCTTTTGGTCACTGTGTATTTTCCAGAGCCATGGTCATGGGTTATCCACCTGGTCATAGGCTTATTTTGTGGTATTGGCATCAACGTACCTCAGAATTTGGTTATAGGATGGCCATTATGCCAAGATGTATGCTTTATGGTTGTTGGTGATACCTCAGGTCTGCATTCCCACTGACATTGTTATAAATTGTTTCAGATCTTGAGAAAGGTGTGAGGGTTATGCCTCTATGTGTTCTTGGTAATTGTTACTGTCCAATGGGAAATTGTTGCTCTTTTGCATCGTTTCCTACCCTAATCGATGTTGAACTGTTACATTATTATACAAACCGAGAGTTATAAAAAACCTTGTGGTTCCACCATTCTTGTCTCGAAGGGTCTCTGCCTACTGTTGATATGTTCAACCTCGAGTCTCTCTGTGCTTTGATGATTGAGAAAACTCTTGATTACTTCTTGTGTTAATTATTACAGAGCCCAATTTTAATAACCCTAACTGTTCGCACTCTTGTAGGGTATCTTGTTGATTTCCATAGATTGGTTGAGTGGTTATAATAGTTTCTTTGAGTATTATCTCGTCTTTGTTTGATTGAATTTTTGGAAAGTTGTAATTGGGGATGAGAATTGGTATACAATCAAGGAGCTACCTCCTTTTGTTATGACAATTACGTCGAGAACCTAGCTCATTTTTTGATTAAATTGGTTCATTGGGAGTCAATGGTAATGTAAAGTCATAGGGTTGCCTCTTTTCATTATGTGTTGGATCGTTGTGTTCCTACAACTTGGTGCAATTGTGAATTGGTGATTGTTGTGTGTTTCACTAGTCTCGATCGAGATCATGGCAATTTCTGGAAAGTGATGAATGTGATTTCATTGTTTACTGTGTATGGATTATGGAGGTATCATGCATGTTTGATTTAAATTGCACCACCAGTGATGAAACTTAGGTTTTTGTATTACGATTTCATTGCAATGTTTTATTGGTTGATATAATGAAAAGGCATGAAATCGGGCAAGTCTAATCAATTTGGGAAAAAAGGACCTGTGTATATGTTTACTTGGTCAATTGCGAATGATGGACAGTGGTTGACATTTTATAGTAATATATGATGGATAGTGATAGAGCAATGTGACTGTGTGTTCCTTTTGATTTTGTTTAAATGAAAGAAAAGAAATAAAGAAAAACCAACTATTCTCTTGACAGGACTGTTGAAAAGCATAGTGATTCTGAGTATGATTATAAACTGTGTTAATTGAGAATTTTGAAGAATTGGATGTGGGATAGTGAACAATATTGACACGCAGTAATTTTTAATTGGTATTGGTATCCTTGTATTGAATACAGAGTTGTTTTGATGGATCACTTAATTGGTTTTATGAACAATATTCATTCTTTTCCCTACCATTCTTTCACTTTTCACACATTACAAGTCCCCTCGCCTTCCCATATTCACTAACCACTTCTTGTTCTTAAAATTTAATTATAGTTAAGATAAATTATGTGTTATGATAGTTAAAGGATCACACAGGGATGAATTACAATGATATATTCTTTTGATTTACGATACAATTGATTTTTTGATGATTTGTTGAGCAATAATCATGATCTATTCCCCCTCATTTTAACACTTTTCTCTCAATACAATCCCTCACATATCCCAAAAACCTTATTCATCCCTTTCTCATTGACAACTATTAAATGATTTGTATGGATTGGATTGCATGAGTCTGATGTGTTGTTGAGCCAAACGTTGTTTCATATTTAAAAGAGATGTCATGTATGGTGGTTGAAGAAACTATTTGCTAATCGATAATTCATATAGGAATGATATTTTTCAGTAGAGGTAGCCATGGCCGGGGTAACAAAGGAAGAGGAAATTGGAACATGAGCCCTAGAGGCCAAGGTTCTCTATACATTTTGATGCAAACTCGCAAGAGTTGGGCTAGCTATTTCAAGTTGGATTTTTTAACTAGATTGGAAAAAGAGTGGTCCAACCTAGGCCAGAAAGGCCTCCCTTCCAAGCCCCACATGTCCCTGGTATCCCAGTTCCCTCTCATGTCTCACTACAACCTAAAGTCCCTGAAAACGACGAATGGAAAGAGATTGTCCACCTGACAGTCTCCCAACATTGTGTCTAGCCTAACTTTTATCTACCTGCTCCTCCACCTGTTAATCAAATTGTCCAAGCTGCCTCTATCCACTCACCAGTACAATCTTCCCATTCAAGCAAAAGGTTAAAAACCAAGGCCCACCATTCCCCTGACAAAGGAAAAGTCATTGCTGCCCCCTCCTTGCCCTCAAATGACTCTGCCAAATCCATGTCCTCCCGCATGCATTTGAAATATGATTTCTCTCATGTGATAAGTGAGATTAGGCCTAAAGGATCCACATAGCCTAAGGAAAATTCAGAGAGATCAAAGGGTGACAACAACAACAAGGGAAATATTGCCTCCAAGAGTGGCAAATATGGGTTTTAAGTGTTTTTATTTATTGATTGTTTAGAATAGTTGACTTCTAAAATTTTGGACAACACACTATTTTTTGGATATATGGATAATATATTTTTGGAAATAATTTCAATTATCATTGATATAAATTGTCAAATTATGAGAGTGATGATGGGAGTCGCAAGGAGGGATGTTTTGATTGATTAACTAGTTGTGTTATGTTTGTTAAATAACTAAAGGGAGTCACAAGGGGTCCCACCTACTAGTTATTATTTATTAAAAACCCTTATTATGTTTTTATTACTTTTCCCCCTTAATTAAAAAGTTGGTTGAGTTTTAGTTAACTTAACTAAAGAAGAAGTTCAACTACTTCAACTAATTCTAATTTATTAAAGGAAAAGGAAAAGTAAAAGGAGGAACAAGAGGATGATAGAAGGAAAAGATACTAAGGTCTGCTCTTGGAGTTTTATTGAGACAATTCAGTTTCCATTCATTATTTAATTCATTGAAAGCCTAATTATCTTTTATGATAGCAAGGTCCTATTGTAGACAATAAGATTCAAGGCTGAATTACATCATTCAGACATTTATTTTTCAGAGGTGTTGATCTATCTTTGATAGTCTATGTAAACTTGTCTATTTGTAAATTAAATTTCATGACTGACAAAGGCTATTGTGCAGAGTCGAGTGGGAAACAATCTGTGGCAAGTTGATCCAAATTTTGAATTTTAGTTTTTTACTTTATGTTAGAAGTCATTTTGTATGATTTTCATCGGGGGCATCTAAGTTTGACTTTGGTCCAAAATTCCTCAAGGAATTTTTTAAAGAGAACGATTCTTTTGATAAATTGGAATGGAATAAATGATTGCTTTATGTCTCATCTATTTTGATTATTGACTTGGTGTTTTACTTATGTCTCTATGTTTATTCCAACATCTGTTATATTTAGAAAATTACATAAATAAGGAATTTTTCAGCAAACTTTTATTTATAAAAAAGATCAGCCTAAGCACTTGTAATCAATACTTGTGAATGAGGAAAAAAACATTATGGCTATAAAAATAGGGTGATATTCCCATCTATCTTGCTTTAGCCAAGTAAGATACGAAAATACTTGAGTAAGATCCTTTCATATATTTTCCTCAACAACATGAGGTTCGTAATTTTGTGGCTGAATGTGACTGTCAACGCAACAAGGGAGAAATAATCAAATCCCCTGGCACACTACAACCACTTCCAATTCCATCTGATAATTGGTGGGATATCTCTATGGATTTTATTGTATGATTTACCTAAATTGGGAAATAAATCATTCATCATGGTGGTAGTTGATCATATTTCCAAGTATGCTCATTTATGTGCTCTTCAACACCCATTTACAACATCCACTGTGGCTCAACTTTTCATGGATCATGTATTCAAGATTCATGTCATGCCGTATTCTATTGTTTCTGATCACAATCCACCTTTCACCGACAATTTTTGGAAAGAACAGTTCAAGCTATAAGGAACCCAATTGCATCTCAACACAACTTATCATCCCCAGACTGATGGTCAAACTGAAGTTGTCAACAAGTGTTTGGAAACATATTTGAGGTGTTTTGCATCAGAAAGGAAAAATAAGTGGGCTCAATGGTTACCACTAGCTGAATGGTGGTACAACACTTCTTACATTACAACCACCCGCATGACTCCTTTTGAAGTGGTATATGGACAAAATCCACCTTTAGTTCTCACATATTTTCCAGGTGTATCGAAGGTCCAGGCAGTTGACCAAACACTTACAGTTTGATAGGCTATTATTTGTACCCTCAAAGAGAATCTGGTCATGGCCCAGAATCACATGAAGCAACAAGTAGATCAAGGTCACTCTGAACGTCGATTTGAAGAAGGGGATCAAGTGTTTCTTCGACTGCAACCTTACAAGTAAAATTCCCTCAAGGCTGACCATTGTCAGAAACTGGCGCCCAAATTTTATGGTCCTTGTACCACTCTCAAGTGTGTGGGACAGATGGCCTATTAGTTATCTTTTCCCATTCATTGTAAGCTCCATCCTGATTTTCATGTTTCCTGCTTAAAGAAGGTGATTGGAACTAAGTGCCAAACTCAAACCAACCTTCCCAAGTTGGACAAAGAAGGCTCCATTTGGCTACTGCCACAAGCATTTTTGGACCAGCATGATTGTCGTGTGTGTCAACGAACCATCAAGGAAGTGTTAGTCCAGTGGAAAGATACAACTCCAACATATGCCACTTGGGAACCAACTACCATTCTACAAAACTTTCCTCATCTCAAACATTGAGGACAAGGTTGTTTTTAAGGGGGATGATATGTTAGGGACCTAACCCCTCATGTAGGTAGAATAATATATTTCCATGTAATAAAGTTCAATATTAATAAGGCCTAACAATACGGAAGAATAAGTCCAATGTAAGAAGACCTAATAGAAGCTTCCGCTTCTAGAAGGGTCTTCCTCTAGATTTTTCTTTTGATAGACATATTTAGTATAAATAGGAGTCAAGGGTATGAGAAGTTTTGTCTTGGATATTATTGTAATAGATCTCTGCTCTGTTGGAGGTTTCCCCCTCAAAGAGGCAAGTGAACGTTGCTCTCAGTAATCAAAGTGCCCTTTTTGGTGTTATTCTAGTATCATTTGGTATTATTGTGGTGTTTTTATGGTTACATTCTTGTTTATATTCCATTTCTAGCTAATAATTTCTCTTCTGCATACTATTTTATATCCGGAATATTGTGGCAAATCAATATTAATAAAATAAGAACTAATTCTCATGAGTTGCATAGTGAAACTGCGCATTGGGAAATCCCAAAAACACCATGGAAGGAAAGAATCCTTCACCTTTGTGACACCAAACTGGTTGAACATGAAAAGTACTTTCTCCTCAAGTTCCCTACATATGCCCAAATTAGATCTCAATTTCAAAATATTTGTCACAATATAAACCTTCGTAACCTTCTAAGTCATCAAAACTTTAGTGATCTTGAAATGCTTCTATTAATGCTTTTCAAGCGTTGAAATAACATTTTAAAGAAATCCAAGTAATCTCTTTTTTTAAGGTCTGATAGACAAATTTTAGTCTCAATGAATTCTAACCACCATTGTCATAATCATCACTAAACACTAAATGAATTGCACATATCTTTGATACTGGAAAGTAGAAAGCACCTATCAACAAAATAATAGAAGCATCTACAATTTTTTGATTTTCAGTTATTCTCACTCTATTTCTTTCTCTACATATAAAGTTGATATAGAATTATTTTACTTAAGGTGGATATTGAAATATTTATTTATGGTCGACATTGCAATATTTTTATTTTTATTTGTTTTTAAATGCTACGTGTCAACTTCATGTTAACCACTGAAAGAATTACACATCTTCCTCAATAAAATTTGGACACAATACAAATAGAACTAAAATATTTTAAAATTAACATTATTAATACAATTTCTATATTATTTTTACATATATTAAAAATCAAATTAAAATTTCTATATTATTTTCACATATATTAAAAATTAATTTAAAATATAGAGCATAGTATTACAAATCATCCATCATTATACCCAAACGAACCTTGTATAACAATATTTGATGATTTAATAAACATATGTATTAACACTAAATAATTCTTGTTATAAATCAAATACTTGCTATAAGATTTTGAATGTTATAAATCAAATACTTGTTAGAACACCAAGAAGCAAGGCAAAAGCCTGAGTACTCACAAGAATGTTAGTAGATGGCTTAATCACATCAAGAATGTCAACATGACTCCAAATATGGAGTTGGAATGAAATGTGAAGTTTTAGATATGAATGAGAGAGGAAGCATAAAAAAAATATCAATTATTGTTTTTTAATTTAATATTTTTATAGTTGATTTAAGGTTTATGGTTTTGGAGTACGATTTTAAATTATTTTTATTTTTATTTTTATTTTTGATTGGTTAAGAGTTTACTTTTATTGGACATTAAAAATAAGTTAAGAACTTAATTTGGTAAGAGTAAAAGCCTGCCCCTTTATGAAGTGCTAACGAGTTGTTTGATTTAAGGACTTAATTTGGTAAGAGTAAAAGTCTGCCCCTTTATGAAGTGCCAATGAGTTATTTGATGTTACCAACTTTTGTTTACATACAATAATGCATCATTGTACAGTGAAATTATAAGATTGTATGATATAAGTTAAACCAATAACTCTAAATTTTGTTTACATACAATAATGCATCATTTTTGTTTACAATAATGCATCATTGTACATTGAAATTATAAGATTGTATGATATAAGTTAAACCAATAACTCTAAATATTGTAAACAATTTTTTCTATAAAAAAAAAAAAATCATTTTTTTTTATATAAACTTTTTTTTTTTATATAAAAAAAGAAAATCATTTCTTTTTATATAAAATATATCATTTCATAAATATATTTTTGTAATAAAAAAATTACATCCATCAAACCATTATTATATAACTTAAAGGACATATGATAGACATCAACATCAAATGTGTGAGTTGTGATAAAACCATTAAGGCCATCAAATCCAAAAAAAAGAGTCACTATTTTGGATATGGAGAAAACAAAATAGGCATCAAATCAGGAAACTGTGTACATTAATTCGCTCGTTTTCGAAATCGAAAGGAATATATATTGAACAAGTGCTACATGCAGCGCAGTCCCTGCCAGGTTGAAGAATTGTTAACAAAGGCATGGATTTCGAATAGACATCAGTAGAGGAATGCTTCTCGGTTCTTTGTTGACAGAATTGCAGGTTCTATTACAATATAAGCAACAATGTTTGTGCCCAACAAGAATATAGCACACTACAAATTATATCTATGTAGAAATCCATCCAAAACAAGTTGGGCATATCAAGTATGCATACCCAATATACAACATGCCAACAATTGCCAGCAAGATCACAAGAGGCACAAGCATATCAAGTCATCCACCTGTTCCCACTAATGCAGACAACAAGACCAAGTTTTGTGGTGTTTAGAAAACATGTCATGAACAAGAATCCAACATGGCCCTTCACTAGCATCCCTCTCATATTAAAAAGAAAACAACCCCACAATCTTATACACAATCAAAATAAAATGAAGTAAACAAATTAAAATATTTAATAGCATCTATTTACTACAAAATGGACATTCAAAATAATTCAAAATAATATACAAATAGTACAAAAATTATGTAAAAAAAGTTAGTATCTTCTCTTTATCATGCTACTTGAAAAAATACATCAAGTGAGAAAAGGGTTGGTTTATACGAAACAATTACAAAAATGATAATTAGTCTACCTTCCAAATTTCAGGTGTTAGATCTAATAAACATGACGTATGAACAAAGAGGACACACCCATGAAGAATTCAAACCAGTAGATGTTTTCAATAGTTTCCTTGAAAAATTTCACTTTTATAGCATCAAGCTCAAATACCGAGCTTCTCTCAAATGATTTATTCCATGAAACATCATTTATCAGACCAAGGAATTTGTCATGCCATGAGTTTTTCCTGTGATTTTTTATTTCTTCAAGGAATCGACCCTTAACATGTCAATGAGACACCAAGGATTTATATTAACTAATGACATTGTAGTCTTGTTTCAAAGCCAGAACCGCCATATATTCTTGCAGTGGATAGTGATTGCAACAAAAAGCAAGATATACAGAAAACTTCAACGTAACTATATGATTTCAACAGAAAAAGATTTGACAGAAAGACACTTCCAAATTTGATGTCAATTTAGTTGTATATTAGCTTATTTCCTCCCATAACCTCACCAAGTCCACTCCACTTATGTGCAGTGTTTTTACCTGGTTGGCAGAATGGAAGACTACATTAGTTATCTTTAATACCTTTTATTTACCACAAAATGGACATTCTAAATTCTAAAGGCGTAATAGAAACACAAATCTCAAACGCAGAATTCCTTTGACAAAGAAAACTCCAAATTTCAAAAAACTATTTGTATTTCATGGTTTTTACCTAATTTTAATACAGAGACTTATTGGAAATGGAATGGTTTGAGTGTCATCCTTCACCCAACGAATCCATTCGGGATGGAAGGAACATGGTGACATAAATTAATTTTGGATTTCGTGCCTCCTTTTATCATAGGGGGAGAGTGATTGTCCCACGTATCAGATGGTATTGGTATAAAGCTAGGTTCAGTGAAGGAGGACGAGGCGTGGCCCAGTGTGTTGTTCTATCCCCATTGTGCAAAGATTTGACAACCGTTCGGTGGAGAGAATCTGTACGCAAGTGAAACATCATTTATCAGACCAAGGAATTTGTCATGCCATCAGTTTTTCCTGTGATTTTTTATTGCTTCAAGGAATCGATCCTTAACATGTCAATGAGACACCAAGGCTTTATATTAACTAATGACA